>VFFE01007686.1:1227884-1311630 GCA_008921705.1 Burhinus oedicnemus | reverse complement strand
GGCGGGGGGAACGGGGGTCTCCAGCTCGGGGGACCCGGCGCCCCGTCTCCCGTCTCCCGTCTCCCGTCTCCCCTCCCGCCGTGCGGGAACCACCTGCGGGCCAGCGGGACCCGCACCCGGGCGGGCGGGACCTTGCTCCGGTGCCTTCAAACAGAGCTGCGGGCTGGGTAAACGCAACCCGCTCCCTCCTCGGTAACCGAGCCCCACGGGCGGTTTTCTTAGAGAGAGGACTTTACACCGAGATGGCTCTTTAATGGGCTTTTCACACGCGGGGTGCCCTCCAGAGCAGACCCGATGGAGTTAGCGTCCACTGGGATTTGTCAGACACCCTCTGCTGATACCCTCTGGTCTGATTTATTGTGTTAGAAGGTTTCAAGGTCACATTGAGATTCTGGTGGAACTAAATTAAACCCATGACTCATGACATTATATGCTTGGTCAAACATTCTTTTTCTGTCTTGTTGTAGCCCCTGTAACTAATAAGAAGAGATCAGTGAACCCTTGACAAATGATCTGAGAAAAAGGGTGAGGTATGAAAAGACATCATGCGGAGAAACAAATGACAACCTATTTCCCCTAGTTTGGGACCAGGGTGTTTAGGGAGCACTGCTGGGAGGTCATACACCTCCCAAGCTTGGTAGATAAGGCTGAAAGATTCAGAAGGCTGAAAATTGAGCAGAACTTTCATTTCTTCCATTGTAACTCAGCTGGACAAAATATTGAAAATACAGTGTATGGTGAAACTTTATATTAGCATGAGGAAAGAATAGTTGTCTTACTAAGGGGTTTGTAGTGTGACTTCATGAGTAACCAGGGCTGTGTATCAGTAAAATGCGACTGTATAACTCAATATTAAAAAAAGGAAAGACAAAGGAACTGCATTCTGGAACTAAGAGTTTTGAAAATGCTGCTCCATGCCTACTTCTGTGTCACTCTTCCACTCTGCGCCTTACAAGCAGTAATCCATGCTCCTCAGGAAAAATCTTCACTTAAAGTTAGTCCTGAATGTGGTGGCTATTGCTGCAGGCTGATAGTTTTGGAAGAGCCACTGTGTGAAACAGGGATGGGCAAATGGAAAAACAAATGGTAACTCTGAATCAGAAATATGATAGTAATTTGCACTTGAAGGCAGAGAATCTGAGCTGTGGAAGCTCTGGTCCTGCAGAGGTGTATCCATGCTCATGGAGAGAACAGTTAAGCGTCTACACACGTGGTTCTAACTTGTGGAGCTGAGTAACCTTGTTCCTTCAGATGTTGTGCTGGGTTAGACTGTGCGGGCTCAGCCTGTGAGATAAATTGTGTATGAACAACAGATGCACTCGGATGTATGACTGAACCGACCCTGTTGCACTCTGCAAAGAGCTGTAGACCCAAAGCCAGTTAGAGTCCTCCCACTGACATCAACATAGGGTGGAGGGACTTTCCTAGGAGCTGCCTTTGGCTATCTGGGAGCCCACTGGGTGTGGGAGTTGTAGTAAATCTTACCCTAGTACCATTTCACCAATGCCTCTGATCTGGTCTCAGAAACTGAGTTCAGACACCACAAGGAAATGTAGAAGTGAAGGGTGTAACACCTAAGGTAAAAGAAGTGAAGTGAAATAAAGACCAGTGAAAGGATACTGTGAAAGGAAAGGAGTTTGTTACCGGAACAGTCCAGCAAGATGTGGTAGATTGTGTACATCCCTTAACAGCTCTAAATTTAAACAATTGGGGATGTTTCTTGGGTTTAGTGCAGCAATTACAAGTGAAGCTCTGCACTTTTGTCCTGCTGTCCTTACAGGAGGCTGAAGTTGTGACTCCGCATGTGGTATTTTTTCTTCCAAGTCAAAAAGCAATCCATTCCCTGCAATGTTAGAGCTAAATTAATATGGCATCAGATTTCAGAGGAGTTAATGAGATATGAAAATGCCCTTAGTAACATCATTAAAATACATTTCTTTATAGAAAAGGGGCATCCATGGGCTGTCCAAATTCCAGTAGAATGTTTTGATTTTCTGAATTCTTGTGTTACTCCAGTTGGATGAAGGCTGGGTTCTCTGTGCTGGGTCTCTAATCTGTGAGGTTTTTGTTCTGTTGTTGATTGTATTCTCTTTATGGATAACAGTGGTCAAAGTGAACATATGTATGGTGTCATTTTCAGAAGACTGTAAGCATCTTGGAGAACGTATCTGTTTCCTTCAGTGTTACTCAAAACCAAACACACAAATTGTAATTCTGTCTAGAAAAGGAAAGAGACTGCAAAGCTTTGTGAGTAGGAATCCACAGGTCCTTGTAGGCAGGCTTGATAGTTTGGTTTTATAGCATCTACATGACTTTGGTAGGTGCAGCTTTGGGCCTGGGCAGAGCTCAGTCTTACTGTGTGGACATCCTCCAGAACAACTTACCCAACACAGCTACCCACCTCTGTCTAACTTCTCTAGACAGCATTCATCACATGTATTTCCTTCTCTGTGCTGATACAAAGTCCAGCGTGTGTAGATAAAGACAACAGTAATGGTTGCAGTACTCTTTACGCATAGTCAGTGTAGTAGCAATGAGAAATGAAATATTTTCTATAGACTCTGTGACCTGAATTCTTTTGCAGAGAGATTCTTTGAAAAGAAATTCCTTATTTGGCCTGAAGAGTGCCTTGGAAACATTGCTATAGATGCCAGCACTTTCCACTGCATTCTGTAAGACTGTTTCAGAAGATGATGGTGTCTGATGGTCTCTGGAGATCCTAATTCAGGTGTAAGACCTTTGCTGAACTTAGGAATATACAAAATGGAGCCCTTTTTGCACTCTTTGGCAGATTTGGATTGCAGAGAATTGGCCCAAAGAGCCTTTCTCTCAGGTGAGGGCTTGGGACTCACTGAATGGAATTCAGTGGAAACCCAGACTTCCAAGGGCAGGATGCTCTAGTCTTATACCTCATCGTGATCCTGCTGCTCAGGCTGTGCTGTTCATCAGTTACTGGGATGTCCCTGAGGACTTTTGAGCGATGATGCAGTTTAAAATTGTCAGGGTCTGCTTCTTTCTTGGTCATGTACAAAGGTTGCCTCTCTTTCTTGTCATACATCTTCACATGGCGTAGTATCGCAGCAAGTGTTATGGTTGTTAGGTCAAAGGGTAATGTGACACATGCTGGACATTGTGCATGAATGAAATCTTCACAGGTGGCCTCTTGGTGGGTGACCCTTGCTGAGCTTGCAGGGTTTGCCAGCGCCCTTGGATCCTGGCAGTGCTGCACCCATGCCTGAGCTGTTCCTCTTCTCCCAGCTCTGCCTAAGTACCACTGAGGAGTAAGTACAATTAAAAGCTAGCACTCTTTGTGTCTTGCCACAGCCCATTATGCTTTGCCTTCTCTCGCAGCTAATACAGCCCCATGTTAGGCAGTCTGTCTTACTCCCTTTAGACCACAGCACTGGTATGACTTAGCAAGCACCTTGCCCTGTGCTCTTGCTCAGCAGTGGGCTGATACTGCAATTTGTGAAGTTCAGGGCTGCTGTACACATGTGACAGAGAGCTCCAAAGAAGCATCAAATACGTAGTTGTTACCCTTCATGCTGCCAAGCAGAACTCACTGCTTGAATATGCTCTGCGTCCTGGTGTCTGGAGAGGAAAGAATTGCTCCTGATGGTGGGCATTAGAGACTCGAGGATGCCCTAAGTTTTTAAGAGCACAGAGATTTAGCCATGTAATTCTCGTTAAAGAGAATGGAAGTTAAGCAGCTAATAAACTGTGACACTCACAGTAGAAGTCCATTGCCTTGTGCTGTGCCTCACAGTGACTGAGCAGTATGTAGGTATCCTGCTATTATTTCTCAGTTCTTGTGAGGGGAAAAAAAAACAGGATAAAAGATTCATGCCAATGCTAACATGTTTATACACCATGTGGAGTTTTCTTAATTGGAACAGACATTGAGCTTTGGGAGATGTTAGACACATGATGCAACTTTCATTTACCTCCCTGTCTTTTCTTTTTTTCCCTTTGCTTCCAAGAAAAAAATTATTATCTATGGTCAAATTTTCACTTCTGAAAAACTATGAAAGGCTGTTCCGAAACTAATGAATTCCTTGGTTTTTTGCATTCCTATAAATTCAGTGGAGCCCTTTGGAAAATGTATCTTAAGTTGCTAAACATTATTCACAGGATTTTATAAAAATCTCTAAATTACTTCTTGTGGTTTGGATCAGCCCTCCAACTATCATACTGGGAATATGATCTGGATATTCATCAAGCAGTCTTCACATATACTGTTAAACAAAAAGGGCTTCAGATGTGCATGATTTTGTGATTATGGCATAGGATGGTCATAAGCATTCTCCACCCTCCTGTTCATTCTGTAGCACTGACTTCATCTGCGGTGGGGTTTCAGTCCTCTAGCACTAGAAATTAACTTACTTACTTAGCAATGAGACAGATGGACGTAGTGAATCTGAGATTTCAATACAGTTTGCTAAACAACAACAACATCATTACATAAAATGTCAAATTGCAGCCCAATTCCTCATTATCTTGATGCAGACATACTCTGCTGAGACTGAAGAGTAGCTGAAAATCTTTCATTGTTCCATCAAAAAATGCAAACAAAATACATGTTGCTAAATTTCACTTCCAAATACACAGGTAATAAGAGAGTTGCAAGAGCTGCCAGTAGCAAACATGAAAATGTAGAAGGGAACCACACAATTTTTCATTCTGTCCTAAAGCAAATGACGCTTTGCTAGGTGGGATGTCGAAAATACCAATGTATAGATATAAAATAGATATACATGCACTCAGAGGTGAGGCCCTCCTGAATTTTGCATTGATTTCAAAGTGCTCATCTGCAGCTGTTCCTAATCTAATCTAATCTAATCTAATCTAATCTAATCTAATCTAATCTAATCCAATCCAATCCAGTCCAGTCCAGGTATTTACAAAATATGTATCACCACCACAGTGTGCGTGCAGCTGTAATTATGATCCTCTACGTCTCTCTCATACCTCTAATGTCAAAGAAAGTCTGCAAGACAATTTGTAGGAATACGGAATTTTTTTATATTCATGAGCTGCATGAGCTTCACCATGGTATGTCGAAACACCAGTACTCAGTGATTTACTGAGCATGAAATAGTAGTGAAGTGTCATCACCAAGATACGTAGAAGCAATTATTATTCAAACTTTCAAAACAGCCCAAGGAATCTATACAAACTGCAATGAAATTGTGAAAGGGCTTATCTTTGTGACATTCCCAGGAAGTTTTGCTGTCTGTCCTGTCTTTCCTTGTACCTTCTTATCCAACTTATATAGCTGAATTTCCAATTTGGAAATTCTTGACCAGGTACATCTTACTGTCAATGGTGCATTGTAATCTTGGACAGAAACCACTGATTTCTAATTTATCCCCTTTGTATATTTATCCATCTAATTTACCTTTAAAAAAAAAAAAAAAGATTATTTAACCATGCCAGATTTGACTTTTTATCTTTTTCTAGTATTAATAGTAGTAATTAATTTCTTTTGCATTATTTAATCTTGTATTGAAATATAATGTGTGTTGGAGGCATAATATCAATAAAGTAGTTGAAAATAGAACTCTAAATCCCTAGCTAATGCCACATATTTGAGGAAACTGAAAGGGGCATTTTTTTTCTCAAGATATCAAGTGTTCATCAAATCTTCAGTCCAAACTCTCATCTGTAACTCTTGTACAGACAGCATTTTGTGGGCGGGAAGGCTGCACAACATACAATTACTGCTTCGACCAAAGTGTAATACTATATAGCACGCAATAGCATCTCGGTGACTATTTTCAGCAAGTGAAAAGCAGCATCAAACAATCCTTATAAGTGATTCTTTCAGAGTTCTGGGAGGAGCTTCATCTTCATTGTTTTTTCAGTACTGCGCATTCTTGAAAACAGCAGAAGGTGGTGTAGTTCACATAAAAACAACAGACATTCTTCCCTGCCACTGGAATTGTTGACTACAATCACACTTGGTAGAAATTTGCAGGATCACAGCGATTCGCTGAGGATATAGCTGTGTACGAGAAAAGCAGTAACAAATCTCACAGACTGATCATCCCATGATAAAGACCCACTGGCTGAGGCATTTCTTTACAGCTGAGATCCACCAGATAAACCCAGTCAGTCCTGTCTTCCGCGGCGTGACAGAAGGAGTCGAGGCAGACTGAATGAGGCTCCAATTGCAATTCAAATATACTTTTATAAAACCGTGATTAGCGCTGCTAATCTCGCCTTGGTGAGCCAAAGACAATAACAAGGAGGTTACCGAACACCTCGGGTATTATGTAATTCTTTTGCTTAGAAACTTGCTGGTGTGAGAGTGCTTTTGAAACCCATTAGTAAAACTGAACTTGCCAAATGAGCCTTCTCTAGGGAGAACAAAGTCAAATGTGTGCCAGCATGGAGCCAGAGCCTGCCGGGGGCTGAGCACTCGCAAATCCCCTTGCTACCAGCGAGAGCTGAGGACGCAAAGTCCTTCGTGTAACTGAGCCCAGTTGTAAAATGAACTAATAGCTGTGGACCCGTCTTTCACATTGATAACAATATTGTGTATTTACTCATAACAGACCCTAATGTGTTGACTTGCACTGAACTGATGCTGTTGATTCTGACTGCACACTTAGGAAAAGCCATGTTGTCCTCTGTCTCGCAGCACCTGACTGACCGTGAGGGGCACTCACCAGCACGGAGCGAGGCCAGACCGTGGGACCACTTGTCTCTCTTGGCTAGTTCATAAACCCAGTCTTGAACTTTTCTTCATCAGAAGACGGTGATCCTTTCACACGAACAAAAGTGTAGACAGAGGGGAAAAATAGCCAAGCCGTCTCAAAAAGCCACAATGAATTTTCAGCAGAAGATGGGAACAGTGCAAATTTCCAACAGGATGCTGGTGAAATTAGAAGTGGGTCTTTGAGATAACTATCTATGGAAAAAAGTTTAAAATAAGGAAAGGAGGGGATTTCCTTTCATCATTAAAAATATCAGTATAAAACGCATGGAGAAAAACAAACAGTGAAGACACTGTTGCTAGTGGGCTGGCTTTTTAAGTATTAATGGAACCTCACAGAACAAGAGTTTCTTTTATTCTTTTTATCCCAGCTCCCTGCTCGCAAGGTTCTTGTGTGAACATGCAGCAGTTTCCAAGGCTGTGAAATTATCAGACCTGGACCAATGCCAGTACAAACCAATTTATTGGGGTCCAGCAATTAACTAAAACCTAGAAAGCTTGATTAATTGTGGCACTGCTCAGCAGGGAACATTGAGAAAAAAAAAAATCAGACCAAACTCCATGCAGTGTCTCTGTTCCATATACCAATTTACACTATATGTAAAGAAAAGTTTCCTCTCCGTAAATACCCTTAGTATATTATTTTGCACCATGTACAAAGAATAATTACAATGCCATTTAAGAAAATGCTAGTTGATGGCTCTCTGACAGTCATTTCATAATAGCTCTTATCCTGTTATAATTTTTTGCTGTTGAATTTGTATCTTATTGTAACCCAAACAATGGGATATATGATTTTAAAACATTGTTTTGTTAAGCTTCTCTCTGGAGGGACATCTTGAGAATCCAGCACTGCTCTGTTTCTTTGTATTTCCTCAAACATTAATACATGCAAGAAAGGTAAAGGTTTGGTAGCTGTTCAGAATTATCTAGGGTAGGAAAAAAGCAAACAAAAAAGTTGAGCTAAGAACCAATTTACCAGGGCAGAATATGTTGACTGAAATGAAATCCTATAGTCTGAGCCAGACAGGAATTTATACAGTTGGGATATTTAAAAGCTGAATTAGATGTGTCTTATACATTATGAGAAGCACTTACAAGGTGTAATTAAGGTGTTAACTGATTTCATTATGGTAGTGTTAACAAATAGTGTCCACATTGGTTGTTTTATTCTAGGGTTTGTCATAAAACCCTATGCATAAAACAGAATTTTAAAATCTCATTTCTAGTTGCCTTAGTGGTACATTAATCACTTTTATTATAGATTACCTGAGAAGAAAGTAAATATTCCAACTCAGTGTAATGCACTGCTGCAGTGTATTGTAATGGGTAGTGCAAAACACTGGACCTGGCAATTCATCTTAGTTCCTCTTACATAAAAATAATTCAATGGCTAGTAATGAAAAAAAAAGCTGTCTGAGGATAAATCAGTAGTGGTAGAAGAGCGGTCACCCCTGCCCAATGAAAAGGAAAAGAAAGACACATGCAAATGTTTTTACCTTTTCAACATCATTTTGTATCCTAATCTGCATCCAACTGCGACACTGTCACATTCTCAGATTTAAAGAGTGCAATCCGCAGACAGTGCTAAATCACATTAGGCAGTGGTGATAATAGAGCCCGGGCATGCATAACATCCAGGCAAGACATCTAGCTGGGGCTGTAGGGTGATTTGGGACATTCAATGAGGTAGGAAGGGCTGTCTCCTCCAATTTCACTGTATTTATTGGGGATTTAATATATTTTTTTTAAGATATTTGCAGTGGAAATCGGTTTGTCGGAGGTCATCTAATTGAATCTACAGCCCTGGCAACCCTTCACAAAGGCTGCCAGAAATGACCGAGTTGCTAATGTTTAACTGTGAATACCCAGCAGGGGTCCTCCACAGGGCTGAATACAGTCAATTATGTTATTTTTCTAAATATTAGTGACTCAGCTGTCTCTGCTTGTGAAGAGTTGCCAGGGTCACAGATACAATCAGACAGATCCTCCCCCCCTTCACTTCGAAAAGATGGGGAGAATCTTTTAAATATCACATTGAATGATCCTGAAGTAGAGGGGAGGGTTCTTGCAGGGCTCTGCTTCTCCTCCACAGTTGTTGGATACAATCTTGTGGGTTTGTGGGGTTCCAGTGGGCCAGGCAGGGCAATGTGTAATTCCCTGGGGGGAGCACTGTCGTGTATAAGCAGCCTTGCAGGGGTCTGTGAGATAAATACAGATTTCACAGTTTAGCTCAATAGGCGCCAGGGCTGAGATCTGACAAAAGACATAGGTACCAACAGCTTGTGTCTTCCCTTTAAAACTTTTTTGTTCTTTCTGTCTCCTCCTCTCCCCCCTGCCCCTCATTGTGCTCCAAATACCTCTCGGGAAGGAACGTTTTTACATACCCTAACAGTTCAGCTTCCCGTTTTCCTTTGTAGATTTGTCAGTGAGAAATACAGAGTGGTGGGTAAGGAGAGCTCAGCAGAAGCAGATTCTGAGCAACATTCAGAGTGCTCTTCAGCTGAGACCTGCAGATGCCCCAGCAGCCCCACTCCTTTGCTGTCTACACAGAGCTCTGCGAGTATTTTAATTCTTGATTGCAACTTCCTTGGGTTTTGGCACAAAGGCTTTTTTTCCAAAACCCAGCCTTCTCCAGCAACAGCATCCCTGTCCGTGTGGTCCACAGCCCAGCTCTTCTTATCTGATCAACAGCGTTTGGCAGAAGGGAAAAATCCTTCTAGAGCATTTGAGTGCCAGTGCATCGTTTTGGCCCAAGTTTGAGGTAGTGCTTTGGAGTTGGCAAAGTCTACTAATTTACTGCTGTTAAATTTTATCCAACTTTAGGAATATTATGTGGATGTGGCCAATCTCCAGCTATTCTGAATCCATTGCAAATACTTTGCCAGCATGTGTCCAAGTATAATCCAATTTTGATGTTTTCAATGCTGATACAATTTCCCTATAAGTACCTTCAGGCATGGCATCTGAACTGCAGTGGACAGGAGTTCAGCAGCCAGCTGTCTGCAGCCCAGCTCCTAGGAGGTGAGATCTTTATTCCTTTGGGTCCCTGTCTCTCCTAGAGTTGGAAAGCCCAGACTGGGTCTCTAGTGACCACTGATGTTGCATCTCTGACTTGTTGAACATACACACTATTTCATTTGTGAGTGAGGATCTCGACATTTCATTGGAATGAACAGAGAATCAAGAGTCGTGAAATGTCTTTTGCTATTTGACATCTCTACTTTTCAGATCGGGTGTCAGTGTTCCAGGTACGTTAGAAATACAGTAGCTAGATAAAACTGCAGTGAAAGCAGAACTGAAGTTTCAAATGCTTCAGTACTTCAGAGAACTTGACTTTGAAGAACTGGACATTATTGAAAGGGTGGCTCTGTAGCTTGTTCTTGCTATAAAAACAGGGAGGAAACCAAGCCACCTTCTGTTAAAGCTGGAGTTTCCCCTGGCTGGAGCTCCCCTAGGGAGAAAAAAAATAACCCAGCAAGGGAGAGGAGGCTCGCTGTGTTTAGACAGCCTGTCCTTTTCTGATCTGCGTGTGCCTCTCAGGAGGAGGAATTCCCTAGGAAGGTTTTGATGTCTGGCTAATTACCAAGGCCAATGTCTCCCTCCTGTAGGAGGGTACAGTTTGGGGTAGCAGCTGTGGTACTCTAAACTGAAAATGAGATGGTTTCCTCAATGTTTTCATTTTTCTATTCTTTGCCTTCTCCCCAGATTGTTGTCAGGATGGACAAACACATAGTGTAAAACTCTGTCCTCAGGTGGTACATGAGGACTTCAGTGTGGAAAACTGGAATCTGGGTGTTACTAATATTGCAAAGTTATGTGTGACCTATTTTGGTTGCAGAAACGATCAGGTCAACAGCATCCTATCTGCACTCCAGTTCATCCAAGTATTCATGAGTGAGAACTGATGTAAATGATGATGTCAATTGCTATAAGCAGCTGACAAACACACACCAAAGAGAGAAAGGAAGATATTTCTAACTTCTGTTTCAGCAAATACACCTTCTTTTTCTGTTGACGGTGGCACCTGTTATTGTTCACAAGACTTCCTGGTTTTCTCTTCGTTATTCTAGAACATTCAGTAACTTAAACGGATAGCAGAATTGTATCAATAACAAAAGTGATTTATCAGTCAATGTGTTCATCTTGCTTTGTGAGGGGAGAATTCCCAACTGATTCTATCACCAAAGAGCTCCACCCTCTTCTGTGCATTCAGAAATACAAATATTATACCAGTGGTTGATCATGAGATGTTTTGCAGGCCAAACTCATGGCTAGTGGAAGCAGGCAGCAAAATTTCACTTTGGTTTACTTGAACTCATTAATGTCAGCAACTGATTGCTTTTTGGTTCTGTGCCACAGGAGGACCCAAATCTCCCTATTCCTCAGTTAGGAAATGGCAGAACCACATATGAGGTCACAGTCTTATTTATTCTTCTACCACGACCCTTTAAAAGAGAAAGGAGAAGAAGCTGATATTAAAAAAAAAAACCAACACCCAAACAAAAACTCCCAAAAGCTGGGTAAAAGTTTTAAAAAGAGCCAATCCTGTTTGCTTCTCCTTTTACAGGCCACCTTCCAAATTTACACAAGGCTAACAGTATTACAAGGAATGGATTAGCACAGAAAGGTTCTCCAAAGCAGACCTGTTGGAGTTATCTTTAATATTAAAAGCAGAGTGTTTGTTTTCTTTAATATGGAGGGCAGCACCAATAAAAACACCAGTGAAAGAGGCCAGTATTACTAGATCACATGTCTGCTTTTATCTCACAGTGGAGTTATAGTAGAACCATTTTTGCTTGGAAACTTTAAAGCTGGACTGCATCCTTTCATGCTGAAATCGTATCTCCTGCAAGGATTATAGGAGGATATAATGTTTCCTTCAGCTTCTTATTTTCTCCACTCCTGAACTTGGACTCCTGACCTCAACTTTTCTCTGGTTATGACCGAGCATTGGCCTTCAATTGAATAGCTGAGCTTTTTACAATCAGATCAGCTCCTGCTCTTGTAATTTCAGACTCATTTTGTGACATTGATATTGTAGATCTTAATTAAAAGTCAAACATTTTATATCTTGGGTAATGACCATACAGGAACTGCCAGGTTTTGCTCCCATGTGTGTAACCATCCAAAACATTCAATACGTGTGACTGAAGTCGGAAGACTTGTGCACAGTTTGTACGTGGGCCCCCTTTTCCTCTTTGTGTCCCTTCTGCAGCACAGTTCTGCACCTGTGACTTGCTCTGTGCCGTCACAAAGACCAGTCCGTGAATGGCAGGTAATTCAGGCTTCATGTTTGCTGAGTCTGAAGCCTCTCATTAGTTGAAACAGCTAATCGGGCAGAAATCTGTGGGGGTCTGCAGTTAATTACAGGGCAGGGTTAGATGGTGGGTAGTAAAAATATCTGTTGCTATGCCACTGTCTCTTCCTAGCACCAGTGGGGGCTAATTGCACTGGATTATCTGCATGGATAAGGTTGGATGTACTATTCAGCAGGGTACTGAATCTGGACAGCCTTCTGTTCACAGGACTCAAGATTATTTTTATTTTTTTTACTTTTTAATTGTTCTTTATTGATTGGCTATGATGTGCCTTGTGCTTTCTCTCACTGAAGAGATGCCAGGGAGACTGGATTTTGGTTGTGCAGCTACAGTGTCAGCTTGATTGTACAGCTACTGATCTTGTAGCCAACAAATTTGAATGTCTTTGAATGTTTGAGACCCCAAACAAGATGTTGGAATATGGTCTGGGAATCATACAGCACTGGGCTTGATACAGTGAAATGTTATCACTGTAACAACTACGTCATGGACATTTCTTAGTTGCATGAGTGTGAAAGTAAGGATAACCGGGTACCTCTGCTATATCGTCCTATAAAAGCTTTGCCTTTTGTAAATAAGCCACAGCTTTATAGTATTCTGGTGACTGCAGGACTTTTAGAATATTTTTCAAAAGCAGAGGTTGAGAGAAGTTTACTTAGTGGAGTCTTTCAAGCTGATTAAACTATTTTCCAGAACACAAAACATGCCTGAAGAACGGGGACTGCTAGTGAAGTTTTGCCTCTCAATATAGCAGAGATTATCTTCACTCTGAGTGAAGTCAGTGGCAGGAGTGTCTCTGGTATGAATGGAAACAGACTCTGTACCTATCAAAGAGCATCAGGTTGCAGATTTACCAATATTTGAATTGCCAACACAGATGAGGACAGTTTATGAGGTTTTCACAGATACAAATTGTGTATTTTGAAAAAAATTAATATGCAAAAAGTGATGTGTTTTGCAAAGCCATTTATGCCTTTTGATTGAAACCTAACTGTAAATCAGTTATTTTAGACTAGCCATCCTCTTAGGCTTATAGGTTCATAGGAGGAATTACCTTCACTAATACACTTGTTTGATTTATTAGTGTAGCCTGCTGGTGGTAGTGAAAGTACAATAAATGGGCCTGCAATTCACTGTGTCATGAAGAAGTAACTTATTAAACCAACATAACATAGAATATAAAACACCTCAAGCGCTAAAAGGAGGCATTAACCACTGCTAGTTAAAATTGAACTTGCAGATATGTCATTCTTATTAGTAGAAATGCAGGAAACACTGTCCCTTAGTGGTGGTAAGGAAGTATTGCTTAGGAAGTAGTTGCACGGTTATTTGTTCATCTTACTGTGTATGTTGTGGTGAATGTCTTTGTTGCTAGCAATTAATAGCAGCACAGAGCATGCAAAGCCTTGAGTTATATCCTGCTATTGTACAATAACTTAGGGAGTCTGAAAAAAGCAAGCCAGCAGTAGTCAGAGGTGGTTTATTTTCAGAACGTGCTGAAAGGTACAGAACTTGATACCGACATCGTTTGTACCCCAGCGAGTTCCTCACTTTTATGCCAGTGCTGCTGAACTCACAGTCTGACACCCCCATACTGTAAGAGAATAATTAACACCTTCAGTTGCCATTGCAGCTGAAAACAAGTTGGAGTGCGTTTGTGCAGGTGTGTCACAGGCAGACAAAAACATACAATTTTTCCTAATGTCTTGGCACCCAGGCTTCCTCACCGCCTTCAGGAGAAGGCATTCCTGGGTTTCAGGCACTGCTCTGGAGAAACTTGCTTCTTTTTGTCTGTGTTGCTGTGGTCTATGAATAGTCTGAGGCTTTAGTCTCCGGGGCTGTGTAGTTTGCCTGCAAGAAACTCATTATCATTTAAAAAATGAGGAGTCATCATTTTCTACTCCTCAGCCTAACATACCTAATTGCTTTGTGAGGATAGTAAGACTATTTACACATGTATTTGTGTGGCTTCTTTTAGATCTTTTTTAAATCAGTATTCTGTCAATACACTATTTTTTGCCAGTAGTATTTTTTGGTCTCAACCCTGGTGTGTGATAATTGATTGCCAACAATATGAAAGGAAGGGTTTTTGGTGTGAATGCTGCTTGAGTCTGGCTACGTAATGATGCCTTTTTTGTACCTGCTCCTGGAGGGTCCCAAAATCTGACACTTCTCAGTTACCCTGGCACAGCATGTAGAGATCGTGTATGCCAAGGACCTGGGAGACTTGCTAATGATTGTCGGGATTGTATCTGCTTGGACAGTGTGCTCTTTGGGGATGTCTTTTAAATCCTGGATATACACGATTCTGTCTGTTGGGTGAAGCTGGGTTGCCTCCTAAGAATTTTTCCAGTACAGAGATGGGTCAACATGTTAGCAGGAGCAGGCTCAGAATGTGTAACTGTAATAATCATGATTGATTTCCCTCTGCAGCTCTCTAGACGGGAAAGGAACAGATCTTTTGAGCAGTGAACTATCTGCTACCTCACCATTGCTTTTAGCCTCATTCCCTGAGCTCACAGCTTTCTCCAGTCACAGCGGCATGGTCAGCGCGAAGCTTGCACTCTGAGCTTTGGAATGCCTTCAGCTGAAAACTTGTCCCAAATCCTCCATTGAGGCTTCTTAGGAGAAGAGCCCAACCTGTCCAAACATTCACATGGATGCTTTGTCTGGCCCTTTCTGTTTCTTCATAGTCTTCTCCCCTCCTAAGTGCATCCTTACAAAGCTTGAGAGAGGGTATTCCTTTGGAAATATCTGTGGAGATACTCTTTGGAAACTCGAGTTACTAAGCATCGATGTACTCTGCTAACTTAAGCAGATGTTTGGCTACAGCATTGGCCAAAGTAAAAGAAGTGGCAGTGAATAAAAGCACCATTTTTCATTAAGAATATCAGTAGCATGATATAAAAATTGCCAAGTTTTGAGGAGAAACAGTCTTCATCCTTTTTCCCTTGTAATTACTTCAAATGCAGCAGAGTGGTTTTTTATTTCAAGTTTGTGGTTTTTAAGAGCATTCATTTCCTTTGGGAATTTATCTCTGTATTATTAACAGCAGATTGTTTTTTCATGTTGTAGCATTTATGGGGAGAAATATGTAATTTTTATACACACTGACAGTATATTATTAATACAATACTGATAATAACAGTGAGACATCAGTTACCAAGTTCTAGAAGAAAAAGAATCAAACAAAAAAAGGGAAAATAGAGAAGCACGTTAAAATAGTAACCCAGGCTTGATCTCCTGAAGTGACCAGCTGTTGCCAACTCCCTCTTCCATTATGTGGTACCTGATGCCCATAGTTGCCAGGTAGCCTCATATTCAGTATGTAATGTTCTAGATGTAGAATAAAACCTAGTCGGGACTCCGCGTTCTGGGCTGTGGGGGTGATTGTTGTATAGTTACACTCCTCTCCCAGAAGGAGAGTCACTGAACACTGAGTAGTACAGCTGGTCCCTTTTTAAGGGATGCTGTTGGACACGTGTATTTTGGTAGCTCCCCAAGGCCTGTGGGTATCTCTGTACTTTAACTGAGGAAATATTTCAGGAGTCAGCCTGTCAAATCTCCTGTGCTGCCTGTTCCTCAGACTCGTGCCCTCTGCTTGCACTCTGGGCATAGACATTTACCCAGAGAAAGATCATAGCAGGACTGTACCATAAATCACAGCGAGATGGAGTGCGCGCATGTATTGAAGAGGAGAGGGAAGGGAGGAAGCTTGAACCTGCTTGCATGTTTAACGGGAAACACTTCCAAGGGTATCCCACTGGCCTAGTATAGCTGGCTTGCTAATGCACATATGTTTTCCCACTTTCCAGACTAGCTTGCTTTGCTGGAAGCTCTCAGAGAACACCCCAACATGCCCGTGAGATGGTGGGTGATACACTGGGTGCTTATGCAGTGACTCTCTTGCCAAACGTTTTGTAGGATTCCCTGATGTATGGAAACCTTTGGCTGTTTCCCATACCTGTCACCTGGCTGTACCAAAATACGAACATTTGAAACCAACAAAAGCTGGTGTGAATTCACAGTGTATTAATGAGTGCTGTTCCATAGCTGCCACATGGCTCTTCAGACAGAGAGCTGAGAAAAGGCGTCACTCATTGGGATGAAGCAAAACACTATTTCTTTGCCCTTCTCTGCCTGTAAAGCTGTCAGTGGATTGCTCAGTGCAGTCTTTAAAAGAACAACTTCCTCTAATTACAACCAGACTTGTACTGGAAGTGCTATCTAGTAGTAAAAGCAAGGCATATGTGCAGATAGGACACCTACGTCTTTCCGGGTGTTTTAATACTTCCTGTCAGTCGATAAGCAAATCTCTGTGCCTCTCAGTTTCCCCTGTGGAGAAGTAGAACGGAGGTGTTGTAAGGCTTCACTTAAGCACCATCTGCGAGATGCTTTGAGATCCCTGGGATGGAAGAAGGGTAGTGGTGGATGTGTACGCTGACATATCATGGAAATCAGAAATGTATTTTGGGGTGTGAGGAGGGATTTGTACTAGTTTGTGTTAGATTGTTAGTGACAATTTGCTTTAATTACATTGTGGATTTGTTTGCATCAGCTTCACGCACAGTCTTGTTCCTTACCTATTCATTTCAGGAGTTCGACAGGGGACTGTTGATTTTCTACGTTCATACACATTGGAGAAGAATTTTAAAAACTCGAAAGTCTCAATAGCACTTTAGTGGTTTCATGAAACTGTCAATTTTTTTCATTGGTTTTATGAAACTGCTAGATTACAACAGATGGAATCATTTATCTTGCTATGTCTTTATATATATTTAGATGGCTCCCATCTCTGTGGGACTTGTGTGCCTCCCAAGCATTTTAAAATAGAAAAAAGCTGTTTCCTTCTCTGCCTTGCTTTCTATCTAGCCCATAAGAGGAATAGCTTGATTAGTTTATAGGGCTTGGATTTGTTGGGCTGAGTACTAGCATTCTCTGCATGTTTCTGTGCAAAGAAATGAAGCTGAGAAGTTTTGCTTTTACTTCTGAATGCATTGAGATCTGGGTTATTTGTATCTCCGCGAGGCAAAATAAGTTCCATAGTGCACAAATACTGCCTGGGAAAGACGAAACTCCCACAGTCTTGTCTTACCCCTTTGTCAATGGCTACAGTGCTCCAGCAGGAGCTGGCTATGGAAGAAGATCATAAGAGCTTTGAATATCAGAGAAGACCAAAGTCTGTACTTAGTAAGAAACTAGGGCGAGCAAAGCACCAGGCTGCTCTGCATTGCTCAGCAGACATCTGCTGGATTTTACACCAGCTGTGGTTTATTTCAAAGCATAGGGAGTTGCAGTAATTAACCTGCAAGACACAAATTCATGCATCAGTGTGTCCAGGCGTGCACTCCTTAGGATGAGGTGCAATCTTTTGGCCAGTCCCACCTGGAAGAGGGCATTTGTGCTGCCATGGCTGTTCAGCCATCCACTAGCAATGCGGAGGCCGCAGACGCCCTGAGGCTGTGGGACAGATGCAGCCAGCTGACTAAGCAACTCCGTTGCTGTTGGGATGCGAAGGAAATGTTTAACACAAAACTGAGCAGAGAGATGAATCTGCGGAGTCCAGAACAGCAGGTCCTAAACGTGCCACGAGACAGAACAGATGTCAGCATCACTGATTGACCATTTCACTTTTCCCACAAGGAACAAGGGGCAGCGCCAGAATTTTACAGGGGTTAAGTTCCACCATGAGGCTTTGAGCAGGTGGCTTCTGGGGACAACAGAGACCTCAGTAAAGAGTGTCATAATCATCTGTTGGGAACACCTGCATCATCTGATGTGAGTTACTCCTGTAACAGAGTTTAGAAGAGCCTTTTCCAACCCATCTACCGCCAGCACCCACACGCCTCCACACAATTATCAGCAGTTTCAGTTGCCGTGTGTTCAGGCCTGCCCAGGCTAGCCTTAATCTTTCTGATCTGGGCAACGTGAGCATTGTAAACATGGTGGCATGGATCTTACCAAGCTTGTCTGGGGCTGTGAAGACATTTTTAGGTTGATGCCACCAAATCCTCATTACGAGTGGCATCCCTGTAAGCTGGAATCCAGTTAGCTCAGCTACGCCTGTTAAGTGCTGACTTGACACTTTCTTCCTGCCGATGGACAGGTTGTGGTCTTTCGGGCCATGTGCTCAGCTCTCTTTCAACAGCTTTTCTCATCTTGCCTTTTCTGCTACAGGTCATCGGAGCACCCCAGTGTGCTGTGTGACAGGAGAGGTGGACAGGGGAATTCCCTAGAGTAGCTTAGGGAGGGAGGGGGTTTCACCGCCTCATCTCTACTCTCGTGCTTCTTGGCTGGGGGAGATGTTCTGCAAGTCTGTTTCAACATGATGACACATGCTGAATTAAGAAATTACCATTTGCCTTAGTTAGCTGGATGTTCATTTGGTGTCTCTCTCACTCTCTGCTCCTCAGTCTAGGCACGAGGCCAGCTGCAGTATTTAGACCCGAGCCCTCTCTGTTCTCTAACGTACTGTGGAAGATGCTACACATTTACAAAGCACAAATCCGCACAGTGCCCGAGAGCCAGTTACCTTTTAGAAACAGAGCAGCTCTGCAGCCGCATGAGGCAGAAAACGGATTTAAAACAAAACCACCGACAGTGATTTAGGCCCCTGAACAAACACCCTGACAACCGCGCCGTGCTGCCTACGCAGCCGCTCCTGCCCAAGCCGGTGGCCAAAATCAGAGCTCTGCTGGCCGTTAGCAATAGTCCCCGCGTACCACAGGATGTCACTAAGGAGCTAGCAGCTACTGGTGGATTTAACTGCATTTTATAGCTTTTCCTCTTGTGCCACCAGCCGTAATTGCCTGTCGTTGGAAGTAACCACTGCCAACTCTGCCAACCTTTGCCTTCAGAGGGCGAGAGCACAGCTCGCTTGCGGGGCGGGGGCGGGTGTCTCCGGGGAGCTCGGTGGCCCCTCCAGGGGCCACCGAGCTCCCCGGAGACACCCGCCCCCGCTCCGCAAGCGCTTCTGCAGGTGCCCAGTTGCCGTCCCGCACTGGAGCCGCGCAGGTTCCGCTCCCGCGCACCCTCCGCACGCCCCAGCCCCGCGCAGGCACTGCGGGCTCCCGGCACCAGGTTCCGGCCGATTTCTCCCTCGCTGGGGTGAAGAATATGTTTTCCCCACCCTTTTATGACCTCCAAAGTAACCTCTGCCTTTCGGGAACGGCATCGTCTCTCCATCCCGCCTAGGGACCGAGGGACCGGGAGCGGGGAAGACCGGCATGTCGCTGTCGCCCGAGCACCCCGCCGGCTCCCGGCCACCCGCCCGCCGCCCGGCTGCATCCAGCCCCGGAGCATCGCGGAAGGAGGAGGGGGGCGAAAACGGGTTTCACTTCCGCCTGGTTGCAGGAACCACAAGCCCCCAGAATATATTAGAATAATAATAATAGAAAGGTTCCCCCCCCCCCCCTTTTTTTTTGGTGTGTGTGTCCCCTCCTTGAAAAGAGGGAGGAGGGGGAGAAAAAAAAATACAGGAGGCTCCCGGCAGGCAGATCAATGTGGAGCTGGTAAGGCACCGCGACCGGCCCGCCAGCATCCCGCCGGCAGCCGCCGCCGCAGCCGGGAGGACGAGCGCACCGTCCCCAGCGCGGAAGAGGCCGGAGAGAAGGTCTGTCCTTTGCTTTTTTACCTTGCGTGCCCAGGCACAGCTCTGTCCTGGGTGGAAAGGGAAAGGCAGGCTCCTCGCAACCTGCTTCCCCAGCCCACAGCCAGCCGCAGCGACAAAGCCCAGCCAGGGGGTCCATGTGATGCTGCAGGCTGGGGGGGACTGAGGAGAGCCCCTGAGCTATTTGTCCGTTCCTCAGTTCTCTTTGATAGTTTCCCAATCGGTGCCTTCAAACCACCTCAAACCCTCTCTTCCTGTTCTGGAGGATCTGGTTAGTGTGAGGCTCCAGGGAGTATTGTGTGTACGGAAAACGTCCCCTCATGTGCCTGGTGGTGCCGGTTGGGCCTGGCTGCTGTGAGGAGGAGCGGGGTGTGAGGGTGCTGGCTCTCTCTGGCACGAAGGCACAGGGAGCCTGGCAGGGTGCAGGATGGCAGGGTGCGAGGCCAAGGGAGCCACTGAGCCGGGCTGCTTGCCCTCTGGGCCAAGTTCATTCCCATGCCAGATGTACCTTAAGTGATATCCCCTTCCAATATCTTAAGATTAGTTGCTTTTCACAGATTAAACATTTCCCAGCTTTTGCCTTGTCGTTATTTTTAATCTGAAGTCTCAGTGGGATGGTCTTGACTGTCTTTGCATGAGTCACTTCCAGACTCACAGGAAGAGAATAATTGGAATGGGCTCCCTTTGAAGCCAATCGCAGCCTAAAACTCCTCGTGTTGCCAGTGACGTAGTCCATCTGCCTGTCTAACCATTCCTGGGTTAGATCCGATGCCCCAGTTTAAGGGAACACCATCAAGCTGGCTGAGCAGTTTAAGAGATTGGTAATGGTGAACAGACTATTAGAAATGGAGATAAGCACTGTGAACTGCTGAAACAAGACAGAAGGTTAAATTAGCCCCCCTCCCCTTGTTTCAGGTGCAAAGCTCCTCTTTCCCCTTGTTACCGTCACTTCAGTGCAGCATTTAGGTTTTCTGTTTTGGCAAACTCTGGACACACTCTGTCCAAGAGAGATGGTAAACACCAAGAGCAGTAAAAACTTTGTTGCAGCAAAGTCGCTAGCACGAGAGAGATCCCGGCAGGGATGGCTTACTGGCTGCTGGAACATATGCCATCTTTTTCACTTTTTTTTTTTTAAGAAGTAACTGCTCTAACAAGGTATTGTACCCCCTCTTGTAAATAGTTTTCTTCACAAAGGTGAAACTCGTGGTCTGTATGTCTTCAAGTAATTCTCATTTGAGTGAGAATTGTCAGGATCATACAAAAACTCAGCTTAGGATAGGTATATCTTAGCTGAGAGAATAAATGTATTGACTGCTGTGATCTCCGGTATATGTTTTAAAAGATAGAGAGGCTGATGAGCTGAATGGGTAGGGCCATTCCCATAGCTCTTGTGTTGAAGGTAGCTTCTTAACTAGGGATCATAGATGTGCTGATTCTGTTTATATTTATCTTCATTTGCCTTTTTAAATGTATGTTTGATGTCTAAGAGAGCTGAACACCTTGAATTCCAGAGTGCTTTGAAGCCTCAAACCTGTATATTGGTAGCTGAGCCTTGTACTTCGGAAGTCTTGCCAGAAGCCTGCTCAATTTGATATTACTTAGACGAATAGCAATGTGTAAGGGAAGGGATTTGCTTACGGCCACTGAAAGATTGTGAAAAAGACCCTGGCCTATCCTCTTCCCATTCCTGTTCCCATTCCTTTCCTCTTGCCCCTTTTTGTCCAGCCACATGTGTAATAGGTAGAGTTGTTTCGGAGTTACCTGCCCTCCTTTCTTAACCTTTTGCAGAAACTACGGTCACAAGAGGGAAGAGAAGGTGCAAGTTTTTCAGTCTACATAGACTTACAGAAATGAAAGTATGGCACAGAAGAAATAAGAAGCAGTGAGATAATGCAGACTGAGAGCTGTTTTGTGAAAAAGGAAAAAAACAACTATTCCATCTGTCATCTTGCTCATTTCCTTCCATGAAGTCTGAAGGTGTGTTGAAAATAATTTAAAAGTTCATGTTCTGGAGCATGTGAATTAGGCTCCTGACTTATATCTGAGAGAGTGAAGTGACTTACCAGTGGTCCCACAGCGACAGCCTGGGCTAGCATCCAGCTGGTGTGCCAGAGTCTGATGGAGTGGTTAGTTGCAAAGAGTTTTAATAATGGGCTATAGAGCACAGTTATCCTTTTGCTTGTGAATGTGCAGAGAAAGGGAAATAATTTTCTTTCATTCTGCTTCCCTTTGAATAACTTCTTCTGAGGTCCCTTCTGCCTGTGATGTGACTAGAATTTGTGGTGGAGACAGGACGTAACTATCGCTTCTCGGTTGGCTGGAGAGGAAAGCCTTGCTTTAGCCTAGTTAGGTGGTTGTGTAGATCTGCTGCTGTAACATGGTTAACAGCTGCGACAGCATGGTTAAGTCTAACTCAACTATATATCATGTAAACTAAGTCTTGCCAAGGTAATCACCACTTCAGAGTCGGTTACACTCAACTGTGAGCCTGGGGCTTATACCACATAAACATTTGCCTTAGGACAGAGAAGGCTGCACAGTAGGTAGGAGTAACAGTAGTAAAATCTTAGCTTTGGATTATATTGTTCATTGCAAAGATGTCAGAATAAGTGAGAGGTGCTTTACCTACCACTGAAATACAGTCCTGTAGGCAAAAGCACAGCATAGTGCTGAACAGTATAGTACAGGTAGACCCATCCCTCTGCCATGAGGCTGCAGCAATCCAGAGACCGTTGGGAAGTGTGAATCTTTCTGCGTCTGCTTTCTGATGCAGACGTTTGAATTACAGAGATTTCATCTTGGTCTTTAAAAATTATGATAACAACCGTGTTCCACCTCCCCCCAAACCCCTACCAGTAGCGGCAATGTTACTTGAATTGTATTGTATGGATTTCCCTTTTAAACTGGGTTTATTCTACAGAAGCCAAGGAAATCTGAATATTTATCTGCATTAGCAGAATGGCATTAAATCCAAAATCCTTAGCTGCCATAAATATTTATTCGTATCTTAGCTGGCTTCAAACTGCATCTCTGGCCGATTGCCATCCCTGAAGGTTATTTTCACAGAGGTTTTGGAGTGGACGCTTACACACTGATACACCTCCAGATTTCATGTTCCCTGATATTTCTAAACAGATTGTCAGTAGTTGGCAAAACAACTACATGAAAACAGACAGTGAAGAAGGTATGGGCCCAAAAATACCTTTGGGCATCAATAGATATCACTTTAAATCATCAGATCATAACTATTCTAGTATATGTAAGTACTCCCAGTCTCTCACAGTGCTCTCTAAGATTAAGCGAGTGCTTTAAAATTGTCCTCCGAGTTGAAGCCTTAGCCCTTCGGATAGAATGAGATGCATTTTGAGATCCTATAGGATTTTTTCTTCTGATTTTTCTCCCCAGTAGTCTTTCTTCCAGTGCATGACGTTCTAGAAGGTTTCACGATGGAACCAGTTGTTTGTAGTCACAGGGTCCTGGTCTGTTGAGCACAGCAGGGTATGTGTAGTATCTTCCTGAACACACTGAGACCATGGTGGAGGAAGTCTTCAATGGAGTGCACTGGAGAAGGTTTCTGAGTGTAAAGCTCTCCAGTGCAAATGCTGACCATTGTGGACGTTTTGTGGGTAGTGCTATTATTCATCTTAGCTGAGCACCGGCGGTCTGCCTCCATTCTTGGTCAGTGCAGAGGGTCAGCTTCAGTATTATAAACACATATTAGTATTTACTAAGGCCCTATGGTATAGTCCCAAATATACCCAGGAAAAATCATAGAATAATTTAGGAGGGAAGTGACCTGTGGAGGTTATCTAGTCCAACCTGCTGCTCAGAGCAGGGCCAATTTATAGCAGGTTATGTAGACATGGTTTAATGGTGGTTTTGGCAGTGTTAGGTTGATGGTTGGACTCGATCTTAAAGGTCCCATCCAACCTAGACAATTCTGATTCTGTGACTTGGTTCAGTTATATTAACACTATCTCCTAAAGTGGAGATCCTGCAGCCTCTCTGGTGCCATGTCAGGGTTTGACCATCCTCATGTAAGTAAATTATATCTAATCAGAATTCCACATGTTTCAGTTTGTGTCTGTTGCCTTTCACTGTACACCTCTTGGAAGAGTCTAGCTCCATCTTTTCTGTACCTTCTTGTTAGCTCCAGATACGTAGATATATACATATATAGATACATAGAGAGAGTGGGGCTAGAAGAGTTGTGAAAGGGGCCTTTTTATAGATGCTGCTGGTTGCAGGCAGCCTTACAGTTTTTTCTGTATTATGATCTTTTTTTCTCTAACTAGGCCTTGTTGAGACAGGGTTTTGGAGCCAGTGGTAGTAGTGTGAGAGCATATGTAGTGCACTAAGATCTTCCTGTGGTTTGCTCTGATGTGAAGTTAAGATTGGCACAGCTATAGCCTTGCACTAAACCCATCTAGTGATATCGCAGAGTCTCCCAAATCCTGCCTTCGAATCCAGCATTATGTGACAGACTGTGGACTGTGTTACAGGACTGGATTAAGTGCTGAATTAACGTGTCTCCTTCCACCTGTGGGGTTTTCTGTGAGCCTCTTGCAGTTTCAAGTCCTTGAAACCCATTTGTTGGCATGTTTTTCCCCTAAGGGATTAATTTGATTTTGGAGTGGATCCGTCCCATAATATTTGTATGGTGTTAAGACATTTCCTTCCCTGATACTGCACTGTCCGAGTGTGCCCCAAGCAAAGTCACAGACCAGTGTGTCAGCAGTTTCCTGAACTTCAAACCTTGGATACTATCAACTGGCAGCATTTTCTGCAAGGTGCCTTGTGATCCTGAGCATCAAATGCTGCAGAAGTGGTATGTTTCTGTGGGAAAGGGAAAGGTATGGATCACATGTCACTAGTGCCTCGGGAACAACAGCTTTGGAACATGTGTCAGCCAAAGCAGATTAGAGGCGAAACTACGTAGAAGATAAAACCTCCTTTGTAGGTGAAATAATGGATGTCTCCCCCTAAATACAGCGTTTGTCAGCACTGAATCTGAGAAGTTTAGACTTAATTTTCCCCATCTCTCCCATCTCCTGGATCGCTGCTCCTTTTCTATAACGTTGTTGTTAGGTTGTGTGGAGTTCGTTAATGAAATATTTTCCAATAGGCTCAAGCACGTTAATGCACTTTGACCTACACATGATGATGCATTAAAAATCAGTTAAACACTGATTGAATTTTCAGTAATAATTTCTGTTCCAGTCCTTAATGGCTAATTTATGCAAAGGTTAGCAGAGAGCAATAATCAAACAGTGTATCTTACATAATAAGACAGAGGATCAGCTGGAAAAACTGACCTGCTGTCTGGCAGTTGGTGTGAACTTGTTATTTTTGTGGAAGCGTAAGAACTGCCATATTAGAGTAAGTCTGAAGGTCACCTACTCTGCTGTTCTAGGCTGATGTGGCTCGTCCTGGGTGGCCCAGGGGACATTGTAAAGACCATACCATAGGAACTCATGGGCTAGTCCATTTCCCCACATTATAGTTCATCTTTTGCCTTCAGAGATCAGCACGTAGTTTAATATGTTTTTCAGAAGTTTATCATTATAAATTCAAGAATGCTTTCCAGCAGCAGTGATATTAAATCCTCGAATAGGCTGCCTAGGGAGGCTGCAGCATCTCCACTGCTGAAGATTTTTGGGAGTAAGAAAGCAAGTACTGCTGACGGCATAAGTATTCAAGTGCGGGACTTGGGTCTTAACCGTCAGCTGAGAGCTTCCATTTCCCACACACATGGGAACTCCCGCATGCCTGCAGGACAACCTCTCTTCCTTGCCCATCTCCCAGCTCTTGCCATCAAACGCATCGGTTTCATCCCATCTGTGGGTGCATGTACAACACAGGGCTGGTCAGGCAGAGCTGAGGCTGGGACACCGCAGCCTTTCTGCCAGGTTCAGTACATCAGAGCAGCAGTGGTATGGGCATGGAGATGTCCTGGCTGCCAACTTGCTAGGGTTCTTTGGTGGACTGTATTTGTATGCATTTCTAATCCCTCTTTTGAGTCTTGTTAGGTTCTTGGTGTGGATGACTGCCTGGTTGATGAGTTCTAGGTTTTAGTTATCTATGGTGTAGGCAGAAAACATGTCTTAATTGCTTTAATCTGCCCACTTCACAGTGGAAATCACGGTTCTGTAGCCCGATGAAGGACTGCAGTGAGCCAGAGAAACATGTTTCTTTTATGGTGATGTTGGGAAACAAAGAGAAGCTAAGCAAAGCATGGGAGAGGTTACCATTTCCCTCTTCCAGGATGCTGAGGTAGTTACACAAATACATTAAAATATGAGATAGAGCAGTGGGAAAAGATATGCATAGAAATGCAGTCATAATTCCATTGAACTCAATAGGAGTTTTTGCCCTTACCTTCAGTTTTGCTCCACACCTAACCTTTAATGTATCTCATCAATCCTTCCATTGCACAAGGGCCTCATCAAAGTTTGATCAGGTCTTTTAAGGAAAACAGTTTATTGCTGAGAAATAATGAATCAAATCCTTCAGGTTAAATTAAAAGTCAGGAAAAGCCCAAACCCAAACAAGGCGGTAAGAGCGCTGACCTCTGGAAGAAGCCCTGGAGAGGCTGTTGCTGGAACAGCCTTCTCCGCACATCTGCACAAGCTCCTGCGGTAGGGACTTCCAGACCAGTTTGGTCTCTCTGTTGAATACACATTGGCAGGACAAACTTCTCCAAGAAAGAGGTTTGTAAATACAGGAAGATATCAATTTAGTGCTGAGATCACAGGACTATAATCAGCTGATTTGGATTCTGTCCCTGACTCTGCCATTGCCCTGCTGTGAGAGGCTGGATTGTTCAGTTAACCTCCCTGCACTTTGCCTGTTCCAGATAGAAAATTATTTTTATTTATCTCTTTGAGATCCTTGTAAAAAGGATGCTAAGTATCATCCTCACTCTTTGCAAAGACAGCTAGAGGCAAATAATACAAAAGCTCCATAAGTGCAGCACATTTTGGCCTGACAGATCTATAACTGCCATTTCGCTGGAACTCCTTAGTAGTTGCAAGGACTGAAATGGAGTATCCTCCTCTTTCGTATTCAGAAAGGCACTTCAGGCAAGTGCCTGCCCAGCTGGTTGTCCACTACAGAGTGCGCTGGGAGAGCGCATGCCCACGACAGATGACATGAGGTTTTGTCACAGTGTGGGATTTCATTTTGCCGTATCACCCGCAAATCGTGGCACCCGTGTGACAAATGGGACAGAAGCCTTATGCCTGTGCTCTAGGGTTTTCCCATAGGGTCAAAGAAACTGTCCATTTTAATTTTCAGGTTATTGCTTATATTATTAATTAATGAAGGGAGGAGATAAAGAGGTCACTTGGTTTTGCCCCTCTTTAATTTTTATTGTGGGAAATACTATACCTTTAAGAACTGTTTATTTTAAGATTTTTCCTCTGCTGACAGCTAACGACGTTTACCACCCATCTTCTCAGCTGTGGCTGGAGTATCTTTGGCTCTGAGCCTGCACAGGAAGAATACGGGAATAATAAGCTGAAGGGCTGTTTTTAGGGGATTTTTGCCTATTGTTTGTTTTCTTCATGATGCGTTTGGTGCTTGTTTCCATGAGAAAACTCCAGGTAACCACAGAGCTGAGGAAATTCTAGTATCCTGGGAACTGATAAGTGAAAGATGAGAAATCTGAGGGAGAGGAGATTTGCAGGCAAGAAACTGTTTATGTTTTTACAGAACATTCAGCACTTGCCTGCAGTGGTTTAGCTACAGTGTATTTTTTTTCCGTAGACCACCCCAACTTGGCTGCTTAGCAGAATCTGAGAAGAATACATTAGATATTAGAGATCATTTTAAAATAATACTTCTATGGCCATCATCCTAAGTCTATGGCAACAAATATCCAGCATAAATGCAGCATAGTATCTTTATGTAGTGTTTTATTGTAATGTTTGTGTCCGTCTTCTTCCCTTCTCCCATTCTCACTCTGTGATGAGTGTGAGAAGTCTTAGCACCGACAGGAGGGGATGACACTTCCCCTCCAGCAAGTGCTACCACCTCTCTGCATCTGCTCGCCTTCCCGGAACCACTTACAAGGAGACACCTGCAACAGTGGAAAGTTCTTTCCCCAAAGGTAGTGTCAAGAAGTGCTGCTAGATTTACATTTTCCCTCTGTTAAACAATGCTGAGTATTGAGCAGTGGGTCTTTTCAGTGGGCTACATTCCAGTGGCAAGGTTGCAAATTCTCATTTGGTATAATTTTTAGAACTTCCATTCCCAGAAGTATCTAATTGGAAGGAATTTGAGAGAAAATTGAAATTCCTGAAGCTCAACAGTTTGGAAAAATAAGCCCTAAGCAGCTCCACTTGAGATTACACAGGGAACCAGCTTTCAATCCTCATCCCTGGTGTTTTTTTCATATTTTATCTATCAGTCACAAAATCCTCAGCCTTCCTCTCATCCAAGAAAGGACACTCATAATTCAGTGGAGTCCAGTGATCCTGTGACCCAAAACATCCAAACCTTTCCCCAATTCCAAAATGTTTCCAGAGAACTCATAATTTTCAAGCAGTTCATTTAGAAGGAAACGTGCTGAGCAAGATACAGAAATAATTATTTGCTTTCAGTGCCCAGATACGGCTTCTTGAGTTTTCCAGTCGAGCTCAAGACTATTGGTATTTATTCAAGTAAGATGATGAGATGACTTATTTTCAGTTGGCAATTAGTACATTGGCTTTAGGGAATGAAAACTGTGTTACATGAGAAACGAGAACAGCAACATCAACAAAAGATTTTCGTCTGTTCCTTGTGCCAGTTTGTGTTGTGTGTAAATCTGTAATTCTCAGCTGCCTCACCATCACCCATGTCTGGAATCCGGGGTGTGCCTGTGGTGTGGAGTGACTTGCCTTTGCTAGCTCTTTGTCAGGCTTGTTTCAGAGAACAGCTTAGGAAACCAAGGGCTTGTTTAGCCTGTTGAGATCCATTCGAGTGAATCCATGGCACTGTCATCCCTAGGTTTTTGCACTTTTGACTGGGAATGAGGTTAAGCATTTCTTTGAAACCTTGCAGGTTTTTAATACCAGTCTTCGCTTCAGAAGTTCACATCATTGGGATCTCAAGGGGGATCCAAGCAGGTGAAGCCATGTTTGCAATTTTCTAGAATAAGTGCAGCGGTACGGAAGAGGTACATGGGCACACGATATCTGTGTGGATTGGTTTAGCTCCTTTTTCTTTCTCCCCCTTTTTTTCTTCCTGTTTCTTGCATGGAGAAAAAAAATGAGCTCTGCCCTTCTGTGCCTTTCTTGCGGACAGCTTGTGAGGTAGTAGGCAACCTCTCAATTAATGCGCTTCCTGTTTTTTGATAAACTGACTTCTTCTTATAGGTTTTTCCAGATTTGATTTGACTGATGTGTGTGATGAGTGGAGGTGAAACATTCTCTTGATGGTTAATAACCAGCCAGAAAAAAACCCCCTCAGCATCTCTGTCCAAGGGGCACAAAGTGTCAACTGCAAAGGATGGCAAATTCATATTTTCAGAAATCAGAAATTATTAGTTAATTAATTAATTAATTCAGAAATATGAATTTACTCAGCCAAGAAAACAGACATCTAAATACAGAAAGCTCTGTTCATTGTTAATATTAAGATACCAAACACACATTCTGTGAAAAACCTTATTTAAATGGGAACTTATCTGTGTTTACTAGAAAACATCTCATGTGAGATTGCATATAATATCCTAAGTCTCGATCTGAACTTCTCCCTGGACAGTCCAGGCCTTGCCTGCTTTTTACTTAACTCAGGCTGAAATTAGGAATGGGGTGAAGTTTTGCCTCTTTTGAGATCAGGACAGTCTTATTTTTGAATCCAGGTAAGCATATGGATTTCATGCTATTTTTAAAGAATCTGAGGCACAGCTTCTAATTTTCTATTTGGAATTTGTTCTGGTTCTCAGTAAGAGAGTCAAGTTGGATATCAATGGATATACCATTTGTGCTTACAAGCAATTACAGCTGCAGTTGATTGCACACAAAATTAGAAGCAATTTAAGAAAACAAAGTCTAATTTTAAGAACTCTAAGTCATTTGTCCAGAAGTGTTTTAATGCATATGAACAAGGACCGTTCATTTCCTTTTGTTGTGTGTCCGACGTTTGAATAAGGTGCTTATGGAGTGCAAGTTGTTACAAAGGAGATGGATTTCTTTATTGCTTGACTTGCTTGTGAAATACATTTTATGTAATGAAGCACTGATTACCTAAATTAGAAAACCAAAGCAACGCTGTTGTCTCATTTGGTAGGAGGCAGAGATTGTGTGGACAACTGAAAGCTTGCTTAAAGGCAATATGTGACCCACTCCGTCCTATTCTTATGCTAATGTGAGAATGGGTATCCTGGGCACCATCTGCTGTCCCTGAGGTCCCGGCCTTGGGCATTCAAAATTGGTTTGCTTTATTAATGCTAGGCCATCCAGAACAGCAGCGGTGCATTTGTTATAGTCTATGAAATCAGAAGTTCCAATTGTAAGCATACAGAGATAATTGTCACTTTTAATAATACACTCAAACATGATAACTACTGCTTTTTCCAACCTCTTAGGCAAAGATGCCATCTTTCAAGCTGTAGTTACCTTCAGCAAATCCAACAAAGGCCTCTCTGGCTTTTCAGGGAGATGGGGTTTGCTTCCTTGGAAGGTCATTTCATTATATACAGGATGGATTTATCGGCTGGCTCTGTGTTTTAACTTTTGTAAATGCCCTCCAGAGAAACAGAAGAGTGTCTTGATATAAATCAAAACTAATAAATAGAACATACGATGTGATTATTTTTAGAGGGGCTAAAGGGATGGGGTATCAAATATCCTCAACTAGTCTAATTAAGCCAGTTGAGGTTTAAAGGACACCAGGCATCAGTTTTGCCTAAGCTTATTGGCGGAACAAATGGCTACAATCTCAGTTGTAAGTGTCTTAATAAAGTCTCCTCTAATGATGATTCTGTTTGTGCTTATTAGCTATATAGTTCTTTCGGTGTCCGTGGCCCTAATTAGAAAGCAATTCCTCCTTCTGTTCAAGCATCTGAGTAATTAGATTGCTCATTATCAAGTACCTGTGAGATACAAGTCAGGATAGTTCAACTGGTAGCCAGCAAGTTAGGTCCATCTGACCTGCTGCCTTGGGTCTGTGGGCTCGAAGGAGGCAGAGCACATAAAGCTTAGAAACTGCACGTCTCCTACTTCATCCTTGTTAGCCGTGTGGGGCAGCTCCTGAGCTGACACCCAGTCTCCAACCTTCTGTCGAAAATAGCATCTTGGCTTCCATTTTACAGGTGAGTAAAGTGAGGCATGGCTAATACTGTGCCTTGGGTCCCCAGACCTGGATCAGCACTGGGAGCATTGAGGCTGTGCCAGATTCAGCCCCAAACTGCTCACTGTGGGAGTAGAAGGGGAACTGAAGGTGTTAGGAGCGTGGGGAAACAGTGAGGCGATGGTAAAGCAACGTGACAGGCAGTGGTCTCAGCTGATGTCAAGCTTTTCGCGGTGTCCTGGTGAACCAGCATTTTATGGTGGAATGGGAAAGGAACAGGTTGCCCAAGGCTGTTGGGTGATCCAGTGAGAGTGTGTTTTTGAGTTCGGGAGTCTGACTCTCCTGATCTCTCCATTTCAACATAATGTGTGTGCAGAATTTATTTACGGTGTCCTCTGTGATGAAAAAAAATAGCCAATGAACCAATCATCTCCAGTTACCTGAGTAAGCAACATGCAGTCAACAGGGAGAACAGCTTTCCGTAGCTGCTTTTGCCTGCTCCCTTGCCTCCAGAGCTTTCCGTTGTTTCTTTCAGTTAATGGGTGAAGGAGACAAGCGCTCCAGGGCCAGGGAAAATGTGAGTTAATTACACTGTGGAAGGGGATTGTTGCACAATGCTAGTTCTTTCCCATCCCCGTCTCAAGTGCTTGAGAGTACAACAGAGCGAACAGAGGTGTTCTTCCGTACCATCCTTTGCTTATTCTGGAAGCACTGGAAATACACAGCTGGACCTCTTTCCCTTAAATGAAAACAATGAGGAGAAGGCTTCTCTTTGGTCTCAGCATTCATGTAAGTTGTGCCAACGTTAAGTGAAGTTCAGCAGAAGTGGGTCTAATATTACATATATATTTTAGAAAAGAGAATAATATTTTAACAGCGTGTGTATGCACTCCTTAAAGTTCCAGATTAATCTATATTTCAAAAAATCTAAACCCAGAAGTTTTTGCTTTGGTCTTCTTGCTGTAAAAACTAGAAGGAAGTCACTAAGACATCCGTAGAGGAGAAAATATTTGTGTCTGGAGGACTAGGTCGAGCAGTGGGACATGAAAGATTGTTCTAGAAATCACTGTAGGTAACATTCACCCTTGGATCCATCTCCCTCACTTTCTGGGGTTACCTAGGTGTCACTCCTGCATTTGGCACATGGAAAAGAGTCCTTGTTTAAGAAAGTGTCTTAGCGGAGTGCTGGTGTAAAACAGAGGTGAAGAAAGGGGAGATGTGGCATTCTACAAAATGATGAGTGGGAAGCTGACAAAAATGTCCCCTTTGGCTCTTCTCAACTGAGGTGGTGAACTTGTACTAAGATCTGAGTACATAAGACACACTTACAGACTGTTGATTGCTCTTAAATTTCTCAGCAATTGAGAATGATCAACTTCTTATAAGGTAGGGCACTTACTGACAGGAGTTACATTGTCAAGCTCTTAGCAGGGGCTGCAACTCCTCTGTTGTATGGTCAGCCGCCCAAATTGAAGTTGTTCAGTGTGTAGGTGCACCTGCTTATGTATGTGGCCCTATAGATGCATATGCAGACCTAGTACAAGCACTGAACTAGGTATTAGAGGTTCAAGGTCCCTCATCAGTCAGGGCAATTTCATCTCACATCAGGGACTAGTATTTGGATCTTGTCACATCTCAGCTCAGTACAATAATCATTGGGTTTGCATGTCCTGATGGCAAGACTCCCATTTAAATGTGGATGATGCTTCAGAATGATTCTGCTACATTAAGACACTGGAATAGGTTTGTTTTCAACTGCTGTGGTTTAACCCCAGCCGGCACCTAAGCCGAACGCAGCCACTCGCTCACTCTGCCCTAGGTGGGATGGGGCAGAGAATCATAAGAGTAAAAGTGAGAAAACTTGTGGGTTGAAATAGAGACAGTTGAATAGGTAAAACAAAAGCCACGCATGCAAGCGAAGCAAAATGAAGAATTCATTCACTACTTCCCGTGGGCAGGCAGGTGATCAGCCATCCTCAGGAAAGCAGGGCTCCATCCCACATAACCTTACTTAGGAAGACAAACGCCGTCACTCCGAACGTCCCCAACTTCCTTCTTCTTCCCCCAGTTTTATTGCTGAGTATGATGTCATATGGTATGGAATATCCCTTTGGTTGGTTGGGGTCAGCTGTCCCAGCTGTGTCCCCTCCCAACTTCTTGTGCACCCCCAGCCTACTCACTGGTGGGGTGGTGTGAGGAGCAGAAGAAGCCTTGATTCTGTGTAAGCGCTGCTCAGCAATAAGGAAAACATCCCTGTGTCATCAACACTGTTTCCAGCACAAATCCAAAACAGAGCCCCATACCAGCTACTGTGGAGAAAGTTAACTCTATCCCAGCCAAAACCAGCACATCAACGCATCGTAGAAGGCACTGAAATACTGAAACCTTAAAAAGTGCCATGAAGCAAAATAGTTGTCTTCTTATCAGGTCTTGTATGGGCTACCTTCAGCTCACACACAGCTGGGACTGAAGACTATCTGCAGGGCGTGTTTATATAAATGCACATCTGAGAGGACTTAAAGAAATCCTTTTTATCATCCGGGATGCAGATCTTCTTCAGTGCTTGACTGAAAAATTCTGCTCTGCCTGCACCTTGCTGAGGCCTGGACACACGGATAATTCTAGCAGTAGATAGTGTGAAATAGTAAACCATTGAAGCTAAGTTCTGGTGTTCCTAATTTGTTCTTCTCTTGCCAGATACTATACTGACAGGGTTGGTTGAACACTTTTAAAGTATGTTTTTATTTTCTTCCCTTGAAATAACATGTGCCACTCCATTGGAAGACAATTGATAGTAACAACTGGGTTCTGATGAGTGAGGGAAATCAGAAACGGCCAGAAGCGACTGTTGTTAGAAATTAAGAGTTGGTGCCTGCACATGTCAGTGCTGTGTTCCTTATGTTTTTCATGTTGGCTCAATAGGAAAAATAGTCCTGTTAGCATGCTAGTGCCTACATGAGGTGTAGGGATATCTGTCAAAATCTATTGACATGCTTTGGAAAGTCGTGAAATAACATTTCTGCAAAGGATGCAGAAGCTCTTGGAGAGACTGCAGGGGTGCTAGACAACCTTTCAAGCCTTTGTCATAGCCTGGCAGTCTCCATCTTCAAGAAGGCCACACTTATACACAAACAACAGCAAGGGAAAGTTTGTGTCCAAAGAAGTTAAAAAGAAATTGTGAAGAGAGATATATTCAGAGATGGCAGGACTGCAACGGGCAAGTCTTGGTTATCCTGTGCAAGACTCTCTAGAGTGACAGCTTTAGTTAGGGATAGTGTAATTATTTGCTTTTGGAATGCCTAATATTGTTTCCTTCAAGCTGAGTTAACTTAACTTACTGCCACAGCATATTTCATTTGTTCCCTTGTCAGCAGCTACTGGATGTCTTCTGTTCTTGTTATGGGAAGGACAGTTGGGAAGGCCAGAGGACAAGGATGACTCTCAGAGTGGTTCAGCTTTGGTCTTGATTATCTTTGTGTCTCTGACTTGATCTAAACTGAGCCAGTTACTTGTTTCCTAGGTAGAGGTTTTAAGATGCTGAGATATCAGTGTTACACAAGTATTTTGGAAAACAAACCTTATTTCCTTCTCCCTAAACATGGTGACATTTGCTGCTGCTTGGTGCAGTGACCCAGCTGGGGATCAAAGCCTCATAGTTAACCGGGGACTGGCACTAGGAAGTTAGAACTTGTTCTTGCACTCATTTTCAGACTTAACATACAGTTAGATATGGTGGATGGGCTCTGGAAGCTATTAATTATAACAGCAGTGGGAGTAACCCCCCACCCCTCCGCCTTGGAAAACCAGGAGAAGGCTGAGCAAAAGTGCTTCTAGTAGAGTACCTGAGCTGAGCGTACCTGGCCACGTTGGGCTGACTGTTGGCTGGAAAACAAGAGCTACAGTATGTTCTCCCCAGTCACCAGCTTCTCCTTTCCCAGAATTCTTGCGAGCACTCACTTTCTACCTGCAGATTAAAACCTCGTTAACCGTTCAAAAACATCTTGTGGCATGATTTACATCCTTCTATTTGTGCACAGTCCTGGTTCTTTTCTAAGCAGAAAGAGAAAGAGTTTTAGCAGAAGACAGGGGAGGAAGAAAGCTGAACAGAACTATAATAGCAACCGAGACGGGAAGAGCAAGAGTGCTGTTTTCCTCCTGCTGCTTCTGTTCATCTCCTGGTGCTGCTGGGACACCTTCCGCTTACAGGCCCATACTACATGCGCTCAGCAAGAACTCTCTCAGCTCTGCGTCTGTACGAGGCAACTGATTTGCAAGGCCTAATTTAAACTGGTAGATCAAAATGCTTGCAGCTCTGCATACGCTTCCTCAGGAGAAAGGAATGTTTTCTCATTCCTGTCTTACTTCATATTTCACAGCTGCAGTTTGTCTTGTTTTCCCCCTGCCTAAGGCCCAGCAAGTGCTGCAATGCACAAGGGTTTAAAGGATTATTTATTGTAGGGCACTGATGCCTTCTTTGAAAAGCTGTGTATGTTTAGTTTGTTTTACCAGGGACTCTTATTAGAGTAGCATGGGGAGTTTGCAGGGAGGGAAGGGAGGCAGTAAGTGTGCATATCTCTTCCACAAATGTGTTATATAAAGATAGGCCTCTCAAATTATCTAAAGCAGGATGAATTGTGATGCTCTTTGCTCCCGCATTCATTTTTCTTTCACAGTGGCTGTACATCCCACTTTCTCCACCTTAGTGTAACTCCATCTCTGCTTGCATTGATAGCTGAATGTCCTCAAGTTATCCAACACAGGTGAAAGTGGTAGGAAAATTAACTTCCATTAACTTCGGTAGGAACATGATTAGTCCTTAGCTGCACCATCTCCAGGCAATATTGATGCTGGTTCTAGTGTAGGAAGTGAAGCATGGACAAACAGCTACCATGTCCTGATCCCTGGCCTGTGGTCCTCTGCACCATCATGGCAATGCTATGTTGCTGCTCTACTAGTTTTCTTAGAAGAAAACTTCTTGGAAAAGGAGGTGGACTTGTATCTTGGAAGAATAACTTGGAAACAGCTATGATGGCTCTTCAAAGCTTTCAGCCTGGTAACTTGTTGAGTGTCTCAGCCATCTTGTATTCAGGGGTGATCTAGCAATACCGAATCTTATAGTTTGGTCAGGCTACTGCTGAGCAGTGCCCTCTTACAGATGTTGATGTTCTGCCAGCAAAAGGGCACAAGGATGTGGCTTGCCCCATTAAATGGGAGGTGTCGCTTTTGAATCATAAGGGAGGAGATGGAAGTGTGACCTTCCTGCCAGCTTGAGATCTTGAGAGGGTGGACTCTTGTTTCATGCCAAGCTTTTATTTGATTATTTCCGACAATTGTTGCATCATCTTGCCATCCCCCTTCTCCCAGAAAAGAATTCAACAGCGGAACTCAAAGAATGTGCCAAGGCTGAAATGTATAAATATATGTGAAAAACTCTCTCTTTCTAGAATCATTTGCATTTTTTAATTCAAGGGGGAACTTGAAAGTCCATCCATAGTGTGCCACTTATCTGCCTCTCTGATGTCTGCTAGGCTTTTATCAGCTTAGGGCTAGTTTGTCCTGCTGTATATGGCAGTGCTGGAGGAGTAGATTGTTTTAGACATGCTGGTGTAATGTGATATATGCAATTAATGTTTTGCTCCCTCATCTCCCACCCTCAAAATGAGTAAGATACAAAGCTAAGGCTTGCCTTAAGCCTCCCCCAGAGCTTTGGAAATGTTTGGATCAAGGCCTCCTGAAGAGCCAGACTTCAGGCTACTTGATTATCCCATCCCAAACCTGGGGAGACGTTGACGGAGGGGTTTGGTAGAACCTTGATGTCTCTCATGCAGCCAAAGGGCACAAAGTCTCCTGCAGTATCTCAGGCTGCATGAAGTGAGTGTGACAATTCCAGCAATGTAAGAGGTTTCCTCTGACATACATTTTGTGTAGCTCTCTAAGTCCAAGCACAAATGTGCTTGGTTATTGAATGTAGGTGTCCCCTTTGTGATAACTGGGAGAGACTGGGTAACAGACTAGATCCGTCCAACATCATCCACAAGGGGAGAAAACATTTCCAATACCTTTTTTACCTGGAAGAAACCTGTATAAGAAAACATGCTTCTAATGGGGATATGCACCATTATTCACTTCTATGAATTACCATCAATCTGGTAAGGTTGTATGTTTTTCCTAAAATCCTACATCCAGAGTCAGGTGATTTATGGGAAGATTCTGTGTTTTCATTTAGAAGAAAGTTTTTAGTTCTCCTTGCTGTGAAGGGGAAAAAAGGCAAGGCTTGAATACATAGCTGCAAAAGGCAGAAACACCGTAAGGCAAATAAAACATATAATATCTAAAAACATCTTGTTTTCTAAGTCAATCTCATTATTTTTTAGGATCCGAGTAATAATTTTTGAATGCCCAGGTTGGCTTTGGAGACAAGAGATCTGATTTTCACAAGTGCTAAGTACTTTACTCCAGCTGTCACACCTATAAAAATCACCCATTAAAATCATGCCTGGGGTCCAGTAGTCAGCCATGCACAGTTGGGGGGTGGAGAGAAGAAATGCGGATAGCGTGGCATGTACAGAGCTTTACCGTACCTGCGATATGTCATGGTAAACGTGAACTGTGTTAAGCAACGTTGTCTTCTCTGAGGCAGAGACAAGGAGTAACAGTAGGGGCTTCTTCATATAGTCTTCTTGGTCTTTGATAATGTAAAATATTAATGCAAAAATATTATGAACTAGTTACGAAATCGGCATAGCTGAGATTTACATCTAAGGAACAAATTAGGTTAAAGGGAGGGGGAAGTAGTGAAAAACACACGATAGCAAAGGGAAGCCTGAAAGGATCTTACTGTAAGGAAATATCCTAAAGTAAAACTGCGCAAATTGGGAATTTTGTCTTCGTTTGAAAAAAGGGGTGTGTGGATACTGGTGCAAAGTCCTAACGGAGACAAAGCCCAGATCACAGTGTTATTTTATTACAAATTTTGCTGTTCTGATGTTTTGCTTAAGGCCTCAGCTCTTGCATTCAGGGGATACTCTCGGCATCCCTTAAGGAAGTAATTTCCTGTGTTCCCCATCTATGGAAGGGTGAGTGGAAATCTGAGCCAGCTGCAAGTTAAAGAGGAGAAACCTTCCCCATTCCCAAGCCCAAGATTGCTGTTTGTTTGTGTGTATTTATTTTGAGGCCTTGCTCTTGATTTTCAAGTGCTGGGCGTTGGTGATGCTCCAGCTTTTACCCCAAGGTCACCGGCTGAACCTGGCTGTACACTTCCCAGTGGAGTTTACCTCATTTAGCAACCTCAAGGTCAGGCCCGCAGCGCCGCATCTCTGCTAGACTTTAATCTAAGGGTAACAATTTCCCTGTAAACACACTTTTTGGTCTTTTTGCAGTGAAGTCAGGCTTTTTTGAAAGCTCAAGGTCAGCAAATTACTAGAAATAATAGAAGCACTCAGAGCTTTGAATGTTTTGTAGTTTTAAAATAACCTAGAATTTTATAACAGGAATGAAAGGGGAGAAATTGACAACATTTTGGGAATCAGTTTGTTTGTTTGGGGGTTTTTTGCAGGTAAGTCTGGCACGAAGCATATGACTCTTGTGTTCAAGTTACTGGCAACAAATTAGTAAGTCCCATGCTCAGTCTTTATTTCTAGATACCTTTTATATTTAACAGATGCTTTTTCCAGCAGTTTCTCTGGGCTTTGCAGGTCTTTTGATGGGGAAGGAGGATGACTTGGCTTTTGAGTGAGATGATAGAAAGTTCTGTGTATGAATAGCAGTAAAGAAAGGAGAGTCCTTAACATGAGTGCTTGATATATCTTCTACCTGCTCATTTTTCCAATAAATACATACACATCAAAGACAGAAGTCCCTCTGTGAACAGTGCTGAGCCAAACCTTCCCAACAGAGTGCTCTGAATGAGCTCCTTTCATTCCACAATTCTACTTGTGCTTTTCAGTGAAATAAGCTGATATTTCCACCTACGCGTTCTCCTGTTATAGGAGGCCTTTCTCTGTCTACTGGGGATCTTCCTGAACATGGAGGCTACACAAATCCCTCTCCCTGCAAGTCAAAAAAGAGAGCTCGGTTTTGTACAATGTAGTGGTAGCTGGCAGATGAAGCTGCGTGTCCACAGAAAGAGAAAAGTCTTTCTTTTTTCTGTATAAAGGGGCTTAAAGTGGGTTAATTAACACCGACCCCATTTAAAGGGATGGCTTATGTGCCTGCTTGAGGGAAGGGAAGTTAGAGTCTCGCATGTGTTGGTGGAAATCTCTCTTTCAGTGTATTTGTAGCCCGGTGCTGGGCTGAACAGTCAATGGAGCCTGACAAATCAAGCAGCTGTTTGCCCCACAATAAGCCAGCTGGTTCGAAATCCAGGCTGTGTCGCGGAGGCCCTTGCATATTCAAAACCAGGGCATATTTGCCTCTTTAATTAGCGCTCCCCCTGGTCCTTGGAATATGCGTTTGTGACAGGGGGCTTGTTAAGAGAAGATCAAGAAAGATTTCCTGCTTTCCAAGCCTCTCCGAGGGGGAGAGGAGGAGGACAGCTGGGGACCACTCACTGCATGGGAGGGTTGCCGTGTGGCTAAGGCTGTTTCGGCGATGGAAGCGGGGATGGAGGGAAGCTGCTCCTGCTCGTTGCAGACAGGGTTTGTGTGAAACCAGTACTGTCCATTTTGAGCTGAACTACAGCAATGTTTAAACTTGGAGGATTCTGGCATGGTTGCAGTTCAGAAATGTGGCTTTTAGGACTTTAAACTTTTCTTTGGGCCCATCTCTCATCAGGTGCATGGAGGAGGCTACAAAATACAACTGTCTTGGTGGTTATGTCTGCAGCGTGAGAGTCCAGCCTGTGTGATCCCAGCAGAGATCCCACACAGATGTGTCCCCCACCAGCTCCAGGAGCGAGAGGGAAACCTCCTGTGAGACTAATGTAGTGCAACTAAGTGGGCTCCTGTTAAATAACTTACCTAGCTGAACTCTGATGGTTCAGTTGTCTTTTGCCCCTGCAGGTCCGAGTCTTTTCCCCAAGGTAACACAGTCCTTATAGCCTTGCTGATAAGCCCCTGGCACTTAAGAGCACAATGACAGAATTTACCTGATGCTCCCAATCTGCACAGGGGATATTGCCTCTTGATGTCCTTTATCAGTGAATTCTTCTGGTGATACAATCAGGGAGCCGCTCATATTGAAGTATTATTAGTAACACTGAGAGCTGTCAGATCACTTTGGGTGGATTTGCTTTCTCTCTTCTGTGTAGGAGAGGCAAGGCAAACCCTGCATTTCCAGGGAAACGAAAGGTATTAAACTTCCAATAAAGCTTCTTTTTAAAATGAACAATGATAAATTAGCAAACTGCTGAGTGGGGTCATTTGTTCCATGGAAGCAAAGCATTGATCCCCCCAAGATTCACCATTTTTTTTGCTCATTTCAGCAGTATAATTGGGAATGGATTAAACTGACTCAGTTTAACCCTTTGTTTGTAGGAATGGTGTTAGGAAAAATCCAAATGAGGAGAAAATAGAAATTGGTATTTAGTATCTCAGAAGAGTGCAGCAAATTAACAACAGTTTGCTTTTAAAGCTTGCGGAGAAATAGAGAAGCAGGTCTGAAGAATCTCATTAGAAAACCTGACCAGTCCTTTCCTTCTCTGTTTTACCTTGAGAGAGAAAGAGGAAATTCAAACTGAAAAATGGGCCATGGATAACAGCTGGAAGACCTTATTGCATACAAAGCAATGGGCTCAACTATAAGAATTATCTGCCAAGAGGTGTCTTCAAGGAAAACCACACAGTAGGATTTGAAGAAGTAGAAAAATTTATCAGTGCTAATAGCTACGGCAGCTCTGAAGCAAAGACAATGTGGAGAGCAGTCACGTGTGAGGCTTTTAGGCTGTAGCATCTGCTCTTTGAGAGGATCCCCTTTTGCACAGAATCATTCTATGTGATCAAAAAAGGTATAGTAGGGGGCAGGACGGGGCTGTTTATCTGCCCAGAAACTTCAGAGCTTCTTGGAAGTGGCAGTGTAGTAAGCAAGAGCATGGCAGATCATCTTCCTCTGTGCTGCATTAGATGCTGAAAAGAAATTGCACATGTTGTTTAATTAATTATGTTTCCAAGCTATGTAATAACATGTTTGCTGGAGAGATACTTTAATGGCACCACAAAGTGTCCGTGAGCAAATTGAAAAGACATTATTTTGAAAGGTAACTGCTCCGAGCCACACAGGAACTTTTGGGAAATGCCTGGGGTGTCTCAGGCAGAAAGACACGTCTTTGTTATCAGGAGGATAGTCCATGCTCCTGGGCATCCACTGGGGCAGGGAAAGATCTGCCATTCCCTGGAGAACCTTATAATGTGGCTTTTGGTGGGTAACTCTGCCCCCAGCCCTCCAGAGAGGAAATTGGTGAAGTTCACAAGACTCGGGGTTCTAAGATCTGACAGCAATCCTGCCCACACCCACAGGGAAACCCATATATGTGCTGCCTTGTGGACCTGAAGCCAGCAAACCCAGTGAGATGATTCCCACTGCTCTTGGTAGCTTTGGAGTGGACCCATAAATGCTTCGTTGCCATATTTAGGGCTTTTAGGGACAGCAAACTGGGGTGGAGACTATAAAATGTCAGTCAGGCATCCTGTGGCTCCCTTCTTCCCATCTTCCTATATTTTCTTCCCATCTTTCTATATTTTCTTCCCATTTGATTTTCATTTCCCTTTCTCCAGGACCTTGTTTTCTGGCCAGTTGACCTCCTGCAAACCCACTCTGGTTAGTGGTGTGAAGGGGAGTTCCCAGACTGACTCCTCAGGGTTGTGGACTCTCTTCACACGTGACAGCAGAACTGCCAAGGCAGCCTGAGCACAAACAACTCCTCTCACACCTAAATGCTGGCCACCCTAGCACAGTGTTTTGGGCCTGAATTGGGATGTGAATTTGGATCTGAATTTGCCTATGTAGAAAAGCACTTGGATCAGACCTTTGGTTCAAGACTCCTTGAGGATGGAAACCGTAGCCAGCTCCCAGAGCCAGAGGGGGTTTGGCTGAGGCACTTGGTGCTTTGGATCAGCCCGGGGGTGAGGTATGAAGCTCCAGGAGAGGCTGGCAGTTGGCGCTGGGGCAAATTAAAGCTCATTTCTTTCTGCTTGGCCCTCTCCTGGCTTTCTGGAGGCTGTTGTCCTGTAGCAGAGGCAGGAAAAGCAGAGGTGTCTTCACCCTTCGCTCCCCTTCCGGGGAAGAGGGACATGAGGAGAGGTGAGATGTGTGAACAGGGGAAGCAATGAGGGTTGCGTTGGGCTTGCTACATTACAAACAAATGCTCATCGGAAACCTTGCGTTTGGTTTGCATTTCCATCTGTCCCTAGTGGGTGCTTCACTTGACAAAGCTTTTGGTTTTATACCGTCTCCTCTGAGGGTGCTGGAGGGATATTTCCCGTGTGAGGCTGCTTTGCTTAGATGCATCTGGGACATGCCCCAACTGCTGGGCCAGCCGTGCCCTGCCCCTCGCTGCCGGGGGCAAACGGGCAGGACCTGCGTGTGGGGGGGTGAGTGTGAAAATCAAATGCGTGCCCTGATACGGCACGAATCACAGATATCTCCATACCGAGGAAGGGACCCCGCAAGCAGAAAGTGCTAACTTTGTTTTGCTGCTGTGTTTTCCTCCTTGTGCTCTCTGCCAGGTGAATTCCCATTCCCAGTTGTCCTTCGGCAGGTGTGGTTCTGTCCTCCTGCTGCTCCCTCGCTGACAGAGAGGCAGTCGCAGGACCTGCATCTCCTGGGGAATGCACATTTATTGCTGAAATGTTTAGGGTTTTAGAAATTACTTTCTGATTCTGTAGCTCACAAATTCCCCTAGTACCGACACCTCTCCCCCTCCTTCCCTGCCTGCTACGTTTTTCTTTGATGAAAGCAAGCAGCACGTGCATTCAGAGTGCTGGTGAAGGGGAATTTCCTAACTAAAGGTGAACTGTTAGGGCATGTGTGGTCTCCCTTTAGGAAAGTGAGTATGTTTGTAATAAAATTGTTCCTGTGTAGATCAAGACTTTTTGATCTAAAAGTTCAAGCTGCTTTTTGGCTTCCCTAACGGCTCCCTGGATTGTTTGAAAATTTTGACTTGGTTACAAAGTCTGATATAACACATATGCACAGCAGTCCAGAGCACAACTTACTGGTTGTTTAACTGTAATTTGGGGGTTCAGGGGAAGGCCGTTAATGCACTTGCAATATTTTCCCTATATGCGGATGATCTCACAGATTGGTTCGGTATGTACAGAGGAGGACAGGAAAGTTTTGCAGCTCGTTAGCCCCAAGATTTTCATGAGGTGCAGGAAAACTGGCACCGTTCTCTGGAGAGGAGTGCACTGGACAGATATTCAGTGTGTGGTACACTGGACTGTAGTGGCAGTAGCACACCAGGCACCTTTCACGGCACATGTCAAACTGCTGTGCTTATAAAAAACAGAATTAAAATTATTTTTTATTACCCCCCCAAAGTGTTTTGGTAGAAAATTATGCATAATTGAAAGAAAATACTTTCCTATTCTTTGATAGAGAGGTGGAAAGGAATCAAAGCTCTAGTTTTATATCAGAAACAGATCATTCCTTTTGCGTTTGATAATTTTTCCTTACTTTGAGTTTTCTTGAATGCTCCTTTCTACCACCCCCAGCATTTTTAAACTTCTAATGCAGTTGCATGAATAAAGCTTACTGGTTTTTTAGGGATATTTTCTTTTACATTTTCCTTTCCCCACTCTTTGGGAAAAAAACCAAACCAAAACAAAAAACAACTTCTCTGTAAAATTTCCAAAGCAATATGAAGGAGAAAAAGGCAACGGTGGAATTTTGCCACTCTGTAACTTTGCCAAAATTGAAGAGGCTTGGAAAAGGTAGAAAATAAAAAGGAGGGGACAACAAAGAGGAAGAAAATTGATCTCCTTACTCCTGTTTTTGCATTTAGGAGAAGGAAAGAGAAGCAGCTTTGAAAAACTTTCATTAGAGAAATTTTCACTTCCGCTCCCCTCCCTCCTCCTGTCTCCCCGCGTGCTTTTCATACGTTTTGTATTCAGGATGCTTCCAGGGAGGAAAGCTGGAAGACGAGGGCAGGGTGTGAGTTTCAGCAAGCTCTAATGAGAAGCACCTTGGGTGTTTTTGTCTCCTGGTAGAGCAGCTCGCTGCGCGCTTCTGCGTTGGCTCCTCTTGCGTCTGGCACTGCCGAGGGGAAGCAGAGCATCCAGGCCGGTGACGCCATCGGGGAACATGCTGTTTGGATTTAATCTGTATGCTGGACCTGACTGACAAACAGTGGTTAACCAGAGCTAAAGAGAGGGTTGCAGGCATAGTTGAGCTAAAGAAGAAGCAATGTGAATCTAATTTGACTGGATTGCTAATCACAAGGAATATTTTTCAAACTCTTTCTGAATCATTACAGGGTGGAGGGGTGTAAAAGTTGGGTGAAGAGTTTCTATAAGAAGAAAAGTCCCTGCTGCTCAGGGTTGTGTGTTTGCTGTTGGAAGGAGATGTGGGAAGGTTTCAAAATGCCATTGGATTGTTTGATGCCAAAGACATGGTCTAAATGTTCAACTTTGCAAAAGATCAGTGCAAATGAATTTTTGTTTCTTAATGCTGCGGTGAGACAACTGCCATTTGGAGTCTGAAAGCACGCCTCCTACAAACTCTTACTTTGTTTTGTGATACGATCTACACCCCAGACTGTTAAGGATTTCCTAGCGAGAAGAGATGTATCATCTCTTTTGAGGCTTTCCTAGGCCTTTACAAATAACAGCAGGAGAAGCACTAGCGGGAATGGGGCTCCCTGTTGAGCTCCCTGTCCAGCATTTTTCAGTTTAGTACACTTCCATTGTGAAAAGTAAATGTACCCTAAACAGGGAGAAGAAGAAGTAGGTTGATCTAGGTTCTGTCCACCTCTTACCCACAAGGTTTGCCTGACACATACTAAGCTGTGACTGGAACAAGCGAGCAAGCTGAACTCTTAGGGAACTCTTATTTAAGAAATGAGTTCTCTATTCTCTTTTTTTGTTTGTTTTTCCTGTTTCTGTAGGAAGAGTGATTTTCCTCAATTTTATTTTGTTTTGGAAATGTGGTGGAGCTATACCTTGTGACAAATCCTTAAGGATTTGAAATCTGAACTGTATTGCATCCAACAAAACCCACTTTTTTTTTTTTTTTTTTGAGGCAGGTTTCGTTTCATGATTTCATTGACTCTTATCTGTCCAGTTGTTTTGCTGCTGTGTAATTTGGATGGTAACAGTTGCCATCGTGTGTGGTTTTAATCCATGAGAGGCTATTTCTGCTTTGATCCTACTGATTTCAGGAAAGAGAACTCATGTTGCCAGCTTCTTCTTGTAATGAAAGCTGCGGAAGCAATGTCCAAACAGATTGGCTAAGCAAATTCCTTAGGCCTAGCAACAGTTTGTTTCACTTCGTTAATTGGATGAAAATTGCTTCTGGAGTTAGTTCTGCAGGGAGATGCTCATCTTTGCAGATGATACTCTCTGATACTCTCACAGTCGGGTTTCAGCAAACATTCTACTTTTCTAGTTTCAGCAAACTATTTTTTTTTTTTTGTAAGGACTATCATTTGCCAGGAGACCTAAGCAAGGGGAAGGTGAAAGAAACATCAGCACAGTCCAAGCGACTGTACTGGTGTGGACATCTGCGTGCAGTGTTTTATTCTGGTGTAGATACTGAAACCAGGACCTGGATTCAGCATTGCTCTCGTGATAGCAGTTCTGCTGGCGTCTGCTTTGGTTTGGGGTGATTTACTGTGTGGTGCATTTGTAAGCAGGATATGCCAAAATTAGAACCGTTTATCTGCCTGCCTCTTCCATCCCTCAAATGTATCACTTTCAGCTACAACAGGGCCTTGATCAAAACCAGTTCTGACTTTTGTCCTTTTCTGGTAAGAAGGGTAGAAGAACAGAGTGAATCTTTGCTCTTTCCCATCCTTTATCTCAGTTTGGTTGTGGGTTTTGTGGGATGGCTTTGTTTTGCAGATTGGAATTTGAAAGGCAGAGTTGATTTTTCAGTCCCAGGAACTGGTAGGACAGTCCCAGGGAGATCTGACCTTGTGGTGGACATGGCTGCAGAAAGCTGTTCCATTGCTACATAGCTGCATTGGGTGCATGGCCAGCCCATGTGGGCACAGGGTATGGGTTATGAAGAAAGAGGTGGAGTTATTGTGTCCTTCTGAACAAAACCCAAAAAGTGTGAGCAGGCAGAGCAGGAGCATTTCTTATGCCACAGAGAGGTATGGTGGTGTGGTAACTTGTCATCCTCTTTGGTTGTTCTGCATGTGACTGCACCTTGGAAGTCAGCCTTGTCGGGGACTAAATGCGCGCCTCACTAACTTACAGTATATTCAGACCGACAGGGTTTTCCCAGTTTATTAGACTCATTTGAAGAGGAAGCTGGATGCATTTTGCTAGCACAGCGTTTTGGACACCTCTGTGATCCTCAGCCATGCTCTTAAACCTTAAAGTACATTCTTATTTAATATAGGGCTTACTTTTCCTTTCCCAAGTGACTAAGCCCAGAGCTGATGGGAGGGGACATCCAGCTATCCTGGACTCTGAGCCTGGCTTGTCATTTCCCACAGATGTAAGGGTTGCACAGCGTGCTCTTCCCTCAAACCCTAGTAGCAGCCTCTCGCTTCTCCTGACCTCCTGTGCCATAAGCAGCTTCCTGGGTGGACCTGTGAGCCACCCACCCAGTTCACCTACGGACCTGTGAGCCACCTGCCCAGCCAGTCCATCGGGGGAGAAGATGGCCATAAACTGAGGAGATGAGCTCTAACCGAGCCGTGTTTGCAGATGAGTCCCACTAGAAGGCACCCCTGCCCAGCCAGGAACGAGCCCCAACAGCTCCAACAAGGGGCAAGAGAGGGTGAGCTCCTCAGGGAAGGTTTCTTTATGGCATGTAGAAGAATAGGATAGTGGGTCAAATTTCTGCTCTTGGACGCTGCTGCTGGACAGATAGTAAAATGTTCTATTTCGCTTCTCGCGCTTAGGAGAAAGGGAGATAAATAGCTGCTGTTTTGGAGAAGCACGATGGGCAGCGTCGGAGTGGAGGAGAAGGCTCCCGCACCTTTTACCCAATGTAGTCTACATGACAGCAACAGTAATTTGACCCTAAATTCTGGGAGTTAAATTCCCAAAGACTCAAGGTGGGTTATTTGGACTGCCTGCTTGCTCTGTCTGCAATGGAGATTATCTAAATAGATCTGTCCAGACATTTCTAGAGTTTCTCTTTCCCTGGCTGTGCCATGCACAGTACTTAGCTTGGCTGTTCACAGCTGACTAAATCCTTTTAAGAATGAGTCACTCCTAAATGAGAGGTGACAATGGATATGCAGACAGCAAGAAGTCAAGAGTGAGATAATGAGTATTAGAGAAAGGCTAAACTAAATAGGGAGTGAGCAGCATAAACTTGCAGCCCTTATAAATAGCACTGCACTAAAAAGATGGGTTTTATTTAGAAATGTAGTTCCCAAGGAGAATTTAGATTTCCTGACCTATAAGTTTATCTCTGTGAACATATCCTGCCTTGCCAGCTCTTACAAGAGAAAGAGCTTAGCACAGGTTAGTATTCAGTGAGGAGATTCCCGAGGCAACCTCCCCCTCCATATTGATTTAAGACGTAGCATCAGTGACCGATGAAATGATGCTCTTCCCTCTCAGTCAACCTTGCTGGACTGTGGAGCAGCGGAAAACGGATGGGATGGGGCTACTTGTCCCAGGCTCTCGGCGTTACATCTTGCATGGTGAAATCCCCTCTTAGCATATGGCTAAATAGAGCACTCCTGCTTTGTGTTGTAGCCACTGTAACAGGTCAGCAGCGGCTGTTTTTCATTATGGAGGTGACTATACTTCAGCGGAGACAGAAGTCACCCTGGAATTTGTTTTACACATTGGTTTGGGGTGGACATTGGCACACGGTTATTGCCTAAGGCAGAAATTTGCAAAGAGCTGAAGGGAGTTAATTGTCCAAATCCCATTAAAATGCAATATAATTATAAAATCCCATTAAAATGCCATATAATTATATGGCTTTATTTTATTTTAGTTCTTTATATTTTGTGCACTGCACAGTGATTTTCTCGCATGCATCTCTGTTAGAAGCACTCAGCAAGACTAATGTCCCTTCCAGTGCTGAAAATTAACCATTTACTTTTTCTAATTTAACAGTATAAAAAGCAAATGTTTGACTATTTAAGAAATATGGTATCTCAAAACTTCATTTATCTCTACCTGCATCCAAAAATCTTTGACATGACTAAAAAGACAAATTACTGCTTTTGTCTTAAAATAAGCAAATCAGACTGAGGCAGACAGGAATCTTGAAGTAAAATTAGAAAAGGACCTCATGGATGAAATCGTGGCAGATAAGTAGAAGATTGTCTGGTGGAGTTGTCATATTGGCTTCCTGTGGCTTTCACTCATAATTGAATTAAATGAAATTTAGCTGTACATTGATAACACAAGCAGAAGGGCATCTGAACATTGTCTGGTAGCTATGGGAAAAGCAGTGAAGGAACTGAGAGAACTTTGCCTGTTAATAAATAAAATGGCCTGTGGGGATTGAGTTTATTAATTTCTTCTCTGTGGAAATCTGAAGCCGGTGGTGGGAGGGAAAGAGGTTACTTGAGTGTGTAAAAGCCATTGGGACCTCAATTGATAATTTGGGCTACAGGTTATCCTGGGGCGTTTTTTTGATTTCACCAATGTTATTTTCATATTGGTCCCAAACAGGACTTCACAACACTGTGAACCATCAGCATCCCAGAACAGCTTCCCTTTGGGGAATGATTCATTGTGACAGATTGTCAGGGGGACGCCAGCAGTGCAAACAATTGCAAGAGTTGGGATTATCTTTTTTTTTCTTTTTTTCTTTTTGGTAGTGGTATTTTTACCTCTACTTTCACTCAGTTTAGAATAAAGATGCTGCTGGTAAGGAAGATGCAGAGGGGGAGGACTGAACTGATGAAAGGGCAGTAGAGAGGGTGTTTGCCCCTATTACAAAAACTGGTGGTTTGTGGCATGATGATTTATTCACTTTGGAAAATGCGTGGTATTAAAATGAGGTAGCGGAATTCAATTTCTTCACATGTTCTGATCTCACTGACCTCAGAGCAAATGGCTTTAATTTTCTTTGCTACTAATGGTGTTTTGTCTCGATGAATGTAGAGCTTTGGAGTTACCTGCATCACTGATACTGGCTTAGACTAAATTATGATCTGTGCTTGGGTTATCTTCAGACATTTTTTAGTTCGGGGGGTTTTTTTAAAGCCTAGGTACAAATAAAGTTCTTCCATCCAGGCCCCCTCTATCTTCTGTCTCAGCTCCCTGCATCATCCTTCTTGGCGAACAAAGAAAGATGTCAAATCTCATTTTACCTCACTTCTCTTGGTACTGCAAAAGTCACCTCTCCAGACTGATGGCTGCATTTCCTCCTCTCTGGAGATCTTTCTGCTGCCCTTCACCTTCTCCCTCCTGTCAGACACAAACTGCTCATCTTCCTTTCCCTGATTCCTACCCGCCCACGCTCCTGAAGCTACTTCCAGCCAACCTGCCCGACACCAGGCACTCTGAAAGTCAGTGACAGCTAAGAAGGAGTGAGGAGCCACTTCACTCCCATAATCTCACTTGAGCTAACCAGAAAGGCTGTTTAACCTGTTGGGGGGGGTCTTTGACCACTGACCATTGGACTTTGACTCTCATATAGCAGGTTGTTCTCCACGATCCCTAGTAAAACTTTGTTTTCTTCCTTCTTATCCTGCCTCAAAACTCCATCTTCCACAGCAGCATTTATTGAAGATTATTCTTCATCTTCTTTTGGCAATGGACACCACTATTCCCATGTTTGACCTAAATCCTCCTCTTATTTCCTTATGGATCCTTAGCTGTACCCACATGTTACTTCATGCTCTATATTTTGTTTATCAGCTCATTGGGGAAGCCTGCTTGTGCTCATTTGGTCCTCTGGGGTCCTGGCCTGGGAGATGGGTCTCGCAGGCCCCACTGCAAAACTGATGATGATGTTTATTTTAGAGTTGGCTAACAAAGGCAGTGAACTCTTTAATTATTAAGGACACACAGATAAATGCTGTTTCTTTCTGTGCAGCAGCATCTCAGCTCTTTTGGAATAGACACTTCTGTTGGATCACACTTGCATGTTCTGCACTATTAATTTCCCCCTGCTACAATCAATCTTTTAACATTAAGAAACATTAAATATCGACCCATATTTCATATCACCTCTGTAAAATTACTGAGCAAATGTGACCCACAGGGTAGGACTTTTAATGGTATAAATGGGCGTAAGTACCCTACATGCCTTATAGTTGTTTGACAGTTGGGACTGGGGAACAGCTCATGGGACTCCTCACTGGTGCAAAAGTGACCTGAGGAATAGAGGCAGAGGGAACTCTTTACTGTGTGGAACATGCATCACTAGTGCTGTTATCCCTCGTAAGGTCTTGCTGAATCATGCAATGAGGAAACATGGGGTAGAGGAGAAGAGGTAGGTCCCCATGCAGAAGGCAAAGCATATGGCAGGTTTTCTATAAATTTCTATAAACTTTAGAGCCAGCTGCCTCTGCTATGTGTTTCGGTTCCTTCAGGAGAGGAGCAGTAGCACTGTGGAGAGGACAGAGGCTTGTGTAAGACCATACCAGCCCTTTCACCCTCTTTTTTCCCTGTTTTGTACCTAAAGAGTTGGACATGTGTAACACACGTGGTGGAGTCAGGTGAGCCCGCAGAGTCGCTGTATGTAGGAGAGGAGTGACTTCTCTGGTTCTTTGTCACTGGGCCCCTTTGGGCATCGCAGGACTCATTCTGCGCTGCACCGGTCAATGGTGATTTTGAATGCCCCAGCCATGTGTGGGAGGTGAACGTATGTGGATTGTACTACATACCTTGTGGGACAGTGAGTAGATGTGAGATGTAGTTACGTAGTACAGAAGTTTCTTGAGATGGAACTTCCCTAGCATGTCTTTGTTTATTTTTACCTGATTGAAACAGTCCCTCAAGCAAACCAAGAAGCCACCCACTTTTCATTCATTGGTGTAGAATATTCTTTTTAACACAACCACCAATACCCGCTTCGTACAACGCTGCAATTTATCTGCCGCACAGTAACAGCACAATCCCAATCTTGGCAGCATTGAAACCATCAAGCTTGTGTGTCTTGAGCCAAATGCTGACATAAGGTGCTTTCCACCCCTTTCATTGCCCTTTGTACAATGTTCTTGAACTTCTTCAGAAACCTGATAAAATAAATATCCTCTGCTCTGTGCCGGGAAGGCCCTTGGAGCCAGGCTGTTTTGAACAGGAGCCAGCCGTGAGCATATGGGCTGATGACCCTAAATGTGTGTGCATCCTATCTGAACTGGCCAGATCCAAAAAAGATAATCTGTATGTATGCTACATACACTGAGCTATATGTAAAATTAGGGTAGTTCAATACCCAGACTAATACAACGGATCCGGGCAGTGCACTGAAGAGCAGGAATGTTCGCAGTCTGCCCAGCCTACAGCCCCTCTCTTTGTAATAAGGTTGATCCAACTTGAACAGTTCTGCTGGGCACGGAGTGGCAATGACGTAGCAGGGACCAAGATGTCTACCGTGTGAACCCTTTCATTCTCTCACCACTTCTTCATTGCTCATCTTCAAAAGATTACTATTAGTGTTTTCATTTGGTAAGAGGCAGCCTTCTCTAAAATAGCAACCTGTGATAAGCTGTTGAAAATACTTAGTTGTGCATCTCTTAATCTAGATTTGCACATTTTTCTTGGTGCTCACATGATAGGAAATGCAAATTTTGGAATATTTGTGCTTAGACAGCAGCCAGAATTTTATCTCAGCCCTGTTTTATTTTCCCCACATGGTGAAGAGCAAAATCCCAGAGCTGCGCTGACCAGTGGCATAAGAAAGGTCCTGTCCTGCTTGGAAATGATTAGAGAGTCCTGCTGTTGTCAGCGTTTGAAGAGAGCTGTTGCCAGGCTACTTGACCAGTCAATAATGAATACTCATTAATCTGTTTTCCGCTTCTTGATGACAGTTGTTTGATAGCCTGATCAATTTTATGATTGCCATTTGTGTGATGGCCTCCTGCTGCTTTACTCTGTCTTTTTGTTTTAAGGAAGAGGAGAGCAAAAATCTGAGAGCCTCCGTTTCCCCCAGCTTTGGGGATGAAGTGGAAATGCCACAGATTTTTTGACATTTGCATCAATTTTCAAGATCAAAATCTCTTGCAGTATTTTCTGTGACAACCCTGACAGTATAAATATAGAAACCACAGACAGTTCCCTGGAAACTGAAGGCCTAATATGTGAATAATCTCACCTCCTACTTTGTAACAATATCATAGGAAAAAAAAAAGGTGTATTATGCATACCCACAGCTCTGCTTCAACAGTGTCTAGTCTGGTGTGTGAAGTGTGTGTGTAAATATTGGAAGGGTAGATCTCAAGTCACCGTCGTGGGAGAGACTGCACCAATAAGGTGACAGAACTTTGTGCTAGCACTTGGTAAGGTTTTGAACATGCCCTATATCCAGAAGCCAAAGCACCTGGGGCTGGGCTTAGAGCTCGTGCAGTTAATGCAAGGCATGGGTCTCACCAGAGCTCAGGGGCGTTAGGGTGTTTTATGTGCCGATAATCATGCAGTATGCTTAAAAGCACAAGTTATTGAATCAACCAATATTTTTAAAAATGGCACTCTAGTTCTGCCTTGTCCTCAGCAAGCATCTCTGGACTGTGAAATCATTCTGAACCTGGCAAAATCCAGCTAGATTTCTAAATTGTTAAAATAATTATGGGATTGAAGGGAATTGTTCCAGACTACAGAGACTTTGGGAGTAAGGTACTTTGATTTCTTTTGCTTGGATATACCTGTAGGATAAATTAAAGTTAACATTAGTCTCGGTGGGGACTTGGACCACTGGGGCAACACCAGGGCACCCTGCCCTCTCACTGTTCCTGGTGGGGAGAACAGTGATTCTAGCAAAACTTTGTGCTTTTACTGTACACAGACACCTCATCAAAATGATCTGTACTATTAAAAGCACAGTCTTGTCAGGATAATGTTTTCTGTCCTGGCACAGCTGGACCAGTGAGGGAAGGAACAACCAGATACTCTGGGCTTGGAAAGTCTCAGACTAAAGCACTTGACCCTGTGTCCTGAGCTCTTTCAGTTCCTACAGTTGTGTCCAGCAAATATATATAAATATATGCATGTGCATGTGTATATGTATATGTATATATACACATACATGTATGAATAAAATTATATGTATATATAAATGCGTATTTTTGTGTGTGTGTTTATATATATGTACAACAGTCGGAGCACTGTTGAGTGGAAGTTCTATTCCTCTCTTACTCTGGGCAGGGCGAGGAAGGGAACAGGGGTGCTTTTGTGAGAGCAGCAAAGGGGGTGGTTGTCCCCTCGTCACTGCCCGGTATGCCACATGAGCTCTGGGTTTATCTGGCATGGAGGGAAACGTCCTGCTTGGCTTGCAGGATGCAGCTGCGTCCAGCCCTGGGAGAAGCCCATTGTTGCTGTGTGGTGCCCGTTCTATGGTGGCCGGGGCATTCCTCTCTCTGGAGCGGTTCCCTCTGACATCTCCCGCTAGTACAAACCTTTCCCGTGTGTGCTTAAGGTAAAGGGGAAAAAAAAACCCAACCAAATGCCTTTCAGAGTCAGTCCTAATTTTCTGGTGCTGCTTGTCCATCCAGTACAGGCAGGACTTTGTGAACGGCACTGGATGTGTTGCTTTGTACAGGAATTGTACAAGAACTATTTGCACGAGTGTAACGGCATTTCAGAAAGTAGCTCCTTTAGATCAATTCAAATGAGCGTTGCTGCTGAAATAAATGGAGGCAAAGGTCAGACAGTGATTCATGTACAGTGCTAATCAACTTCATGTCTGCTGAACTGCAGATTACTCTAGTATTCCTTCCTCAGCGCCATACTACAATGCGAAAGCTGAAGCAGAAGTTTAGTGAAACAGGACAGTAGTTTTTCATGTGAAGAGCAGTAGCCACCAAGGCCTAACTGTTGAGAAAGGATTTTTTTTGTAGGTGGAAACCTAGAGAGGTGCACCTGGCTCTCGTATTTTGTATTCTGACTAACTTGGAATGCTTTTGTGATGGAGGCGTTATCAGCTTTGCACAAGAAACCAAATTTGTTGGTTTCTGGGAGGAGGAAATAGAGAATTTATGAAGTCTGTGAGATGTAACACAGAGACATAGCGTAAGTGTTTTAGTTCTGAGTCTTAAGCTATCTGGATATGCTGAAAGACTGAGCAACCACGGAGATCAGAAGTCGCACTTGAAGAACAAATCACTCCTGTAGAGCACTTGTCATTAGCACATCTCAAAGTGCTTCATAAATGAGGCTACTTTCCTAATTTCCCCTTCACAGTTGAGTAAACAGGCACTGATAACGACATGGGGAACAGACAGACCAGGGTGGAGCCAGGAGCAGAAGTTGTCCATCCTGAGATGCAGGAGGAAAGTTGCCCTTGGGCCATCCCTGCCCTCGAGGGCCTTTGGTTCTGGAGCTATGGAAACGGTCCAATAAAGATCTTGGAGAAGTAGCTGTGCTGTGTACCTGTGTGCTGGCTCTGTGTAGCCCCTCTGTCGTGCCATCCTCCAAAATTGTACCAATACATCAAAGGCTGAATGGTTTGATTCCCTTACTAGGAGCTAGGAGTGGAATGGAGTGGAACAGAACAGAACAGAACAGAATAGAATAGAATAGAATAGAATAGACAGTTTCAGTTGGAGGGGACCTACAACGATCATCTAGTCCAACTGCCTGACCACTTCAGGGCTGACCAAAAATTAAAGCATGTTATTAAGGGCATTGTCCAAATGCTTCTTAAACACTGACAGGCTTGGGGCATCGACGCCCTTTCTAGGAAGCCTGTTCCAGTGTTTGACCACCCTCTCGGTAAAGAAATGTTTCCTAATGTCCAGTCTAAAACTCCCCTGGTGCAGCTTTGAACCATTCCCACGCGTCCTATCACTGGATACCAAGGAGAAAAGATCAGCACCTCCTTCTCCACTTCCCCTCCTCAGGAAGCGGCAGAGAGCAATGAAGTTGCCCCTCAGCCTCCTTTTCTCCGAACTAGACAAACCCAAAGTCCTTAGCCACTCCTCGCAGGACATGCCTTCCAGCCCTCTTCTCCTGCCACCTCTTCTGGATTGTTTCTATGGCTGGTATTATGAAGGTGAACAAGCAGGATGATTACAGCAGTCTTTTAGCAAACTGTGTGTCCTGGGCACAGGCAGTGGGTTTTTCTGCAAATTATCTTCCTCATTGTGAAAATTATGCTCATGATCTTTGCCCAGCCCAGCTGGAGCTCCTCAGAAATACTCCTGAGTCTATGCTCTTCTAGGTCACCCCGTCTTACATCTGTCCCTATGATCTGTAAGTGATCACTCTGGCACCTTGAGGGAGACTTCAGCTTCTTCTCGTGGCTCTCTGGGGTGGCCAAGATCCCTGACTGCCTTACAGTGTAGCTGCCTTACTGTTTAACACACTGTGCTCTTCTGAAAGTGTTTATCCTCATGATCCAACCCTTAGGGGGACCTGCTGTGGTCTCACGTTCAGGTATGGGGGCATGGGACTGAGGAATTATGGAACAAGACAGGAGAGTGGATCCCATGCAAAGTTTGGCTTCCACATTGTGTGAGGAGTCCCAGAGCAGGGAACTGAACCCAGCTTGCCTCGTCACCCAGCCCAGCCCAGCCAAACCATCGCTCTGCACCATGAGCCTGCTTGGTTTTGACCCCGAGATGTGAGTTATGGCCCTGCCCCTCTAGTCTGGAATTTAGTGATGTAATTTCAAAAAGTTTTGATTGATGGAAAACCAGAAAGAGATTAGAAGATCCTGCAACGTGTCAACAAATCACTCTGTTGATTTATCTGCAATGTAAATCACCCTAAATGAAATGCTCTGATTTATCCATCTTTACTTCATACTTGTAGCAGGAGGGACTGATTTAGTGATGCTGAGCCCAGCCATTAATGTACTGTGTTCATAAATTGTGGTGTACATGTGTTAAACTGGGATTTATAAACCCCAGTCAGACTTTCTGATTTCACCCCAGAACTGTGATAATGGGCACCTTGAAAGTTTTGTCAGCTGTACGAAGTATTGCCAGGTAGAGGACAGTATTAACACGACCTTACCAGGGATTTCCTCTCTCGGAGCCTGGGGATGCTCTGCGCTTTTGAATTTGGAGATCAGATCAATAATCGTTGCTTTCTCTTTCTCATTCACAAGTCAGCAGAAAGGAGAGAAGGATGGATTCAGAGTCCTTTCTGATGGGCGCATGGGGGAGAAGGGAGGCAGCGGGGCTTTGTGCAGCTGTCTGCAGTAATGGCTGGTTCTTTTATTGCCTGCTGCTTTATGTTTAGTGGAGTCACGGGAGATCAGTATGGGGAAGAGGAGGCAGGATTTAAAGTGAGAAGGCATTGCTCCCGTCCTTCAGTCTGACTTCCTGAATTATTCAAGATGTGGTATTTTGCCTTGTAATTCCTACAATGAGGCTAATAACTTTGTAACTGAACTAGGCAACTGTGAAGAGGTTTAAGCATCCTCCCCTAGCCCCACCCCAAAAATTTGCTTTCAAATCTGTGCTGCACAGAATTAGTTTTATGAGGTATGAAATACAGCTGCGCCTTTGCCCTGCATAGCTGTGAGCTTTCCACCTTTGTAATTTTTTATTTTACATCAGTACTGGGCTGTAAGGAGCCAGAATTGGCAAGTTTGGTGTTACAGATGTGTAATTCATGCTTTTCCATGAGGACATCTGAGGTGCAGTTGCTTTTAAATGAAATGACTTAATTCATAATTGCAGGTATGCATTGTTATGCTTTTAAAATGGAACATGGTTTTGGCTGCTGAAACAAAATAGAATTTTAATTAGACTAGGAATTAAACCAAACTACCCCCCACTACACTCTTCCCAATGCTAGGTAATGCCAGATGAGGCTTGATTATAATTATGGCGTCATGAGTGTTAAAGCTTTCTAATGCACATAATGATACTTTAAAAATGACCTCCTGTGTACTGAGATCTATCAAGTTATTGTCATTTCTGTATGTCTAGATTAATCGATCACAAACCGAGCTTGAGGAGGGTTGAGGAAGCTATCTAAATTGAATGTTCTCCTGAGACTCATATCTGGACAGGTTGACTGACTTTCTGTGACTTAACGACCCACTTTCTCCCTTGCCCGCGGTCTGATCCTGTGTATGTGATACGCAGCAGTAGGGGTAGCTCTACAAACCGTTCAGTGTATGTGAATACAAATGCATTTTTTGTTCCCCTCACAGGAGCATTCGTGCCAAAAGGATTGCTAAGTATTTGCCTATTTCTCGGGCTTGGTGCTTGCTCGCCCACCAGCCAGGCAGAGCAGCCCTGTGATGGAGAAGGGTTTGCTGGGATCTCCGAAGCAGCAGGTTTCGGCAGACAGTGAGGAACTTTCCCAGCTCTCAGGACTGGTGGCTCAAGCTCTCTGCTGCACTGGGGCTGGCTGTTCAGCTTCCAGATTGCAGAGGGACAGAGCAAAGCGAGGCAGAAATCTTGTAAAATAAAGGCTAAAGATGTAAAAAAACGGCGATGATGAGAAAGCTTTCTGTGAACAATAAGCTGTGTCTGTCACTGAAGACTGTTGCCATTTCTAGCATTTGCTAGGACCATCCAGTGCTACAGAGAAACATTAATTCTCCTTTTTTTCCTCCAATTATCATCATCACTTCAAGTAGCACGGTTTACAGTTCTGCTTTTGTCTTTAGAACTGATAACTCTCCTGTTTAACAGCTGTAGGAAAATCTGGGACCATCCCACTTTCACTTAGTGACACTCAGAGCATTAAACATTGCAATGAAATCCTAGTTTTCAAGAAATCAGTAGCAACGTTTTTGCTGACATCAGAAGAGGCAATGTGCGTCTATGGATGCTTTCTGTTTTTTCCTGAAAAAGCCAAAATTAAGGCTAGTCAGATCTCAATTGATGTCATTTAAATTAAATAATTATTATGCAGCAGCTCTTAGATCCCAGAGCAGATAGGATCATCATGTAAAGGGCTGGACAAGGCGGTATTGAGCAGCAGACTCTGCTTCACAGACGTTATGATCTGAAGTCACAAGTCAGGAGGGTGCCTAATACGTGTCTAAGTTCTGAGCCCACGAATAGCTCCTGTGACTTCAGTGAGAGGACTTGCATGCCTAACCTTAAGTAAGTGCTGAAATATCCAAGCCACTTCTAAATTAAGACCTAATACACACAGACAGTCTCTCTTGAATTTTAGGTTTCCCTATCTGGCTGCCCTGACCTTCTGCAAGCCTGTGGAGGGCTGATAACTCTGGTTTTGTAGATAGACTGAGCCAGTGCAGTTTTAATCTAGCAATGATGATGGCCTCAAAAATCAAAATACAGAACATCCTTAAACCCAGCGGACTGTGCTTCCTTACTCTTGGGAATTTAAAAGGGAGAATGCTGTTGAGAAGAGCACTGTGTATGACTGTAAAATGTAACTATAGCACAATAAACCTTGGTCACTAATTAATGTATTCACAAAGGTAGAGCAGAATGGAGAATCTGGTAGAGCCTTAAGAAAGTGCCTGAGGTACATTGCGGTGTGGGGGGCTGTTCTCTGGGTTGTACCTTGCCAGCTCTCAGGAGTCCCCTGCTTGTGGCTGAGGAGGCAGAGGTGAAGCAGCATGTAGAGGGAAGACGTATGCATACTGCACTCTTCCAGAGAGCCTTTTTCATTTTTTCTTTCATTTCTTCTTATTTTGTTCCTTAGATCAGTCTCGAGATCAAAGGCATTCTGATGGGACTGACAAGCACCTTCTTTTTTGTGGGAAAGAAGAAAAAGAAATCCAATAAGTTATTTTGCACAACTTTCTACTGTACCATCCCTTGTAATTGAGTTTACTCCTGTGATTAAACTAAAGTAGCTGTTGATCATATTTTTGGACAGGCTTTTGGCTTCTGCCCTTTGAAAAATGGAAGGAACTGCCTCTGTAAAGTGAGAGCTTGGTCTTTAGGGCTCTTCACCAGGCAGCATCTCCTCAGCAGTCTCACCTATGACTGGGTCAAGATGTTGACCATTATTTTTGCTCTGTCAGTCCTGAGAGATCCACTTGCTGATTCTCCGGTCACATCCCTATGCCTCTGGAAAACTCATCAAATCTGGGGTAGCCACTATTTTACTGGGTTGTTTTTTTGATACCTCCTTGAAACCTCTCCCTGCTGAGGGGCCTGCGTGTTGCTCTTGCCTGGCATCAGGCAGGCAGGAGCTGAACGGCGGCTTGGTTTCTGTGCTGTGCTGTCCATTGCTTCAGCTCCCTGTCCTCTCATCTCCTTTATCCCTGTGCTGCCAGTAACGGGCTGTAAGTGGTGCAGGACCGGGACAGGCATCCGTCTGGCTTGTCCATGCAGAATGGAGGTCTGATCCCTCAGCGAGTGCCTAGAAATGAATACATTGATTAATCCCTTCTCGGGGTAGTAGTAGGAATGAGTTACAGGTACCAGTGACTCCTTCAGAGGATCTGTTCCATTGCTGACCAGTGCGCTTTGAAGATCCATGGGTGGAAGAGTAATGATAGACGTTCCTCAGTCATTTGGATTCTATCTGAAAGCCAGCTGTATTTGAGTAACCCTTTTGTCCATGAGCACTGACAGCATCTCTGCCTGTTGTGTGCATGTGCCGTGTGTCCGGGTATATTCAGATTAAATTCTCCCTGTGGTGGGACACCTCATATTTCAATACCTTAAGAAATTCTAGATGATTCCCAACCGCTTTCTAAAATGTTACAGGAAATTGCAAGCTTTTGGCTGTGTCGTAAGTAGAGGCCTGTTGCTGCGGTGTACAGAAGGTGGGAGCTCGCACTGGGCCAGCTGCCTTCAGCCCAGCCAGTGTTGCCCTCCGTAGCACTGATGGATCTCCCAACAAATCTACATGCGATTCTGCACCCCTGCTAGGTTGGGTGCAGGTGAGACAGAAGGAGAATGTGAAAGGAAAGACGAACCTGTCGGTACTTCTTCCACTGTATATTTGGCAGGAAGGCTTCCATTTATTTTTGAATTTGCAAAATAGGAAGATTCTATTAAAGCGAGATGTGGATACAGTTTGGAGACAGTGACAGTGGAAGTGTACAGGAAGGAGGTGTTTGTTTCCTGCACTGGGTTTCTTTCTGCTGTGTCCCTCCCCACATATTTTTTACCCATTTTCTTTATTTCCCTCTCTCCTTTCATTTTCCTTTTATATTTTTACCTCATGGGGCAAGTTAAAGAGATCGTCGCAAGCTCCACACATGCAAGGAGACAACAATGAGCTCACTGGTGTTTTGGTCGCGATAAATAGTCATTCAGTGGCACTGCCAGGCTTCCAGAGGAGGATAGACCTACAGGCAGAGAGGTCACCGTTTTCTTAATGAGAACGTCTGCATAAAGCATCATATAATCCAGCATATAATCCTTCCATGTTGAACCTGGAACACTGAATCCTTAGTTAAGGTATTGAATGAGTGAGGGTATTATGTCCTTTTTTTTTTAAAAAAAAACCAAAACAAACCGATGTGCTGTCCTAGAACTCTCAGCTTAGAAAATAAACCCTTAAAACTAGTTTTGCCTATTTCAGGCCAACTGAGTTTCCTTCATTCTTTCTCTGCACTGTATGTTGTAAAATGATAAAAAAGATTATGAGAAGTAGACACTCTGCTTTCTTTTATGTGTTTGCCTACTTTCTGCATTCCATGTCTCTTGGGCCATAAATTGCAAATGTCGATGGAGAGTGTTTGTTGGGGAAAAAACCGAGCACAATTCCTTTGAAAAGTTATAACTAGAGATGGAAGCATTTCTCTTCCTTTCTGATTCCTGCAAATTCTAGTTACAGTGACTAAATAAGAGTCCAGAAAAACTTGACCACTTTTCCTCTTAATGGTTTGTTTCACTGCAAGAGAGTGCTTTTGGGTAGAGTTATTCCAATGGCTTTTACAGGGAATTTCCTGATGCCTCACTGTAGACGTGCTACAGAAAAATCCCAACTGGCAATTCATCCTGGAGAGCAAACGTGGGGCAAGTGTCTGTGTTTGCAATGGAGAGGCACAAACGATCAGGGAGCCTGAAATCACCGAGATGCCATTTTTCTCCTCTGGGCATTCCTCCCTGCAGAGCTTGCTGCATTTGTGGCCTAGTTTTAATGAGAGATTTTTGACAGCAGTGGTGACTGTTGACATTCTCCTCTATTTTTTTTTCCTTCTGTGGGTTTGAGCTGAGCACCCAGTGTAGCGAGGAAGCTCGAGGGTGCCTGATTCCGCCTCTCTGACTGCAGGTACCATATCCTAGAGTCTGCTTTATAAACTCCCAAAGATGGTTAATGGTTTCTTTCCCCCATTATTCCTATTGAAAAGTAGCTTCTGCCTCGTCCTTCTCATAATAGAAACATCATAATTTCCAGTCCAAATTTACTTATGGCCTTTTTATTCTTTTTTTATTTCTAGTCACTGATCTTGACTAGCTATTTTTCTTCCTTGGTGTGTGAGTTATTTCTGGATTGCAATGATGACCCCTCTCAGTCTCTGGTTAAGCTAAAAAAAGCTGGCTACTCTGGTCTCCCATAGAGGGATCTGCCTTAGTCTGATTATCCTACCAGCCTTCATCAGTCTCTGGCTTTTTTGGAGTTCAGTGTGTGTGTGTATTGAAGAAGGGCCCACACAACACCCTCTGTGCTCTGGCTGGTTCCCCCAGGTTCTGCACATTTTAAAATGGCTTTGGTCATCACAAGTGTCACATGTGATCTTCAGTAAAATCATGGTTTTGTTTTTTAAACCAAAAAGCCAACCACCTTTCACTGAAAGCAAAAGCAAACTCTTGTCTGTGCAGAAGTGAGGAATGGTATGTAAATCTCTGGAGAGCTAAAGGATGGGATATGTGTTGGGACAGTCTGAGTGCTGAAGGTATTGAAATGGTCTCATTCCCTTGCTCCATGGGAGCGGGGACAGTTATTGCCACCAGTCCTTTATACTTCTCTGCTCTAGTTTAAGTTTAGGGCTCTGCTTCTTTAGGCAGGATGCTGATTTGTGCTAATGAGCAGAACACATAAATACAATATTTATGGGTTGTGTCTGAACTATCTGATTATTTGCAAATCACAGCAAAACCTCCCAAACCTGATGCAAACTACTCTATATCAGAGCAAGATTTGCTGGGCAGCCTGGGTGCTGCACAGGATGGCCACTGTGAGCCTAGTGCAGCAGGGGATTTGCACCGTGCTGTTGTGGCACTTCCAGAAAGCATCCGACTTTTTTCTTAGAGCAGTTCAGCACAGCCTGCGTGCATGCGACAGAACCGGGTGGGGAAGTAGAAGGTCAAGCCTGGAAGGGGTGTCCGGCTGGCAGGAAAACCAGCACCAAATTGCAAGGTGAAAAACAAAGTGAGGTCCGGGAAAATCTGGCCCTAGTCTGCAAAAAAATAGTGAGTGGAGTTATTGTGCCATTTGAAGGTAGGGGAGGTGCAGGTAGCAAGTAAGAGTTTTGATGCAGCTGGAAGGCATAGGTCAAAATTTCAGTCAGTGTAATAGAGAAATTGATGGCACTGTGTGGCTTTCTGCCAGCTGAAGATCGGCCCTAATACTTGTTTTCCCAAGTAAAAGGGTTCAGTCAATCTTGCGGCCTGCCTGGAGAACAAAGGAGGTGGACAGATTTAATGCTCGTTCTGTTAATTGCCCAATGGCCATTCTTTCAGCACAGATCTGTGTTTATGTGCCAGAATAATTTGGGTTTGTGTCTGACACAGGAGATCTGACTTGTGGAGGGACTTCAGTCTGGCCTGTTATTCTTGGAAGACTGGGGAAATGAGGGCATATCCTCCCTGCCCTTGTAGTCTGCAACTGAAGACACCTTTCAGGTAGGAGTTGTTTCCTTTTGATGGCCAGAGAGGTGAGTGACATGTAAGCCCTCTTTTAAAGCAAAGTGAGAGGGGAAGGAAGAAAGAGAAGAAAGGACAGAAAGGTCCTGAAGGGTTTTCTTCAGCCTGGCTTAATTTGGAGGTGACACTTCATATGTCAATTTAAATTAAGCCATTTCAAAGAGCACCCATCCCAGAGCCTCTGATGCACTCTTAAGACAACAACTGTGGGGCACGTTGGGTGACTGACACAGTTGAGGACAGAGAGGGAGGGAGCCGCAGGAGGAGCTGAGACGAGGTGCTTCATGGCAGGGCTGCTTTGTCCCCTGATGTGTATGATCGCATGTAATTACCAGGATGTAATTCACCCCCGTTTTCTTTATGACATATTTGGGCCTAGTGTTCTGGTGGGTTCAGTCCAGGTATCTTGTACTTATGTCATGGTTTTCTGCAACCCTCCTGATCTGAGTAAGGTTTAAATAGGAATCTTGTCTGGATGTTGAACGGTTAATGTAATAGAAAGCTCACACCTGCATCTGCAGCCTTGTCCCCTCCAATGCAGCTGAATAGCATTTCATGATGGCAGGGAAATAATTCAGTAAAACCAGGCCCTGCTCCGTGGGAGATGAATGAAGCTGAAGTGAAGTGGAGGTCACTCGTGTTAATCTGAAGCAAATAGGATTGTGGGACTGGGGGAAGAGGGCGAACCTCCTTTTATATACAAATTCTATAGCTCAGAGGCTTAGGAAACACTTCATAGTAAACATTTGCAAAGTATCCATGCCATTAACCTTTTCCAAGAGGACAGACAAATGGTTTTCCTGCTTCATTTTGTGCAGGTCTCGCATTTTGGTACGTATGCAAATTGTGCTGGGTGGCAGTGTCTCATACAAATAAGCTTGAAATGCAGAGGCAGCCATGCAAGTGAAATGGCTTGCCTTTCTCTGCAGCTGCAACGAGACTTTTATCAGAGGAGGACCAGGCGGGAGAGAGCCTGATTGGTAAGGAAGCATCAGGAAGAGAGAATAAAACCAGGAATACTCCTAAAATGCTGGCATAGTAGCAGAAAGTGCTGCATCTGTGTTACCTCTGTATTTCTGATGACCTGATGAGCATCCGGCACTGTTTTATTTTTCTTTGGGTTTTGGAGTGTACTTATCCTAACTTCTCAAGGCATGGCAATATATGAGCAGCTCATGGCTGTACAAAACTGGGGAGGTGACTTTTGGAAAGAAGAGATGAACAGCACCTTTTTGACGTCAGGACCAAAATGAGCATGGAAGAGAATACAGATACGAAACATGGGCAGGCAACTCTGCAGGGATATTGAGTGCCTGTTGTACAGACAGTGTGCGAAGGCTGGGCATTACATTGTGCTGCTAATGTTCTCTGCCCCAGATCCTTTCCGGGGCTGTGAATCAGGTTTTTCCACGCTGTTTAGCATCATTTACTGATATGCCTGTATAGGATCATCCCAATTATAAGTCTTCTGTGTCTAACCTCTTTGGAATGTTTCTTTTAGGAGAGCTGGGTGGGCATCAGGCACTTACATTTCCAAAGGATGAGTCCCCTATTCTCTCCACCGTAGGCTATGCTTTCCTGCCAAGTGTACCAGGAGCAAGCATCCAGCAGGTCAGAATGAGTTTAACTTTCTGAGTCTGCAGTGTCTCTTGGTTAATGTAGTGACAAGACCAAATTTTAGTGATAGGTGACAGCAAAACAGAAAAGGGACTGGAAGCTGATGAAAGTTCATAAAGACGTGAGCTTACCTGGCTTTCGTTTGCAACCAGACCCTTCTGGAGTTATGGGTCATTTAACCCTTCTGTGCTGGAGCAAACCAGCAAGTGCTAGCTGCCCACTGAATGCGAGAGGGGCTCTAAGCGAGTGCGTGTAGTGCAGTCCATCAAGCAAGGGAAAGGGGCTACTTGGCATTATCCGTTTCTCCTCTGTGTAGGTGCAGACAGCCACAGCTTGAACAGCGTCCTTGCTTTCAGCTAGGTGAGCTGCTAGAGAGAACCGTGCAGCTGCAGATCCGCACCGTGCCTTGCTGGATCTGTTCCCTCTTGCTCTTTGATCTTTTTTCACACTGAGTAACAGGCAGCATGACTGCAATGTGATGCTCTGGCTGTAGGCTGCATTGTCACGTTGGAAAATGAATTGCTTCAGAGCCTTCGGTCTATCTCCTGGGTTATTTCCTGTTAAAACCAGGAAAGCTGGGATTTCCACGTGATTTTGAAACTCAGAGCTCTGATGTGCAGAGAAATCCTGTCTCTGTGTGTTCATTCATTGCTGCTTCTGATCCCTCCATTTCTCTTCTGTTATCTCAAATGCTTTTGGAAACTGCATTTTCAAAGCACTATACCGTCTCATGGGCCACTGCTCACTTCAGTTTCTTGTGTGGGCATCATGGTTTAGTAGGAAATGGAACACTGGTTTGAAATGTTTGGCAGACAAGATAGGGAAAAGTACACCTGTGAGTTATTAAGGGCGAGAGTAATGTCTTTCACCTTCAGAGTTTATAGATGGTTTTTTCCCTTCTCATCTGCCAAACACTTATTTTCAGCATTGTCTGCATCCAGAGGGTGTCTGTCTTGGCAGGGAATTATCTTGGACATGCAGCCTGTGTGAAGCTGCCTTGGGCACCTCCTGAATGCTCTGGCTCTGTGGCTCAGTCCCTCTGCGTGCCCTAGCTTGTGTTGGTTTTAGCATTTCACCTCCGGTCACTCATGAACTGATTCTGTAGTGGGAGACTTCGGTATTTCATTTTGCAACTATTCACCCTCATGTGAACTGCAGGTTTCAATAAGAACCTGGACCGCATTTCTCCCTTGGTAACTGAAAACCTCTTTTCCCCAGAGGTGACACTCTGCTGCCTGTGCTTGTGACACCTCTGCCTGTGTGGAACAGGCGAGCGATGACAACAGTGGGATTTTTCTAGTGAGTTCCCGATCAGACCCTTAAAACTTAAAACTTAAGCAAGTTAAACCCAGCTTTTTCCCTGACCAGACTATTGCTCTCTAAAAACAATCTTTAAACAAAAAAGCTCTTTTATTGTGGTAGAGTTCTTCCAGTTGTTAGTTTTTGTGTGTGGAGGTCGAATCTTTGGTTAATGTTTCATTTTCGTGGCCTGTTGTGAGTTGTTTCCCTTCCATTCCTACCGTGTTCCTGGCAAAAAGGGAGGAGAGATATCGTAACACAAGTAATGCCCTCATTTCCCCAGCTTCACAGTGACGTAGAGGTATGGGATTGCCACTTGTTTTTGCAGTTTTCAGCAGAAGTGGTCTTTAACTCCAGCCATTAAAAGCGTATTGGACTCGTGTGTCCATTATAATTGCTATGGTGCAGGAGCTGCTTTCTAGAGGTGCCAAACACCCACGTACCTGGGAACGTCATTTGAAATGGCAAGTGTTTGGTGCTTCTAAAACTAGGTTTACTGGGGAAGGGAAGACTGGGAGGAGCCTTTTGTGTCTTCATTTCTCTCCCTCTGCTCTTGCAGGCAATTATAAACAGTGATGCTTTCCACGAGCATACCAGGTGCCATATTGAAATCACTGGGTTTCTCACCCCATCGTAGGGCCGTTCCACTCTCTCCAAGGTTAGAAACTGTTTCCTAGATTACAGTTTAAACTTATGGGCAACCTATACCTGTTGCCCACATCATCAGGGAAGAAAGGCAAGATGCAAAGGCTGTATTTTAATTAGGCCACAGTCTAATTAACTCACCTGTGAACGCAGCCAGCCTGCACACTGTGATTTTCTTGCTCATTCCCACTTCTTTGGGGATTTGTTACCAACCTTTCTCTCTCTGTGGGAGGAACCTGGAAGCCAGGAGTTTTGAGCTCTGTTTCTGGCAGTGCTATTGATTCACTTGTGACCTTGTGCAAGTCCCTTTGGGTTTTGCTTGTAGGAGAGAGATGAACACACTTCCTTCACTTCTCAGCATTCATTGTGAGCCCTAATTAACATTTAGAAAACAAGGGGCTTTAAGCTACAGGGTGCTGCAGAAGTATTTTGCTAAGGGAATACAATTAATAAATAATAACACATATGGTACAGGAGTTCCCAAACTGCGTATTGCAATGGTTTATTTTCATTATTTGTTTACTGTATGTAGTCTATATGAGTGATACTATACATCTCCTTAATTTTCATTACTGCTGGAGAAACCCTGCATAGGCAACATTAATATCCTACCTCCTAAAGTACTGATTTAATGGCCCTGTGATCCCAGGTAATGGGAAACTCTTACTGCTGTGTCCTACTGTTCTTTGGCTGCCAGTTCTCAAGATTCCAGCTATGCCATCATGGCCCTGTTCACAAGAGGATGGGACGGTTCTAACCAGCTAGTCTGACCTCCCATGCAAAACAGATCACAAACTTTTATCCAACGATTTCTACTTCAGGCTCAATAACTTCTGCTTAGATTAGAGCACGTCATTTAGATGGGCATCCAGTGGGGATGCCAAAACTGTAAATCAGACAAAATCTACTGCTTCGCTTAGTAAATTATTTCAGTGGTGCATTGCTTTGGTCTAAAAATGCTCCCCTTACTTATTTTCAGCCTCCAGTCTTTGTTGTGCTTCTGATCATGCTTTTGTTTAAAATTAAAAAAGACTCAAGTGCCCACTAATCTCAGGATTTTTCACTGCACAGGTACATACAGACTGTGATTGAAATGCATCTTAACCTTCTCATTACTAAATTACAGGCACTGAGCTCATTTCAGCTCTCCCTGCAAGATGGATTATCTGGACGTTAAATTCTCATTTTTTATCTCTTTTGCTAAACTCTGTGCCACCAGACACGGTCCTTTTTACACTGAGCACCAGAACTGACATTACAGCAACCTGATAATAATGGTTAATCACCTTTATCATCAGGAGTGTGCATAACTCCTATGCCTTCCTGGGAGAGTTTAGGTGCTTTGAGGTGGCTCTTTGCAGGATGAGTATCTGTTTCTGGCTCCCATTATAAGATTGTTTCCTGTGTGAAGGTGAAAAGCAAGCAAGAGGGGGCGACTGAACAGGGAGAGGACAGACAGGGAAGGGAGAGGGGCACAGGGTGGTGTGATCTCGGGGAAGGCTAATGTGTATGTCTGTACAAGGCAATAAGAAGAGGTTGCCCTACAGGGCAGTAATTGCGAGTGTAAAAGGATGAGTTTGGCTCCATGTCAAGGACAGCCATGGAAGGAGAACACAAATCCTAAGCCTGTGTGGCTCAGAGATGAAGCGCTTTCCAGAGCTTGTGTCAAGGAGACTCTTTCCATCTAAGTGTGATTTTGTTGCACTTTGGGATGTGTTTCATCCTCTGTGCTCCAGTCCTTTGCTCTTCATCTCTCAGCAGCCTCCGTATTACTTGTCAGTTAGATTGGCATGTTCCCGCTGTTGCCAGCTTCTCTAATTTTGCCAGACTTTTTTCAGAAAGCTCCCATGAGTGTAATTATTGCCCTGATGAGAGTAGGTGCTGCATGGCTCTCCTTCAGTGGGCAGAGCTCACGTAGCACAGGGGCTCTGCTAAGTCTCCTTGACATTTTGGGGGAGCAAAATAAGTAATGGTGTATAGCAAATGCTTTTGACTTGGGCCCCTTTAATGAAGTATTCCTTTGTGCAAAGTGTGCAGGTTTGGGATCCCCTTGCTTCTCTCTCCCAGGAAAACTGCATAAATTACCCATGTTTGTCCCGCAGTGGCTATCACTGCAAGTGTGGTGATTAGGGATGAGATCACTCATGGTAGAGCCATTCTTTAAGGCTCTCAGCACACTCTGCAAGATACCTGGGCATCTGAGTCTTGAGGTTTTCTTTGCAGCTGCAATCCTTCGAAACTGAGGTTCCAGGGGACCAGACAGTCTTTTGAGGAAGAAGCCAGTATATGTGTATGTTGGATGGGTATTTGGTTTTTTTTCATTGATGTCTTCTTATCCAACTAGCAGAAGCATCATGAAGAATCTCTTGAGATCTCAAGTGTTACCTTAACTGTTATCCTTTCCCTACCAGGAAAGCATGTTCATTTTACTTAAACAATCCTTGTAGCAGATTATAGAATGAATCCACCTGATTTATTTCCTGCAGCTGATGAGAGCGGAGAGGTTGGGATATTGGAGAAGGCGCAGACTTTTTCCCCTGCTAGGAGGGGACAGGAGCCAGTAGTACCTCGTGTGTGCGCTCTGTCTGGAGAGCTCCACACCCCAGAGTGGCTTTCTAAAGGTTAATTAAGGGAGAAGGTGCCAGTAGATGGCACTCATGAATACACAACATCGTCTCAGGAGTTTGTAGGGCCACGATCACTTCTTTTGAGCATGTGTAGCAAAAAGTGCAAAATAGTGCAGCATTCACATGCTGAATTCACGGACATGGCTCCAAGGCAGGTGGCCAGTGCTGCAGTAAGCAGATAGCCGTCAGGTAGGTGAAACTAGGAGGTGGGGAGGAGCAATTGGTGTCTTTTTGAGAGAAAACTGATGATGCCCCTGGATTTGATGGCCATCCTCACCACACCCCACGCCCAGAGCAGCTCACCTTTTCAGGCCTTGTCGGTACAAGGACACTGGAGGGAGGTGTAGTGACACAGGCCTGCGAGTTCGGTGGTGGCAATTCTGGACAAACAGTTTACTGCAGGGTCAAAATGATTTTTGCTTGGAAAACGATGAAGTAGAGCAGTTAGTAGAGGAAGTAGCGTCCAAAGTGCAGTGGGTTATTCTGCAGTGCTAACATGTATATGGGACTGGCTGTGCCTCTCCGTTTCCCTAATGTAGGGTAAGATTGATCTCTTCTTCTCTTTGTCTTATTTGTATGAGGTTTGGGTAGCTCATGGAGTTACTATGGATTGGCCACTGCTTGTGGGCCAGCACCCCCATTTTGGACTCAATGATCATAAAGGTCTCTTCCAACATAGGTGATTCTAAAGGAGGTACAGCAGGGGACAGGGCAGATGCAGCTGTCACCCTGCATTGTGCCCCCTCCAGGGCTGCAGCCCACCTGAGATAGAATTTGGTTTCATATTTTTTGAGACAACGAGGGAGGAAAATTCCTACATTATATGTGAGCTCTTTTGGTTTGGGGTTTGCCTTTTTGAAGCACAACCAAAAGAGCTCAAAGGCTGTGAAGCTTGAGATACTTTCAGTCCCAATGCTTTCTGACATTAAACCACTAAACAGCAAACAGATAAGACCTTTCTCCTCCTGTCTCCTGAATCCATCCACCTGATCCTGAGCAGAACACTTGGGTGCAAATGAAGCACTGTTTCTTCGTCTCCTTCCAAGGGGACTGGTGTTGCCATCATGACTTTCCACCTCTCCAAGGAGTGCCGAGGGTGGCAGGGACAGGACACACGAGCTGGGGTGTGCAAGGCTGCCTGCCTGTGGCAGCTGTAGCTCAGCGGGCTCTGGCAGGCGCTGGCACTGCCCGCCCTGGGACTGAGAGGAGTTAGGCTTCCAGTCCTGCCTGCCCAGTGCCCCTCTCCTTGGACAGACCTGGTCAGCTGCTCTCTGGTGCAACAAGTGGCCAGAACTGGGGCTTCAGTCTGCCAGCATTCATTCCTGATGGGGAAAGCAGTGACATTCAGCTTCCATTAGAAGACAAAAATGGCATCGCAGGCCATCTGAGGGCACATTTTCAGCAGTCAGAGTGAAGGCAAGGTATGGGCTCTATTTCTGAGCCAGAAGAGCAGTCTGTTCCCGGTCCATGGGACTTGACAGCCCAGCAATGATTAGTGAGGCAAAAGCAAAGGCTGCAAAGCTCCTCCCGCCCAGCTCTGGTGAAAGAAGGTGATAAGGGATTCATTGTGCACCCAGGAGATAATTGGCAGCAGTAGCATGAATCAATGCCAGTCTCTTCTGCCATAGCAATTGTCCAGACATTTTGTTCACAGCTGTAATTCACCTTGCTGCACAGTCAATCTGCTCTGGACCATGCACCGTTTCAAAAGGAGTGTGGCTGCCACGTAAAATCAAGTGGGATGGCACAAAGGCTGCGTGCAGGATTATGTGTGAAAATGCATTTTGCTGGTGCAGGGCTTGGGGGAGGCAGGTGTTGAAAGGTCTGGACCTCCAAAGGGCAAGTCACCCTCCTCTCCCCTCTCTCTTCCCTCACTGCAGACACCGGTAAGCATAGCTAAGATTGTACAATCGCTTAACTCCTTGTGAGGAGGAGGAGCTGGGTTCTACGTGCCTCAGCCTGAACTGACAGATCAGATCTCTTATGGGAGGTAGAGGCCACGTCTTGTGTGATGACAAGCTTGAAGGAGCAGGGACCAGGTCTCTCTGGTGATGTCTGTGTGGAAAAATGAACAGAGAGTTTTTGGCTTAGTTGAAAGCCATACTGGCTGTGTCTTACTTACCTTCTTCTGTGTTGCATACTGTGGCCCAGGCTTGATATGTCTGTCCTGTGCATGGGGGGAGTGGGATGAGGCTGTTTGCTGATGGTCTTGACTGTAGCTTGACCTGCAGGTGTCAGCTCCAAGGAGACAGTGCGGTTAGGGTGACTGGGCTTGGCTAAGGTGGTCCCTTGGGACCTTCAGTCCAAGTTAATGGGAGCTGAAACCTCGGTGATGGGTGAGCCTGTCCTGCTCAGCAACATAGGTCTCTACTCACCAGCTTTGAGTCTGTGGCCATGTGTCACATCGTCCTGTAAAGAGTGAGCATGCCCTGGAGCTGCCCAGCCCTGCATCAGTCCCCGAGCTCTGCCCCAAAGAGCTGCTGTCTCCAGAAATGGCTCCTTACCTGCTGTCCGCAGGGCTGTGCTCAGCCTTCTGAGATGCAACAAAGACAGTGCCTGCCAGAAGGATGGTGCTTCTCTTCCTCTGATGATGAGGAATTTATCTGGCATTTCCTCCCCTGCTTTGCTGAGACTTTCTGAACTTCTGGGATTTCCTCCCCTCAACATGGGACCGCAGTTATTCCCACCTGGGCAAGCACCCATTGCTCTCCCTTGGGCTGTGCAAGATAATTGGCCTGTTTCCCTGGTGTGGAACCAACGGCTGTGCAAGACAGCTAACGAGAAGAAGCCAGGGTAGCAACAAGATTAAAAACATGTATGAACAAACATCTTGTTTTGACTGCAAGGGTGCACTGAAGCATAAGAGTCTGGGTCCCGCAGTAAGCCAGAGGCAGACTGGATTGGCATTCAGACTGGCAGTCGCACAGTAAAGCAACACTAGTAGCATGGGAGAAGCGAGGGCAGGAGCCCAGTCTTATTTACACTGGTGTAAACTGGAGTAACATCATGGAATCACCTATTACATTTGGCTGCATCCTGTTGGCTGGTGTCCAGTGTGGATACATGGCACCAGGAGAGCAAGCAGGAAGCCATGGAATCCAGTACTGGCCTCTGGCTCTGTTCCTCTCTGCCAGTGGCCTCAATACAGGATGGTACCTTTTGCTGTAAAGATTGTTCACATGGAGCCATTATCTGCTTACCAGATACCAAGAGCAGGGAGGTGGATACCGAGTGTGGTGGCCCCATGTTGGTGGGCTCCGTGGGGCACTGGCAGAAGCTAAGCATGATTGTCAGTGAAGGTGTCCAAGTGACACAGAGGTGGAGTGGGTGCTCCAATGAAACATGTTGCTTTTTCTTTCATGAAAAAATAAAGGTATTTAATTTTAATTTCTATTTCAAGGGTGATTGTTCTTGGCTGGGTTGGGTCCCTGTAACACTTCACAAAGGGATTTCAGATAGTTGAAGGCTGTCAACACACCCCAGTCATTTTCCTCTCATGCAGTGAAGGATTTTTGGGGAGGAAGGTTTCTGACGTATCCTTGCATTGAAGCAGCTCAGACTGGCAGAGAAACTTACCAGCTAACTGCAAAGCGGTTTCATGACAAGGAAGGCTGTCTTGGTACATTGGCTACAGGTTGCACATACGCAACCTGAAGAGATGAAGGCCTGCTGTGACATCTCTTCACAGAGACAAATTCATTTGCTCACGGAAGGAGACAGTTTCTCTCTTTATATGCTAGGTTTACCAGGAACCCCTGAGCTTCAGATTTCATGGATACCATAAGAAGGAAATATCTCGTGGAAGATGGAGGTTAGTAGAACAGTTGGGCAACCATGCAGGTTTGTAGCCTTTGTGATGCATGACAGCACCCAGACACCATTGCTGCGATAGGGATTCTCTGACCCCGTGGGAGCTTCTTGACTGCCCGGGTGTCAGCAGGCCTGGGGTGGAAGGGAAGTCTGACCTGGCACAGCAGCAGCGCAGAACATCGAAAGCTTCAATCAGTCCCTGTCTCCAGTGGCATTGATGTCACGTGTTTATCTTGGAAATCAGACCCTCCAGCCCCATCCCATATATTAGCAATTCCCATAAAAATAATAATTGGATTCAGTCCATTGCATTTAACATTGTAATGTCAGCTGGGGATTTCTTCCTGATCCCAGCTCTTGATTAGGTGACATCTTTAAACACCAGATTAATAAGCCTGACTATTCTCTGAACACCTGACATTCACAGCCAGAGATGAGGGCTGAAATGTAGTGCTTTCTGCACTGTCGTGCTTCATATACTTCACTGAAACTGGTCAGAAGGTCACACTCCTGATTCTTGAAATATTTTTTCTTTTGACATTTGGTTTTGATCTAAACTGGATGGAGAACAAAACTTTCCTAAATTTGCCATGAATTAAGTGTTCTCCCATCCTGTAGGTGCATGCTAAAATTGATGCTTTCTTGAGGTTTTTAAAGAAACTGGTCACTGAAGGTGATATGAAAAAGTCTCCACATCTAAGACAGGTCTCACCCTCTCTCTTGGGTTCAGGATCTCATGAACATATCTCTCCCTAATCTTGGGGTTCAAAACTCTTCTACTGTTCAAGTAAGACCTGTCAAACCTGGGCTGTTTTGTACTCTGAAAAGCATCATTTTTAGACGAAAAAAACCCTATTTTGTCAGAAAACTCATGCTCCACTGCCTTCTGGACTCTGAACTTAAGATATTTTTTTTCTGGGATTGTCGCCTTCTGTCTTCAAACCAATGCTTGGTCCTGTCTATGCTATGTCAAAACAGACCTTAACTTTCTCAGTGACATGAAAGGTACATCTATGGAACAAACTTCTCCTTGGTGTTTGCACCTGCTCACGTGCTTAGTTGGGCGACCAGCCTTCACTCTTTCTTATGGAGTTCTCTTTGTGGCCAAACACAACCAAGAGTTTGGGGACAAATAGTAGTGAAATACTGCTTGGCATGAACAAATCTATAAGCTCTCACACTTTACTGGCTGTGTCCTGCTGTATAGTGAGCTACAAGTGTGTGCAGTTACAGAGGAGAAAGGGAAGGAAGGTGCTGGAAGGGTTCACAGACAGTGATGATGATGAGGCAGAGGAGGAGGAGAAGGAGAAGGAGAAGGAGAAAGGTATTCTCCTCCAAGGAAGTATCTGCACTGAGGATATGTTGGAGGCAAGGTTGTGTTTTAGACTCTAGTAGCTCTTCTTGGCACATGTAAGTTTGTTTCTGGCACATTCTCCATTTTTGATGTGGTCAGTCTCACAAAGGTAAAAGTCCTTCCTCTGGAACAAGATTCTGAAATCGTGTTTGAAGTGTCTCAATAAATCGGGTTTCAGAGGAATCTTTTTCTTCAGCTGTTGCAAATTGTTTATATCACAAAGGCCGTCTCAGTCCTGCTCTCTAGCTGGTATTAGGCACGCTAAAGAAAGGAGGAGCACTTTAGCTAGTGCAGTTGATGCCTGTCTGCTATAGCCGAGAGCCATTGATTCTTTAACCCACTATCAAATACTTTGCCTGGTCAGCAGCCAGAGAGTTTCTTGCATTTTAACTTTCCAGGTCACAACCCCGGTAAGCTTGGGAAGCGTATTGTCTAAGTCAAGACACACGTTCTCTTTTATGCTTTTTCCAATTGTAAGGCTTCAGTCTAGCGGGCTGGTATGGAAGTGCGGTAAGATCACAGACAACCCTTGTCTCTAGTCTACCAGCTGCTGGGAGGACATTGCCCTGAACCAGCATGGTAGTAAAATCTAACTGTCATGGGATATTCTCCAGGCAATGAAGTCTTCATTTGTGGTATGGGAACCACATAAAGACCTTTTTCTTCTCCAGGCCCTCTGGGCTGATGTTATCGTGATGCCTATAGTACCTTTGCATTGCAACATAGTGGTAACCCAGCATTCTTCAGTACTCACATGCCATCGTGCAGTGCCATGTGTTTGCCATCCATAGCACCTTTGTTCATATTCACCCATGACATCAGTGGAGTTGCCATAGCTGTGAAATCAAAGTTCATACTGATCTAGTATGAAGTTAATTCTCAGATTCACAACATTTGTTGTGGGAAAAGTGGATCTTCAAGGGAGAGCTGCATGAGCAGGAGAAGCCACATGGAAATAAAGATCTGCTTTCATTTGTGGGGACAGGGGAAGGAGCCAGCAAAGATGAAAGCAGCCTCAGCTGCCCCATCTGCTTTGAAGGAATAATTTGGACCCTTCCCTGTGATACCGTAGCTGAGGGTCTAGGATCTCTAAGGGGTACAAACCGTTATGAGTTTGTCTGTGCCATAGGCTATAGGCCAGGCAGAGGTAAGTCAATCCAGGCTTGGAGGTTGTGTGACTGGATTACCGTGGGAGGATGTCCAAGCTACAAGAATTGTTTGCATGGATACAGACTTGCATAGCGCCTGGTAGCTTTGCTGTTCTCACACCCTTAGATGATGCCTTCATTATACGCTCCTAGCAGCTGGGATGCTAAAGGAAGGGTGATAATTCGAGGGGTTGAAAACAAGATAGTCTTTCCTCTTCAGGTTGGTTGTTTCTGAATGTGAGTCTGTATCTCCAGCCTATTTTGTAGTGCGTTGCTGCCCCCTTCACAGGTTGGCTCCCTCCCTGCTCCCATGGAGCCTGTCTCAGGGCAATAGGGAAATCCTGGACTTCAGTGGCATCAGACTTTCCTGCTCTCTCCAGAATGCTCTGAAGGCAGCAGGAGATGAGGGATGGCAAAGTTTTCCTGGCAGCTGCTCGACACTGCTTCTCTTCCACAGCAAACTGCACTCCAGTCTCCTGTTTCTTCAGTCCAGAAACATCCCTCCTGTGAAATCTTCTGGCGGTGGAGTGCAAAGAAGAGATCTGAATCCCTGCCTAAGTCTTTTCTGATCCTGAAGCACAACTGCATTGAGTGGGAAAGAGTCAGAGAGGAAGATTTTTTTATTGCAAACCTGTCTGACGGAGAAACAGACATTAAAAAAATTCAATAGTGGCTTCAGTGTAAAAGCCGCTAATGCCATTTCATTTTCTAACAGCCTTATTGGCTTTAATCAGTTCATTTTCATAAATCGGATCAGCTACATACCTTCCCATTGGATGTTACCTTCATGTGGTTTGGTCTGGGATGCTGAGATGCTCTGGACGATCACAGATTGTATATTGGCCTCCATATTCAGCATCTCTGAAAACCCAAAATGTCAGGTACCACCCATGGTTTACCCCTTCCAAATACCTGGAGGTGGGAGCTCAGTAGGTCGCCCCGCTGACACCCGTGAGGGCTGAGCTCAGGTGTCAAAAGCAGAGGGCTGTGCAGGCAGGGCTGCTTCACACTTACTCCACCTCAGTGCTGCAGTAATTAGTCTTAATGATTACCTCGAGGTGAATGTAAATTAAAACCCCAGATCCAGACACTGCCACAGTGTGGCTAAGCCTGAACGTCGCCTGTGTAATGGTGATGTTTCACCTCTTGAGCCTCTCTGTGTTGATGTCTCCCAGCAGGCACAAGAATCAGCGTCGTTCCTGTTCACAAGTAGTTGGGGGAAAAAATGGAGAATGACTTGTGTAAAAAATCCAGTACGTTGGCAAATGCTTTTCAGATAAAAACAACGACAAACAGCTTGGAGAATAGTTTTTATGTGTCTCATCCAGCTCTAGACATTTTCCAGGTTGAAAACTGAGGCACAATGATGTGTGGCTGTTCCAGTGGAGAATCAGTGTTGAATGACAACTATTTTTTGAGGAGAAGATAAATTTGCTGCATTTGCCAATCTCACTGTGGTGGTTTTACTGACAGATTTTGCCCTTAAAGCAGACAGCAACCTAGTTACGTGTATCTGTTCCTACATGAGAAGTAATCTCGCACCTCTGCTGAGATATTGTAGTGCAGGGGGTTGTGCACGGTCACCTATCCGTAAATGTGGGGCTTGTGCTGGGCCACGGCAGCTTGGCCACACTCCCCTGGGTCTGGGGTAACACCCTGCCTCTCAGAATCTTGTTCTCTGACACGAGGAAGGACTGGAAATCGGGTGGATCTTGCTTTTCTCAGGCCTGAGAGCAGATTGAATTCAACATCTTTAGCGGATAAAATCCAGCAGGCGGGTGGGTTGTCTTTGCTTGTGTTCAGTGAAATGTGATGTTCTCCGTGAAGGAGGACGGGAGGCGTTTAAGTGCAAACCAGACAGGATTGGACTTTACAGGGGTCTCCTGAAAAATTCTGAATCCTCTTGCTGTTTCTGCAGGCAGCTGTGATGCGTTCTTGTTTACAAGCTGTGTTGAGGTGGGGCTTGATACATTTAAGCTGTTAGTCCTGCTGCTCCTGTTGGAAGGTGATTTAAATGGCAGTTTACCAAAAAAACAGGGGCCTGGGAGTGACACTGGGGATCCGTGGGAGGCAGTGTTACTGGGAGGTTAGTGCACAGCTGCCACGGAGCTGCTGCCCAGCCCTGAGCCGCTGTAGCAGCTCTTTGCCTCAGTTTCCCCTCTGGCAAAACTGGAGGAGCAACTGGAGCAGCTGCTGGGCTGTACGGCTTCTCGTGGGGAAGAATCACTAACTACAGCTCAGGCAGTATTTCAGAGCACAGGTTTAAGCAGTATCGGCTCGTATTGTTTCCCTCTTGCAAAACCCTGTTCCAGGATGAGGATCTCCTTGCAGATATTCCTGTCCCTTTGTTCCTTTCAGAGAGAGGCAGGATTTTTGAACCCGGTGCCTAATAGTAATCTGAGAGTATTTCTGTTATATGTAATGAACAATATCTCTGTCTTAGCTTTGTATTTTATATCACACACGTCCCCACAGTAGGAGAGCACTGCATTCAGTTTTACTAGCTCCTGGAGGTGGATTATATCCCACTTGATTGTTTACAACAGTTGTGAAGATTCAACATTTTAATGAGGTGTAGCAGTGGTATATTAAGAAACATATCTATTAAATGCAGTCTTTAGTCGTTGATTGGTATTTAATTGGCATGTGTTAATATTCTTATTACATCTCAGTTAAATCCACAGTTGAAGTATTAATTTTGAGTAGGAAAATTGTGATTTGAGATAAAAATATAAACTAAAATAAAAGTACAGCTGCTTTTAATATGAAAACTTCATTGATAAAGTCTTATACTGACTTAAGCAAGTGTTCACAGTAGGTGTTTTTAAAACAGATGAAGATGACATAAAAGAAACATTCTGTCAATTATTGCTGTGAGATTCATAAGGAGTTATCTATGGAGGTGATTTCTGCCTCCTCTTAGGAAAGATTCAGACTTCATCCTTTCGCAGGAAAGTTTTTTTCAAAAGTGTGTTCCTTAATGTGACTGCGGGTATTCTTCTCCAGGGATCTGGTCTCGGGCATCAGTAGTCTGGCAACTGAGCTTCTCTAAGCTGTGCTGTTACCACCATCCCTGAAGGTTTCAGACTGCAGCACCCCAATCCACTATTATTGCACCCAGTGGTAGATATCTTGCAAGTTTGTTGAGAACAGGATAAAACCCATGTTTCACAAGGACAAGGTGAAGGACAAAAAGTTTCCTGGGGCGAGAAGACAGTGCATGGGTAGATGCTGGGGGAAGTGTGTTTGGTGCCTTGCGTGATCCCTCAGGCTCAGTCTCCAGTAATGACAAGGGGACATCTCTGTTCTGCCTTGTCATTCTTGCACCTGAGCTGAGAGGATCCTCAGGAGAGCGCAGTGATGCATGAATTCTCTTTGAACGAGCTACATTTGCTGCTAGTCCCTGCCCTGCCCTGTGCGGGGTTTGCAGTACACGTACTTCCCAGTGCCCCATGGCACGGCGGTGGAAAGATATTCTAAACATTTGCACAAGTTACCTGCAAATGGGGTAAACTAAGGCACAGAGTGGTTCAATGACTTACCTCATGTGAGGCCAGTGGCACGGTGGGATGGCCTCTGCGTGCCAGCTTCACCGTGTCACTTGTCCCTGGCTACATTACTGCCCTGTGCCCGAGTGAGCCCCCGGCACCTTCACCGCTCAGGGACTGGAGTCATTCCCAAGCAGCACTCGTGTGTCCTCCTTGCTCCGTCTTTGCCTGGATCTCGGCAGATACCAGATCCCACAGCTGAGCAGTTGGGACCCCCTCGCTGCTGGCAGGCAGCCTGCCTGGTTCCCATCGCTACATGTCGGTAGGTGGTTCCTGTCTAACGAAGCTCCTTTCCAAGGGAGGCTGTTGACGTGCTCCAGCATCGCCAGATGGTCCCCTTACCTCTTCTGCTCTCACGCTCCCTCGGAAACATTAATGATCCCTAAACCTCTCTGATGGAGGGGCTCCTTTTTGTGACAACCTCATTACGTGGTTATCAGGAGCTGCCACTATCCAGGTTGTCAAGACAACCAGCCTGATTCAGAGCCGCTGGGAAAGGTCTGAACCTCCGGCAAATAACCAGCCCCAGCTCCCAGCAGATGCTCACCCGCAGCCAATCGGCGGGGCGCTGGGAAACCATGACATCATGGGCCAAGCAGGCCCCAAAATTTAATTGTTAGCTTTCAGAGTCCCTCCGTGTCCCTTTCCCCCCGCTGCTCTCCAGATCAGCCCCCGGTGCGGCTAAGCCAGTCCTGCTGCGGTACGGCTTCAAACCGCTCCGGAGCTGCCTCGGCTCAGCAGGGCTGCCAGGGCTGGCAGAGGGGGCCCCCGAGCCCCCCACGTAATGCAGCCTCGGCCAAGAGCGGGAGCCGTGGCAGGCGAGTGCTTGTCCTTCCGCAGCGTGGCACAGGCAGAAAGCTGCAGGGTAGTGTGACACCCACAGCTGTTAGGAGGCAGAATAGGTTGCTGCTTATTGGGGTTTTGTTAATGGGGATGGGAGTTAGTTGTCAGAGTTAATTTTATCTGCAGAACAAGCTCCCTGGCAGCTACCACCAAGTATGGGAGATCAATGGGATCCTTACTGCCCCCCCCACCCCCAACCCTACTGACACCCAATTACCAGTCAGGCTGTATTGCTCAGATTGTGTCGTGTTTGCCAGCAAGGCGTGATAAATGCAGCAGAACCAGTTCTGTCATGGATGGAGAATGTGTCCACCTTCCTGCCCTGCTGAAGCAGAGAGGGGTTTGTTCAGTGGCCTTGTGCCTTCACTAGGGTGTATCTGAGGTGCCCCTGGAACTGCGTACCCCATTAAGGTTACATCTTACATAGTACTGACCGAGGCGTCCTGCAGATGTGCGGCTGCAGAGCCTTCCTGAATTCCTACCCTGCTTGAGCATGTTCCCTGTGAAAGCAGGATCAGGCAGCTCTTCGAAGCGATTCCTCTTTTTGCTCGAGAAAGACTTTTCTTTTTTTAACTTCCTGGCCATCCCAGCTAAGTGTACATTTGGTTTCTGAAAATGCTGGTGCTTGGTCTCTCTTACTGAGGCGTTTAGCCTTGCACACCTCTCTTACGCAGGGAAGGGTGCTGGTAGTTTCAGGCAGCACTCCAGTCAGTTCGGGAGGGTCTGCCTGATTAGATCTTAAAGGTGAGGTGACATGCCTTTGGCTTCTAAAGTCCTCAGGCATCTTTCGGAGGAACAAAGGCTACCAGAAGGCTATTTGTTGCTCAGAGCTAATATTTCTTTCTCTTGATTTGCTGCGTTGGCTGCCTGTCTCTGTATTTCCATGGGGCTGCATCTTTGGGGAGGAGTTGTCCCTGGGCCACTCTTGGCTGGGGGTGCCCCACAGAGGGGCTGGGGAGCTTGTGCACAGCCTGGCAGAGACACTCCACCATGATGGTCCTGATGCAGCCAGTCCTGCCTTTTTTAGCACAGGCAAAAGGAGCTGTTGGGGCTGGCGATGGACCTGGTCCAGCCAGGTCCCTCCTCCTGCTTCTCAGACTCCTAAAGCATTGGGCATTGGGGCTCAGATTAGGGCAGCTTCTGAGGTTACTTTTGCAGGATGCGACCCTTACTCGGAGCCCTGGCTGGCTCCTGAAAAAACAGGGTTCAGGCAGGCCCTGCGGGTCCGGAGGCCGGACCTTGTGGGCGTGCAGACTGTTGAAGCATTTCCAGCCAGCTTTGACACCCATGTGACAGTCACACAGGATTGACGTCTAGCAGGGACTGGCCTGCTTTCCTGTGCCCTGTGGGGGCAAAGCCGGCACCCTGTCCATGTCTGGGCCGGATCAGGCTCAGCGAGACTCTGCAGGTCTGGCCCAGCCCAGCCCATCCCAGGTGTCGGACCCGTGGAGCGAGTCCAGCTCGCACGCTCGAGCCCCGCACCCCGGGGCTGTGTGGGTGCCCTGGCCGTGCAGTCACTGGGCTTTTTCTCTCTCCCAGCAGCGTGCCACGAGCAATGTGCCTGTTGTCAGCACACCTGGCGGCTCACAATATGCGGAGGAGCCCTCCAGCTCCGATGGGGTCAGCCTCATGTACAGCTGGGATGAGGGGCAAGAAAGATCTGTGGTTTGGGCAAATTACCTTTTCTGGCCTTTGCCTTTGCTTCCTCTCTTTGTCTCCTTTCCCAGGAAGGCATGCGACAGGCACGGGGCATCAGCTTCCGATCAGGCATGGGACAGTCAGCTTCCATCCAGCAGCTTAAAGATAGCTGGAGAACCCAGGAACTCTGAAATAGGCTCAAGGTTCAAGGGCTTTGTGGTCTCCAAAGGCCAACCCCAAAGGCACAGGCTTTTAAAAACCCTCTGTGATTTTCAGGAAAAACTCCACTCTGCACAGTCGATGTTTGCAAGGTTTCCTCGGCTCCCAAGAGAGTTGTAACTTTGGACGAGGCTGACAGTAAGGGATCTGATCTTGCTTTTTCACTGCGTGCAGTCATGGAGTCAAGTTTCTGCTCTTTCACAGGGGAAAGGAAGCCGAAACTCTTCCTTCATCTGCTCTCGCCCAGCCTTCGGCAAAGTCAGACAGAAGCCAAGGCACCAGGCTTGGTGTCTCAGGGAGCCTGCAGTTTTCTACAGTGCTTGTAAGAATAGTTTTGCTAATAGTTTATGCTAAAACTATGTTTTAGTTGGACTTGTTAAAATGAATGAAAGTGATTCACTCACAGATTCAGTCCCAACATCTGTAATTGCCTGACTTGGTGCTCTGTCTGCAGCTTTTCCTTGAGCTGCCTCCCTCCTTTGGAAGCCTGTGAGCGGGACACACGCCTCACGCTGCCTGTGGTAAATAACCTCCCGTTCTGTGTCCAAAGCAATCGGGAATAATTTTTACTCTGGAGGTGGCTGGGTACCACTTGTCCACCACCTGCTCAGTCCTTTCCAGCTCTGTGGGCTGTTTTTAAACAGCAGGTTGCCGCAGCCGGTGCGGTTTGCAGGGTCTGGCCCTTCAGCCTTGAAGGGCTAGGTGAGCCTGCGGGGACCCCTGACAGCTTCTTCACTGCGTTCCCTTCATCCCTGCAGTCGGGGGACACTCCCCTAAATCTCCGCACAGACTTTGACGGAGGAAAAGCTGGGCCAAAGCCTAAGCCCTCTGCAAACTACCCTGTCTTAGCTCAACAAGGGCGAGTGTGTCCTCTGCAGGGGTTACCCCGTCTGCTTGTCCCGAGCCCCCCCTTGGGTGCACACCGTGCTGTCACTGGGGTGGGCGCTACTTGCAGCAGAAAATGGAAGGCACCTCTTCTTCCGCTGTCGAGGGACAGTGGGCTTGCAGGGTCACTGCTGACCTTAGAGGGTCCCAAGAGTCATCTGTCCACAGGGGTATCTCTCTGCAGGGATGGAAACAGCACTGACCACTTGCTCCACAGCTTGCCTGTGACCACCGCAGAGCCAGCCGGCTAAGTGATAGGTTTGACTCATACTGGGGAAGCAAAGCTTGGTGGGACCTCAGCGTCCAGCAGGAGGGGACGGCAGTGATTCAGTAGGGGCTGCTTGTCACGTCAGGGTTGACCGGGTGACTCAGTGTGCTTTTGCTTCTGGAGAACCTGTCCTTTGAGTGAGCTGTAAGGCGACAGCGTGACCACTCGTGGTCAGAGAAGATCACATGCCGTGTGGTGGGGCTGGGAAGGTTTGTTATCTCCCCTTGGGTAATTACAAGTCGCCTGCCTTACCTCTGGCGATAGCAGCCAGCAGAAGGTAGTCTTCGTGTCTTGCACAGCCCGGGCGAGGGGGCGAGCTCGGAGCAAGGCTGGTGCTCCCAACCCCGGCACTGTGCCCGCGGCCCCGGTGGCTCTGCTGGGGACATCTGAAAATTGGTCATGTTCATCTGTGGATTTTCTTTTATTTTTTTTTTCCTGGAAATACTGTAAACGTGAGGTCATCCTCATCAAGACAGGATCCGTTTCTATTTTTCAGACCTTTCACGGAGGAGCTGAACGGGCGGGCTCGGGAGCGGGACCACGCTCCGCCTGGGGAAGCGTGGTTCTCGGTGAAAGGAGGAGAAGGGGAAAACGCACGCTGTGAAGAAGGGGATTTTTCCTTCTGGTGCGTTTGGGGATCTTGGCAGGGAAGTGCCCTCTTTGTCACAGGAGGGGTCAGAGCTGGTTGCTCAAGCCTTGCTCCTGGTGGGTTTCTCCCACCTTTGGATGCTGACAGGAAAAGCTGTCACGCGGCAAACGTCATTTGGGGAGGAACCCCAAATTTCACGGTGCAGTTCCTATTCCCTGCGGGCGAGGACCAAGGAGCATTCTGATGCATTTCGGGACACCTTTCGGTACCAGCCTCCCCGCCTCCCCGCTGCCTGCACACCCCTGCCGCGGCTGGAGGGGGAGCCGCGCGGGGACAATCCCCCCTTCACCTCCCCCCCCCCCCCCCCCCCCCCCCCCCTC
>VFFE01007686.1:1199602-1227864 GCA_008921705.1 Burhinus oedicnemus | reverse complement strand
GCGGCGGCGGCGGCGGGGGACGGCCGGTGCAGCATGACAGCGAGAGCTGCAGGTAACGGGGCGTCAGGGCGGGCCCGGAGCGGCCGGCGGAGCTTCGCTTCGCCCGTGGCCGGCCGCGGAATGTGGTGCCCGTGGCCGTGTGTGCGGCGCCCCGTCTCCTCCCCCGGTTGGGGGGGGGATGGTGGTGGTGCGCGGTCGCGGGGAGGGGGGGCCGGGCTCCTCCGTTCACCGGGTTGTCTGCGTCTGTGGGGTTCCTCTCCCGTCAGTGACACCTGCGTTACCGGGCAGCCGCCGCCTCGTCTGTAAATGGAGACCGGTGTCCTGCGGGAGGGAGCTGCCGGGCCGGCGTGGCCGCCAGCCGCAGAGCCGCCGTAGGGTCTGAAGTTGTCAGCGCCGACACCGGCCATAAAGGCTGTCGTGGTGTGTGTGTTCCCCATCTTCCAACAATGCAGCCTGCTGGGCTGCGCTTCTGCAGGCGAGCGAGAAATTCTGGGCTATAAATAACTGCCTTTTTCTTTTTTTCTTTTTTTTTAAAATACTCTTTATTGGCAGCACGCATCCGATCGACCTCTTTAAAAACGCCTGCTAAGTTTCTCCTGAAATCCGTTCAGGCAAGGGTGGTCTCTCCCCTGCGCACGCATGGTGGTGCCTGATGCCACACCGAAGCTGGTCCCTGTGCTGGGTTGTCCCTTTGTCCCAGACTTGTACACCAGCCAGCCGAGGAAGTGCTCCGGCGTGATGTCTGGCTGCTTCAGGCTTCCCTCCTCCCGTGGGGGATGCACTCGGCGCCAGTGCCCCCTTTTTGGTCATTCAGACAGTTTTCAGATCCAGTTTTTACCGCTGCCAGAAATGAACCCTGTTTTAAATACAGTGATGTATTTAATGTAGAGCGTTGAGGAATTTAGACGGGAAAAGCCATGGCTTCGAGGTGAGCAATGTCTGAAAAGACTGTGGGCCTGAGCTGGAAAGAGCAGGGCTGTTTCTGGACTTGTAACCCCAAAGGGTGTCGAGGGTGGTTGGATTTTGTCTGTCCCCATGTGGCTCCATTTGCTGGGGGGGGCACAACATGCGCTAGGAGTGAACAGCCTGGTTACCTGTGTGGAGAGTTTGGCAGGTGCCCCTAAAGGCTTCGTTCCCCTTGTCACCCTGATGTCCCACCTGCCTGAATTTGAGGCTGTGCAAAGATTGCGGGAGAGGGGAGTCCGCTTTTTGGTTTCCTTCTGGGCACAGTTGGTGCTGACGGTGGGCACAGGGAACCAGGAGGCCGGAGATCAAGATGAGCTTTGCCGAGCGACTTTTGGGCTGACATGAATCACCCCAGAGTGAGGAGGAGGATGGGGGAGGCTGCAGGGCCGCAGCCTGGCTGCTACCTGCCTGCCTGAGGGGGAAGAGAGAACGAGATGCTGCGGCCGGAGAGGATGATGAGATGAGATCTTCTCCCCTGGCTCCTCCTCTTGTGTGAATCCACCTTCTCCGTGGCTGTCAGGCGGGGAGGAGGGGGCCCGGGCACAGCTACCAGACTGCAGGAGCAGCCCGGGAGGAGGCCGCTAGCGGGAGAACGTGGGTGAGAAGGTAGCCCTAGCCAGGGCGACGGCAGGAGGGCATGCTGGAGGGGACCACGGCGTCCCCCGAGCAGGAGTTGGTGTGGGGCCTGCTGGCAGGGAGCAGGCCATCCATGCAAAAGTGGCACTGGGGATTTTTGAGCATCTTTGCCCCATCTCTCATGGAAGTGGGGCACATGGCTGCAGAGGAGCCTCGTGCTTCCAGGAAAGGTGTTCAGTCACAGGTTACCCAATGGTTTGAGCAGAAAACAAAGTAAATCAGGAATCTGGGATAGCTGGTTTTAGGACTGGGATGTGGGCTGCTGGGTTGTTCAAGGCCGGGGAGTGAAGGTTGCCGTGACATGTTATGTGCATGGAGGAGAAGGATTGCCCTGAGCCTGGGTTTTCTGTGGTGAGCACAGGGCTGGCGAGGGACTGTGATGCTTGTGGCTGCATTGGTTGGAGCTGCCTTCCTTGAGCGTGGGACTGGGCAGAGGAGCTGGTGGCAGGCACGGTGCAGGGGGCTGGGTTTGGGGGGTGACTGGCTTCATGGGTGGGGGGCTGCAGGCAGCTGCCTCTGGGCTGCAGAGGAGTTTGTGCTCTGAACAGAGACCTGCATGGATGGCATTTCTTCACTGAGCGACTCTGGATAACTAAAAGTAAGTCTCAGTAGCTCCTGCGAGCCCTGAGCTCCTGTTACAGGATTAAGTTTCCAGCCTCGTAGGCCACCGCTTGCAGCAGCAACAGTTCAGGAGGCAGCTGTGGCAGCAGTGCCGCAGGAGGCAATGCCCAGGGTGAGCTGCTTTGGTTGTCCCAGACCCTGTGCTCGGGCCTCGTTCACCTCAGGCCTTTAGCACGAGCATGCCAGCTTCTTGTGGGGAATGTCTGACAAGGGCTTTGTGCCCTCTAAACTAAGAAGCCCCATGAGACTGTGTAGGGGGGTCCCGCAGAAGTTGGTGAGCGTTTTGCTGTTGACTGCAGTGAAGAGGACTTTACCTCTCCAGGTAGAGTGTTCACTGGGCAATGTCTCTGTAGGGATCTGACCAAAACTCAGTATTTAAAAGTGTGTGGAAGCTGGAGTCCAAATTACCCTGTGTGTCCTGAGCCAGCTCACAAGGTCTGGAAAAACAAAACTTGGCACAAGAGGTCGTCTTCCTCCACCTCCCATATTTCTTTGCATACAGTTCAGGGATAGGTGAGACAAATTCAGCTCTGCAACATATCGTTCACCATAATAAACCTGGCTCCCGTGTTAGCCGTCTCCTGGCCTGGCAGCGTTTGCTCCTAGAGGAGAGCCGGTTTGTGGTGATAGTCCCATTTCAGTTCCTCTTCCCTCTGCCTAGAAGCTTTCTCCTCTTTTTCTTTTAATACTTTAATTGTGACTGTGGATCCAAGTGTTTCTGGAGCTGCCAGCGTTCTGGGATCAAAACCAGCCTGGAAGCTGGAGGCCTTTCAGATCTGCCTTCAACTCCTCCTTCATTTTAGCCATGTCTGCACAGAACTGGTCACAGGGGAGATGTTGCCAGATTTGGCTTCCGCTTCTGCTCCGGTTGGACTCCCTGTGACTTTGGAACATTAACGCTGCTGTCAGTTTGTGCCTAGCCGGTTTGAGTAGTGATTTCTGTGCCTTGCTGTGCTGCGCAGCGGGCAGGCGGGAGCCCACTGTGATCTTCCTCTTTCATTACCTGCCTTTGCTCCTGCAAAAGGTGCATGAAGCTTTTCTCCCAGGAACTTAACGGGCAGGGGGAACAGAGTGAGTGGGTGGGGAGGGCAGCAAGAGGAAGGGGAGAGAGAAACATGAATTAACTTTTCCCTGCAGAAATAAACCTTTCTACTCGCCAATACTATGTTGTGTTTAGCTAGTGTTTTCCCCCTGCAGCTCTACTTTGCTTTTTACCTTTCAGACACAAATAGTTGAGCTTACGTATCTTCTGTTTCTTCCATGTTTACTTTGATTTCCCTGATACTTGAAGAATGGCATTAGGCCGAGTGGTAATTCGTAGGTCTCATTGGGCCTGGGTCAGCACAGGTGGAGATACTCATGTGAATGTCTTGTCTCAGACCGGCTATCGCTGGTGTGTCTCCTGCTCGTAGCAGTAATTCTATAGTGGAAAAATACGACAACAGTATCTGTGGTTTGCTAGTGGCTTGTCTCAGTGCTTTGAGCAGAGATATTTTCCAGGTGAACATGAGCAGCTGTGGCTTGTGTGCAGCTGACAGCAAACGTAGGGTGTGCTCTGTTGGGGATAGCGAAGGGACTTTTCATTTTGCATGTTTAATTGGACAGGTGCAGCTTAGCTCTGGCAGTGCCCTGTTTATGAGTTGGCCCGCTGGGTTTCCTGAGACAGGAGACGGGGCTGCAAGGTGGCCCTCACCTCCTCAACCAGGTGGTCTGGGACACGGCAAGTGGGCACCCTTTGCTCTGGGCAAGCGGCATGACATCCACCCCATCAGTCCCACTGACTGTCATCCAAGAAGCCTGTGATCTTGTTGATGCAGTCTTGTGTCCCCAGCTACTGGAGCTCTTGACCCCAGGAAGCCCTGGGCAGGGGACAGGCAGGCCTACAAGTGCTCCAGGTCTTCTGACTCCTGGGTTGGGAGGATCTTCTTGTCAGCATATGCCACTGGCCCTACCTGCAAATCTGGCTCTCAGAGCACTGGGCTAGGTGCACCTCTGGGTACCCCGATGTCCAGTCTTCCTTTATAGAGGCAGACTTAGAAATCATGTCCCTCTTCAAACAGGGGCATGTCCTGCACAGTTGCAAAAGCTCTGCCAGGAATGTTGCTTAGCTGAGCGGATGTTACCTGTTGGTTCATCTTCCTCTGACTTATCATCATGACTGTGTGCATTAAGTATTCAAGGATAAAACAGTGGTGTTATATATTCAATGGGCTCATTTCCCGACATTATTTTTTATTGTCAGTTGCTTATCTAGTAGTGTATTGACAGATGCAACTGACTCTTGTCTGTTCCAGAGCACAGCACTTCTCTGCCCTGAAGTCTTTGCTGTCAGTTACCCAGTTTGAATAGTTTGCGCTGCTTCCATGTGACGATGCTGGTTTTGGGGCTCCCAGTGTAGTACAGGTGCAGGACACTGCAGCACTGTATAAGGCTTACAAAGATGGGAAATGGCAAAGTTGAGGTTGGATACACCTCCTTTACTGTCTGCTCTGGTTGTGTGTACTCTTTTATTGCTATTGGAAGCAAATTAAGGCAATTTGGATCCCAAAACATGTGTTCACGGAATCTTTAAGAAAGTTTTACGTGTTTCTTCATAATCCCAAGAGCAAAAGTGTGCTTTCTCAGAGAAATGGAAACAAAGAAATGGAAACAAAGATTCTGATATGACCTCTTGACTTCTGAAAACGATACCTTGCCCATGGACCAGTGATAGCTGTGCTTTGATCCAGCTTGCTGCACACGCGTGTGCTTGGCTTTCCCACAAGGCAATGTACTGCAATGTCATTTTTATCCAGCCTTAGATCCCCTATAAGCCTGAAACAAACTGCCATTTCAACATTGTGGTACAGCACAGACTCCAGAGCCGGACCATTCTCATTTTCTTTCTAATTCTCCAGTGCTGAAAATGCTCTGGCACCTTAGCAGGCTCACCGTTGCTTTGCAGGGCGTACGCACAGTTAGCTGCACGTGAGTAGGGGAGTACTAAAACATTTCCTTGTCGTGGCACCTGAGCGTGCTCGTTTCTCCAGAGAGTGCTGTTGAAGGGCCAGCAGCTCTGTGATTCCCCCAGTCCCTGTCCCTCTGCTGGCATGCATAAATTGCTGTTTGCTTTATTTGGGAAGGGCACTGGAAAGTACTTCTGTGTGTGTCTCAAGGGGAGTGAAAGGCCTAATGTTTTCCATTTTCTGTCTCCTCCTTCTCTATTCCCTATTGTGAAGGAGAAAATCCTCCAGATGAGAAATTTTCCAGGCGCTTCCCTGCAGAGAATTTTGATTCAACCTGCAGTGTCCAGATGCCAGCTCGTATTTATCAGGTGCACCCAGCCACTCCCCAGGTGAAACATGGGGCTGCTGGTGCATGGTAAACTTGAGAGGGAGGAATGGAAGTCACACAATTAAAATCCTGGGCATTTGCTAAAACTGTTTTTAGTGTCTCCAGCCCTCACAAACAGAAGGTTGTGGACTTGGATTTGCGATGCTCTTGAAGTGTCACCAGAAAAGCTGTCAAATATGTGCATGCAGAAATGGAGGCTTGGAAAATGCTTTTAATTGTGATTCCACTCTGCACAACACAGATTGTCGTGCTTTGAGCTCAGGTTTGTTTGTATCAGGGACAGACATTGATACCACAGCTCCTATTGGGGCATGAATATTTCAACAACTGAAACGATGCCTGCCTGCTCCAGAAAAGAGCTGCTTACATCCTCGTTTGATCTTTTTAGCGAGCCTAGCCAGCTCAGGTTGGCATCCTGGTTATTTATTTGCTACAGATATGGTCTCTGTTAGCTGTGCTGTGCTATGACTCTCCTCTCTTCGTTCCAGAGGCTCTAGGAACTCAGGTTGGGAAGAGGTGAGATTTCTAGCAAGAAAAAAAGACTAAAGCAGCCAGAATTTGCTCCCTGCTTTGTTTCTTTTAGAGGAGGCACCTTGCACATCATAGGATGCATGGACCAGAAAGAGGTGGGGTAATATTTGGACGTATTCAGAGTGGCAGTTTGTGGAGACAGTTTTCTCCTTTCATTTCTGCCCCATATCCTGCACCCCACCTTCTCTCCATGCTCTTGTTGTCTCTCCACTACTTCTTGCACTAGGGGAATGTGAAATCCTCCTCTCTGGTGGCATTAAGGAATAATGTTAAGCACTTCAGAAGGAATAAACTCAGAGTGGAACCTTATTTTTTTCTGCAGTATATTGACAGTTCACACACAGAGATTGTGTCCTGGACCCTTCTTTTTGAAAGCTATAGTGATACTGAAACGCTGGAATTCCTGGTACCATTGTGTGTTTCTGAAGTAAAGTGTCTCCAGAGCATCTAACTAGGGGGCATTTCCTGCAGCCACGATCCATAAGGCAGACAGCGAGAACTCTAGAGCACCTTGCTCTTCAGGGCATGCCCTGTCTTCTCCTATGGTCTGTAGAGCCCTCTGGACACTCAGGGTGAATGCCAGGCTTCTTCAGGTAATAAGGAAAAGCAATAGGAATCTGGGTATGAGGTAGTTTTCTGGTTCTTGGTGTGGTAAGATCTCTTTCCTCTTACTTAGCAAGCAACAGCATGTGGATGAACTTTCCAGGCCCACAGATGATGCAAGAGGTTAGTTACCTGATTCCTGAGTATTTTTTTTTTTTTTAACTGTATTTCGTGGTGTTTGCATTACTGATCCCAGCAGAATGGCAGAGCTTGGCCTCGTAGGTACTGCCGAACATGTGTGATTCTCTGTTTGAGGAATACATCTATTGGAGTGGTTACCCTGAGTATAATTGCTTACCTTCCAGAACAGAAGTTATACATGAGAGTTATAGCTGTGTATGGACCCCAGGAAGCAGTCCGGTATTTATTGACGTCAGCCCACAGTAGGACTTACTTTTGGGCAAGGAGAAGGGAAAAATTGTGCTCTTACATATCCCAAACAGCCTCTGAAACATAAGTTCTCATTAGACTGATGGCTGGGGTCATTAGGCAAAAGATGCTTTGCACTGCTCTGTCCTGCAGTGTTAGTGAGACACTACGTTGCAATCCATGGAGCTGGCCATGTCTGACCGCTGGTCCCCCTTGCCACAGAAAGGGCTACTCAGGCTGGCCCAGGCTCCCTCCCAGTGTGCTCACTTGAGTTTTGAATGTTGGTACCAGAAGGCAGTGAGCAGGAGGTGCATGCTTCAAGCATTTTTCTGCACTCTGAGGATCTCAAAGCATATTTTCGGTGAAAACTGTTTTAAAGGTTTACGGTAAATGGCTAAAAGTCAGGCCTGGAGAAAAAGCAGAGATGTGTTAAGGCAGGGTCTGACTGCTCCAGGGGGGCTGAGTGCCAGGTTGACTTGTGTCAGACACAGTAGAAACACAAGGATGAAGTCAAACGTCCATGGTCATCGGTAGAGTGCTGGCAGAGCAATGGAAGATATCAGTTAGATGCAAACATGATTGATATTTTGTGTCCTGAACTGGCCGTGGGGAACAGTGGTGTTGGTGTGGTCAGGGACCTTGCAAACCTAGGCCAGTAGGTGCCTAAATGATAGAATCTGGGTCCGTGGCGACTAGCAAGGACAATTTATGGTGGAACGTTACTTACTTCACGTGTCCTTTTTCAAAGCAGACCTGTGGTGCTTCTGTCCGGTGGTGCGAGGGAGAGAAGAGCCCCGGCACCTCGAGGCTACAAGGCTCATTTGAAACATACACTGAAGGAGGGTCGCGTTGGATGAAGAATTGCTACTCGTGACGTGTTAGGTGTTAAACGCATCCAATACAAGGAGCTTGTGAAAGGATCAGGATTCAGGATGTGCTTGTGCATAGCAGAAATGTTCTGGTTTGTGACTGTTTTAAAAGACAAGGCCCCCCCACCCTCTTGCGGGCTGGTTGCTGAGCCGAGTGTTGTAAGGTAGCCATTACACAGGTGGCCACGTAACGCAGCGGGGATTTATGATGGAAGATGTAGGGACTCTCTGGGGACTGGGGATTTAAAGGCTTTTTAGACACTTTGCATTGTATTTCACTTGTATGTGTTTGGGAGGGGTGTCCTTGTATGCGTATATATCATATGCAAACGTATTTTGAGTTGCTGTGTGTTTTGTCTGAATTTAGCAAAGGAGTGATTTGGAGAAAGAATCCTCCAGGAAGTGTTGTTTTTGCAAGCACGGGCCTCCTGGCTGTGATTTGGGGGGGAGGAAGGGGTGGGAATGAGGGGGAGGTTCACTGAGGTTTTCTTCTTTTCTCGTAGCGTTTTGGGAAAACTCCAGCCGAGGCCCACATACAGTCAAATGAATCAGCCTCCCTTTTTGCCATAAGTAATTGGCAGCTCTAGCTGCAATGCAGTTTTGATGTATGGCTAGTACACTTTTTCTTGGTTAATTGAGAAGAAACACCGCAGTAGATGCGTGATGTTGAGCTGGCCTTTGTATGGAGTCTTTGAGCTAGTAGGGAGATGTTGTAGGCTTCTTCTTGAGAGGCTGGAATTCACTGCAAATTATATTCCATGTTCTAGTCTGAGGGCTGTCATTGCTGCTCATCCACTGTAGAAAATACATTTCTTGTTGCATGCAAGTGTAGAGGGCACTGTAAGCTGGCGCACGGCACTGTTGCTCGGTGCAGGGTTTCCTTGGAAGAGTCTCATTTTATAACAACTTCAACAGAATATTCATGTTCTTAGATGAGTGACTGTTCCTGTGCTGACAAATAAAGCATTTTGGCCTTCTCATATTCCTGTAACAAAGTGAAATTCACTTGTTTTCTAAAGCATCTGGTGCCAATTCAGACTCAGAGCTTTCTGTGTCTGCTGTAGGATTTCCACTGGCCTCGGAAAACTTACCAGACAAGCTCAGCATTCACCACTGGAAGTATCTGGGGTAACTGGAGGGCTTTCTTGTCCTGGAAACAGGACATGTAGCAGTTGCCCTTGGCAGGCTAAGACTTGCCAAATGCCTTTTATTTCCTGTTGGAAGCCTAGTTTTACATGGAAGGACTATATTACATACACAACTGTAGTATCTGTTGGTAAATACTGGCTTTAATAACATACGCTTTACTTTAGCAGAATAACATCGGTGAGAGATGAATGTGGAGCAGTGAAATAAGCATGCTGTACTGGGGCAGTAACATCAGTGTTCTTTTACAATGTTTTAAATGGTAAATACCATACCTGTTATTTTCATAACATTTGAAAATTCATTAGAAACAAGTCCCTTTGAGGAACTTGTAGTCATAAATGTGATTAACTCAGCCTTGGAATTTTAGTCATGACCAAGGCTTCGCTAAATGCTGTCTAAACAGAGCAAACAAGCCTGGCCTCGAGTTACTCTTTCATGATATTGCTTCATAGGCAGCATGTGGCCTTCCTCCCTCCAGTTGTTCTGTGGGGGAAGAAAACATTCAAAGAACGTACAAACGTAAAGTCTTCACAGGGGGCAAATAAAATGGTTGGCTCCGTATCATTTTGCACCTGAAACACAAAAGTGGCTATTTTTGCCCTGCACCTTTGTAGGGGGCGGAGGGGACTCTTGGATGTTTGAAGATGCAGACACATAGAAAGCAGAGTGGCATCTCCTTTCCATGCATACTTAGCTCAACAACACTCCTGCTTGTTTGGTTCAATGTGTTATGTGCATCCGGAGAGAGATTATATCCAGGCCAGTTGAGCTGAAGTTTGGTCTTTCTCTCTCCAGTTCATTGGACAATTGTTTTACGTTTTCTTCAGCATAACTTTAAATGGACGTTGTTTTACCCTGTTCTGGAAAGGAGCTGGTATTTCTACAACTCATGCTGTCACGTAAGTAACCTTTTTCTTTTCTGAACAAGGTCATTGCATCATGGTGCAGTAATCCTCCGCCTGTGGGATAAACCATCCTCTCTGTCTACTGCTCTTATCTGTGTTTGTTCTTTCTTAAAGCGTGCACGGGAGGGGAGGAGAAATGAGAGGATAGCAAAAGTTTTGGTTCTGGCCTGTTAAACTATGTTTAGAGAGAATAATGCATGGGTTGTCAGATGCAAAGGGCTGTTGTCTCACAGAGCTATTGCTTTGATACTTTATCCACAAAGAGAAGCTCCAGAGTCTCAGGTCAGAAGAGCCTGGGGATGAAATTACACCTTTGCCAGGTTCTGACAGGTTAAACTTTACGGAGATGCAGGTAGCAAATTATCCACAGACTGAATTGCAAAGGAAGGCTTTAAAATGTGCTTTAAAAACCAGCTGGGAAGATTGAGTGGATAAAAATAGTTAGTTCTTGTATCCCTCTTTTTGTCTGTACAGCTAAAAGCTATCTACAAAGGAAGGACAACGTTATTATCTTGGTCTCAGCCCAGGGGAACCTGAGGGATGGAGCAATGCCACTGTGGGTGGAATGGGTCAGCATGGGACCTGGCAGCAGGACCCAGACATCTTGCTGCCTGTCCCATTGCCTGGCCGTTAGACTAAGTTCTCTCCCTGCTTATTGCAGTTTTTACTTTGTCTTGGATGTGTCTGTGTACTTCTTCTCGAGTGAGTTTACACCACAATATACCATTCATGGTCAGCCTGGGGCGTGCCCGATGAAGTATGGTTCATAACTATTTTTGATTCATTTATAAAGGGATTAGGTGACGTGGTTGCCTGGACAGCAGGGACTGTACTTGGTGACCTGGCGGGTCTTTCCCAGTCCTGTGTTCCAATGTAACCTGAGGTGATGCCATGTAAGCTGCATCAAGATGCCAGTGATGTAATTTCAAACTGTCTGGCCTGAGCGCCAGTGAAGTCAGGGAGGCTGCACATGTGCAAGATGGGATTGGCTTTGATCCTGTCTATTTTGCCCAAATAATAAGTAGAAGATAGGCAGGGTTTGATTCAAAATGAGACCAGGTAACTGAGCAGAGAAAGTAGAGCAGATGTGTTAGTGGCTGATTCCATCTTTCACCTGCTCTGAGAGGAAATAGCCCATTGTATTTTACTGTGCAGCTCCGAGTTCTGTTGCAGATTAAGACAAATAACTAAGTTGAGTCATCAGCTTGTAGTGTCTCAACAAACTACTTAAAAAGATGTCAGGCCCTTACTGTGGGTGGATGTTAAAGTGGCAGAGCTATCAAAGAAACACATCTAGAATCACATGAAGACTTCACTGTTGCCGTCATGCCATACTTTATAGCCGTTCATTGCATTGCAGTGATAGAGCACGTGTCCTCCAGGCTGGAAGTGATAGACTCCCGTAGCTGTCAGCAGGACAGGACTATGATGGACACCTTGCAGGGCATGCTGGCGTGGGTACAGTTCTGCGCTCACGTGCCTTTACAGCTAGCAAAACAGACACGTGCGTCAAGTTGCTTGGAGTGCAAGCAGAGGAGCTCAGATTAGGCTGTGCCCATCTGTGGGGACACCAGTAACAACCACTATATCCTCGTGATAATATTCCTGTGCTTTGTAGTTCTCCCTAATTTATTATATCACAAAATCCAAGAATCTTCTCACAGAGATTGCATTGCTGACAGCATCTTCATCCATGTTTCAGCTGTGCTGCCTCTGTTGCTGAGAAGAGGCTCTGTGTAGTTTGGTCCAATGTCACAGTGTTTTAATGGAGGAGGGGAGATTTCTAAATTAGATTAATTCAAATTCTAGGAAATGAGTTTGTATTACCTCATTTGCATTATTGGTTTGCTTCGGCTTAATTCTTGCAGAATCCTTGGACCCAGATTCCAAGGGGATGACCGTGTTGTGGGAAAAACATGGTCACAGCAGAACTTCCCAGCCATCAGTTATGATAGCTTTGACTTTTCTACCGGGCTAAATTTCAGAGCAGCATTGATTTTTATTTCTTCGTGTAACTTGCGATTTGCTGAGTTATAGCTGACAGCAGCTTTTCCCCGTCCTTAAGGGGTCATTCTGCATATGTGTGTTTGAAAACTGCAGAATCACATCTTAAAAAGAAAGTCCTCTAAACATGCTTAGCTGAGTGTAATACCTTTCCCTTTGCACTTAGTTTTGAAGCCAAATGTCGTGAAAACAACTTCCAGTGCTTTGATGTGGGCTCATAATTTTCTCATTGATGCTATTAATATTGCATGCCCACTTGCTCCATGGTGGGTGTCAGCGCTCGCTAACAGCAGCCATCTGTGAGAAAGGAGTGGCTTCCTGGCGTGGAGTAAAATTTAGGCCAGCTGTGGATGCTGGAACCACATCTTAGAGACTGTCCCTCTGGGCTCTCCCTTCCCCGTGCTTTGCCTGAGACTCTGCGCTGAGCAGAATTTCTGGTACCCAGGATCCCACAGCCTGTGGAGCTGCATTTCTGTGTTCATGTCTGTGCCTCACACTCTGAAGGCAGAAGGTAGGACCTGAATTATTACCGCATTGGGCTTTTGCCGTTGTCATTCCAGAAAGCTGATATCCCTCTACTCAAGGGACTCGCCCATTTCAATCCATTTAACTGTGAAGTAGTTACCGACAAGTGATGCTCTTGTTCAATTTGGGCAATACTTGAAACTTGACGTCTCTCCCTGCACCCGTTCAGCACAAGCGGTGTTTTATGGGTCTAGTGAAACAAGTGAAAACGCAATTGCAACTCTGGCCTGATAGTTTGGGAGAAGCCAGTTTTTCTGTATTTTTCCTGTGATGTTGGAAAAATCTTAACCGCTCTGCCCTCTAGCTTTAATTCCTGGAAATATAAACAGGTTAGAATTGAGAGAGCAGGGGAAAACAAACAAGCAAACTCCAAGTAGCATCCCAGGTAAGTCTTACATATAGAGGATGTGTGTTTTGCTACATGTTAAGTTATTTTGCAGTCAAGCTTCTGGGATCGGAATAGATTTTCAAACCCGTGTCAGAGCTCAGTGGTGAGATTACTTTCAGCAAAAAGTAATCTGTCAGTACTGTTCTCTTAGTCTGCGTTAACTATCTCACTAGCAGTTTCACGACACACTTGCTCTCCCAGAGGCCAGTCCTTATAAAAAATAGTGGCCTTTGGCCAAATCCTGCCTCCAGTTACGTGATCTGACCTCAAGTTTTCATTTAATTCACAGAACTGAGGTTTATAAAATAGCTGTGTTTAATAACTGCATCAATTCTCATCTTTGATGTGACACCTAAATAGGGTTTGCAATAGGAACATGGTCTCAAGATTTTGGCTCTTTCCCAGCACACGTTCATCCTTTCTGTAGCTCCCTTTCAAAGTCCTTCCCCTCTCACAAGCTTTCCCTGATCAAACAGAGTTCTTGGGACAGGCGTTTTGCAGGTGGCTGCAGGCGTAGGCCGGTCACTGAGAAAAGGGCTTCTACTCTGGAGGTGCTTCCTTATAGACAGGGAAGAGAATGGACGGTTCTGCTGTCCAAGTGGCCTTTAGAAGACTGGAAACTTGTTTCTTCGAGGGCGAACAAACCTTCTGCAAAGACTTAAGAAGTGATTCATCTCCGTTTACACAGTCTGCAGCATCAGCTTGTCAGACTGGGATCACTTGTTGCACTTTATGGTATAATGCCCCTGGACGTGAATCAGATCGAGGCACTCTTACAGTTTGCAGCAGCCAAAGTTATATTAGTGCTGATGATAATTGCTAAAAGAGTACAATGATCCACCTGGATAATCATGACTGAGTTCTATCAGTAACACTGAACACTCACCTTCTGAGAAAGGCCCCAGCTTTCAACTGTTGGGAAACTTTGCTGAGCTGGGAATGCCACAAGCCCAGAAAACTGGCACAAGAATCTGCCTTGGTGGCTGGTCACATACTGGCCACATGTAAATGTTGTGTGGAATCAGAATTAGATTAGAACTGGGATTATGCTTTTCTTCCTCAAACGTCTCTGTCGTAGAAATCAGTGGAAGTACTCAAAGGCAAAGCGGCAGAGAAACTTCCCTCTTCAGCTCACAGGTCGTCAGAGATTTCTATTATCTGATATGAATCCTGATTCAGACTTAAAGGAATGCAGTCCCAGATCCTTCAGCAGCTCCCAATTTTTCCATTGCAAATACCAGAACTGCTGTTTAACCCCCACTGTGGTGATCTCTGGGGAGAGGACCTGAATGGGCTGCAGGAGTACCAGTAGCTGTCTCAGTCATATAGGTGGGTTCTTGATATTGAAGATGTTCGCTTTGGCCAGGCCCTGAAGGTGATCTGCAGGAATATGTGCTAGATAAGTCTAAGTAACTGCTGCTTGGCAGGTGAGTAGAAGTTTTTGCTCTCCGCAGTAGATGGTGAGACACATGCAACCAGAGCTGGACTCTCATGGGAGCTGAGTGCTGCCTTCTGTGTGCACCTGAAACGGGCAGTAATATCTCTGCTGCATTAATGAATGCCGTCATATTCTTTGAAAGCAAATGAATGAAGTTTTGCTCATGGTTGGCAAGAAATTTATGGGTAAGATGTTCAGCACAGGAATTATGTTTCAAGGAAGTCCAGGGAGTCAATGCAGGAATGGTATGGATTCAGGTGGGGGCCTTGCACGGGGAGCAAAGGGGCTGTGCAGTGGGGTCTGGTGGTGTTTTGTGCTCACGCTGGCATTTCTTTCTGAATGAAGATTGAGACGAGCTTGGTTTTGCTGAAGAGAATGTGGAGGCTCTCTGTTTCATTGGTAGATGCCGTTTGTTGTCTCCCTCTTAAAATCCTTGACAGAAGAAAAAATTCTTCATGGCAAAAAGTGCTCATGCCAAGTAAAACAAGAGGTGGTGGCTTGAAATAGAGTTAAATATTTCCAGGAGAAGCATGAAATGTATTCTATTTTCAATGCGTGCCTTAATGCCACATCTTAGATTTTCCTTGATAGCATTTCTGATCAGCAGGCCCTTATCCATTCTCTACCAGTATTAGTGCAGCTTAATGACATATAATTATATTGGTTCTTTATCACTCAAGTTGCCAAGTCGTTTATCTCTTGGAAGGAAGGATGGAGAGGGGAATTGATTGCCTCTCTGTCTCTTGATGTTCTACAACGCAAATGCATATTTTGCCAAAGCCTTGGGGAAGGTGCATTATCTGAAATTGCAGGCGATTGGACACCTAGAAGTGGAGGTGTTGCATGCTGCCTGCACGGATAATCTAGACGAGTTACCTTATATCCACAGAGTTTGGTAAAAAGGAGATGAGTGAGATAGCTGGATAATAAACAGTAACTTCTGATGTGTGCACATACAGCACTCACATGCACATAAGTTGGATTTTTGACAGCTGTTGCCAGCAAGTTATCAAAGCAGGTTTTTTACTGAGGATAAACAGGTGAAGAGTAGAGGTGTGTAATTCCTGGGGCACCAGAACAGCAGCAGTGTTCTCTTCCAGGGCATAAGGTGAGGCTGCGGCTAGAGGGGAGTACGCCTCCCCTCTAGCTTGTCCATGGGAGTCGGCGTGGGCCGGCTGCTCACCGAGGCACTTGCTGCTGGGAGGGGGCTGCGTCCTGTGCTGATGCGCGCGCTGGAAAAGCGAACTTGGGTGCATCTTTAAGAACTGCAAGCACAGCTTTGGCTGCAGAGCAGATGCTTCTTTGGTCTTCTAACTTACAAAGAAGGTAATCCATCCTGTCAGTCTGGGAGGAGGAAGTTCTGGGTTTGTCAGAAAAGTGGCAGCAGCTTCACTGATTCAGTTACAAGTCACCTGCTTCGAGTGGTGTGGACATGCGGTGTAAAACATCCTTGTGCAAATTCCAGCCTTTGCTTTGATTTATTTTGTGCGGTTGGATTGTCAAATTAAGTAATACTCGCTGCTCAAAGAGTTAGGCCTGCCTTAAATGTGCTGGCATTAAAGTTTAGATTGTAATAAATAATTTTTTAAGGAGAGTCTGGACAGTGTCTTCTGTGTTGTCCATTGGGTGAAGAAGCTGAAGGGGAAGGCTGAGTTCCAGTAGATCCAAGTCCTGGCGGTCCTCTCCTCCCCTCCAGTGGGAGTTATCGTTCTTCTTAGAGCCAAGAACGTGTACCTCAGCCTTTGTCACTGGGGAGTTGGAAAGTTAGCTCAAGTCCCTTCAGTAGCACTTTAGGCTAAATCAGCAGATGCTACATACAAATGGTTTACTACAGGCACATCTTCTCTTCTGCCACCTTCTCTGGGTGGACAGTAGCTTTTGGCAGAAGGACTTCTTCAAATAGTCTCATGGGGCAGAGTGTTGTCACATGGCTACATTTGCAGGTTAAGAGCGTGTGGCCCTGTGCCCTCCATCTCCAGAGCTCTCTTAAAAGGTTCTAGGCCAAGATCATCGCTCGCTTGTTATAACTCATATGCTGTGCTTGGAAGAACTGATTCATGTTGAGTCCAGCATCACAGATTCATAGGAAGGACAGATCCAAGTTGCCTGTGACATGTGTGTAAGAGAGCCACAATGATAATGGGAAATGACAGCAATACCTCACCTTCTACCTTTTTCCAAGCACTCTCCATCCATTAACTAATTAATAATCCACACAGACTCCCTGGGAGGTGGCCAACAGGCTGGTTCTTTGTTGGAGGGAGGTTGAGTGGAGATTCTAACATCCTTGGACTCTTGAGAGCTCAGCTCGTGATGCCCTGGTCACTGTGTGTACACAGCACCGCTTACAGGGAAGTGGAACCTGAGCTCTTTCTCTGTTGTAGGACCAGGTAGGAAATGGTTTTCTCTTCTGTATCTCCCTGGCACTAAAGACTTTTTAAAGTTTTTCAGAAAAGAGAGGGAGTGGAAGAAATGCTATTAAGAAGTTTTCACAAAGGAGTAGAAAAACTGCTCCTGGGGTATCTGGGTCCCCTGCCAGGATACGTGACAGGCTGGTGCCTGCGTTGGACCTGGATTTCCTGCTCCTGTTAACAGCCCCAAGTCCACGCTTTCTTCAGCTGCTCTCTATGGGAACAGAAATGCTGTTCCCTCTGTTTCATCCAGAGACACGTCCTTCTGAGGAAGCCTTCCAGAACAGTGGCATATTCCCATGAAAAGATTCTCTTTCAAGCCACTGACATGTAACTTCCTGAAAAATTCATGACCAGCTCCAGTCAGAGACCTTGGCTCTCCCAGGAGCACGGCCTGTGCCTGGCGGATTGCGACGTGCCTGTGGGGGGGCAGAATCCTAAGTACAGGATCAGTCCCAGGTGACCAGGGATTTGTTACAGCATAATTGTAGCCACTGAGAAATGAGGGAATTGAGGCACATTGTAATTACGCAATTGGCCGGAGTCCCTGTGATAAGTCAGTTATGGAGCAGGAGAGAACAGCAGATTCCTGGTGCTTCCCCCTGTGCTCCTGCGCAGGGAGGCAGGATGGGAAAAGCCCTTCTGATTTTTGTATTGGATTTGGACATGGAAGGCTGTATTTTTAAAAGACCTTAGCTCCCCTTGAGAACAGCAGAAATTATGAGGATGTCAATAGCAGAATTAATCATTTTTTTGAAAGAAATCAGCCATTAAGTGATGTAGCCGAAGGGGATCAGAGGCCACAAACATGGAGAGGGGATGTGGTCAGTCCATCTAGCAGAAGAGTATTCTGTAAGTGATGTGATAGCTATAGGCAAGTGTTTGAATGTCAAAATATCAAGGTACACATAGCAGAGGGTACGCACCTTTACAAGGACAAGACAACTGTGTGCCAGGTAAGACATAGTGCTACAAAGCACCTGATGGCTCAGGGGTAGAAGGATGATAAAGCTGACTTTCCATAGATCTTTATCTGAACTGGGCTGTTCTGGATGGTGGATAGCTAACAAGTGCAGCAATACACTATGGCAAAAGATGATTTTGCTGTCATTGTCTTCAACTGGCAGTGATTGCTGTTCTCTGGAGTACAGGAGATGCTGTGTACAATTTAATTCCGAATATAGATTTGCTATATTAGATGCTGTGTGTACAGGGGGCAGAACCTAGGAACTCCGGTTGTATTTCTTGGCTGGGGAGCTTACAACTGCTAGTGGTGAATGCTAGACAGCAACAGGAGGAGTTTGGGCTCTTGGGGTGTATATCAGGGACAGGTGGTGGCATGTTTGTTAATTTATCTCATTTTTACATCCATAGATTTATTAGGGCAATTTGGAGTGGTAATTTAATCTGGGTGCGTCGACTTCCTAATTTGTAAGCTCTTTGCAGACTGGTGCCCGTGTCCTGGCTAGCTCAGGTAAGCTCTGTTCAGCTTCTGATGCCGAGGGGGAGCTCTGGCACCGGCTGCGTGCTGCACGGTCTGCAGTGTCTGGCTTTAGTGCTTTTTCTCATTTAGGCTTGAAAGGCTGAGACTTTTGGCAGTGGAAAGCCCAGGATTCTGGCCCTGGCTCTGCAGACAAGTGTGTCATTTGTCTAATAAAAATTCACTGATTGCTCCAGAAGTGCTCCAAGAATATCGGAGTTAGGGTTGGGTGTTACTGAAATTTACCTATATGGTGTCAAGGCATTTAATTAATTGTAGCTAGTGAACGGCTTTGTAAACCTGAGAGAAATGGCTCTTCAGATGCACAAAATGTTATCATTCTGTATAAATATTTTCTAGATAATGGAAGAAAAGTATCTTCAAACACAAAAAGTAATACAGGAACAAGGTCTATAAAGTGTTGCATTTATTTAGGAGCTGTTGCAGCCTGAATTGAAGCTGAAGACGGTGAAATGGTAATAAACCATGATGTGATGGCCCACATTTTCCAGTGGAGGCTCGTTCAAGTGTGCGCAGCATTCTGCCTCGGCCCAAATTAGACTCGCAGGTCCCAGGAGAAGCGCGCCCGCTGGTACAGCAGGAGTTCCGTGTGCCTGGCACGCACGGAGAATGATACAGGGCTGTCCATTCTGAGCCACAGACTTTGCCTTCACACTTTCTTTCTTCCCAGGGTTTGTGCATTTACTAGCTGGTGTCTTGGCGTTTGGCCCCTGTGTGGCAGGCGGCCTGGTTTTTGGCATGCTGAGCCTTAGAGATGCCCTTGACTTCAGTGGGAGCAGAGGGAGCTTATTCCTTTGCAGGACTGGGCCAAGTGTGTCTGAGTCAGAGAAAGGGCAAGCAGCCAGGGCATTTTCCTCACAAAGGCAAGGAAGCTGAATTCATTTAGTTCTTAAAGGAGTGTTTAGCTCCTCGGATTGGAAGGGCTCGTAGAAACCTGATACAGCATTACTAGAGTCTATTTGGTGACTTCAGTGGGAATTGAATAAGGCTCTAAATGTGTTAAAGTCTTTGCACTTTTAGCTGTAATGATGATGCTGATAAGCAGAATTGAATTAAAGATAATAGAGGAAAGAGCTGTCCTCCCTGTACTGTTATCTGGTTTCTCTTGATAGAAATGTCTGCATGTAGATTATTTCAGGTTTTGTTTTGTTTCCTCATGGTATCATACTCTCTTTAATAAATAATTTGTGGTTCTTTGTGACAATTTTCTTTACTCCTGAAGAGAAGAGATCCAGTTTCATATTCCTTCTGGCTTTGAGGTGTGTAGTTGCAAACAGCTTCTACCATCTCTTTTCTTGTTAACATTTCCTCCTGTTCACAGTTCTGCCTGCACCTTGGGAAAAGTTTACTTAATGCAAGGTAAATATTTTCTCTTCTCTGGTTCACGAAGGTTTTATTGTCTTATTTTGTTTCTGATGGCAAATAAGAGCTGTTTGAGCTGCAAGAAATGATTAATTTTGCAAAAGAACCTTCATCTCTTAAAAGTGGGAGGATGCTTTCTTTCAGGTATAGAGACTAAACGAACAGGACGGGTGGTCACTGCCTTTCTGTAGAGACTGCTCTTAGGTTTCCCTCTGAAGGTTACCACAAGTGGAGAAGAAAACCCCTGAACGCTTACACTAGTAGATCTTTGGCTAGTTTCCCACTGTAGCTTCCTCCTAGCCCAGGTCCGTGTGTCTCACCGGGGGGGTGCATCTCTGAGCTGCCAAGCAGTGCTAGCAAAGATGGAGGCGTAAGCAGGTATTTTTGATTGCTGTAACTTGTTTCACCTAGGACGGTGGCACTCTAGTGAGAATGGTTGGCAATGGTGCGTGTTATCAACAGAAGTTCTGAGGACATTGCTGGTGGGTATATCATGACATGTAGTCTTGTAAAGAGAAGGTAGTATTTTTTTTCTTGTGATCTGGCCCGTCGAGGAGCCAGTATTGCATTCCTGTCTGCAGCACTCTGAAATCGCTTGGAGTCTCCCATTAGAGTTAGGTAATAATTTGGTGTCTTAATCTGCTGTCTTCTCTTCCCCTGAGACAGGCACATTGCGTTCTCTAAGGTTTCCCTTTCTGCGTGTGTTCACTGCCATTAGTGACCAACCGGGAAGTGCTGTATGCTGATGCTCTCTGAAGAACATGGGCAATTATCCCTTGGATGTACTCCACGAGGTTGTTTTTGTGGTCCTTTCTCCTGGTTTGTGACCCAGACGGTGCTGGTGACTAGTAAGGTGTGGATGGAAATGACACATTCCAGGGAGCGTAGCTGGTGGCTCCTTTTCTGTTTGAGCAAATGTACTTTGTGACCTGTTAGGCATCAGCTGGTAAATGAGATGGGTCACTGGCTTTCCATACTTGCTGTTCTTAGGTTTGCTTCTGAGGCATGTTGGTGTCGCTCTGAGCTGCCCTGTAGGACTTTGGTACCTCAGGACTGGGCAGGGAAAAGCAGGCATCTGCCTAAGGCTGTAAATTAGGGAGAAGCTGACAAAATCATGCTAGAGGCAGAGCAACTTCTTGTACACCAGCTTCTTTGAGTGGCTCAAGAGATGAGGGTTGATGTAGGTCTCTAGCTCAGTAGCAGGCAGCCGGCGCTGTGCTACCTGTGTTCCCAGCTCCTGGCCGTGACTGCCTCCAGCCTTGCCCCACTTAGTGGAGACAGCAGGCTGATGAGCAGCCCTTCCAGCTGGGGTGGGACCGTCTGGCCGGGCTCCCTGAGATGACCCTGATCCCGCCCTCTGCTGTTGAGGACCCTTGAGCTCTAGGATGGAGGTTCTTGGTCCCTTAGCTCTGCCTGTCACTGCAGTGTGTGCACTGATGGCCTCGGATGTTCCCAGACTTCAGAGTGGTGGTGCAGAGTCTGCAGAGCTTCTCCAGCTCAGTACACTGCAAGGTGCTCATCATGTCTTTTGCTCTAAGAATTTCTTTAAAGGCCTCAGGGGTAAATGCAGGGCCAGGAATTAACCTCACTAGGAATGGGCTCAGTGATGATTCTTAGATCATGGTTAGTCTTTGTGGTCTGTTAGTTAGTATGGCTTTTAACTGGTTTAGTGTGTTCTGCGGTCTTTTTTTTCGGCTCTAGTTTTTTAATCAAAGCCTCTTGTCTTCTAAGGCCTTCTAGGGACATAAGTTTCTAAGAGAATGATAATATTTCTTTATCAAATATGTTTATCATTTCATGTTTGCATGGCCCTGCTGCTGGGCAGTGGATGGTTCTGTCTGTCAGCTTCTGTTAAGCTAAAGTGATAATGCCTCTGGTTTTGTGAGGTTTTTTTATCAACAGCTTGTATTTGCCCACTGACCTCAGAATGTTTTTTTATTCTACGTTTTCTATGTCTGGTGGCATTTCTCCAGTCTAAGACAGCCTCTTATCGTTGCAGCTGGCTCTACAATCCAGCTGGAATCAAATTGGTCTTTGATTTAATGGCACAGCAGCAAACATAGCCGTAGAATGGCTGGCAGCTTCTTTTGCAGAGCCTGACTATTGAGAGTCTGTTCGTCAGCTGAGGTGGTGCTGCAGAGATCCCTCTTTTCACGGGAGCATTCTCAGTCACTGCATTCACGCTCGTTATTTACTTTCTGGAGAAACTGTATCATAAAGGTATTCTGCTTCCTGTCTGTATTTACCCCGTTGCTCTGAGCGGAGCATTTTTCATTTTGCGTATCTGTCTATACTGTGCTCTGGAGCATAAAGCCTATGTTTTCCAGCAGTCTGTCTCTCTTTGCTTCCTGGGTTCCTTTAACCGCATTCCTACTCGGTGCAAACGCTCTCGCTCTTTGGGCCTGTCGCTCTCTGCCACGCTCGCCGGACAGTGGGGATGGCCGTGCTGTCTGGAGGCATTTCCCTCGAGCTACATCAGGAGCCTCGCAGGCTCCCCTGTGAACCGAAGGGCGCGTGTCTCAGTTTCACTAGGGCACCTCTGGTATCCCTAGTGTTACACATAGACACGCTGACGCACAGCTCTGTCACCAAAGCGTTTGTTCTTTTCTCTGCTTCGTGATTTTGCCTAAACAGTAGCGCCTTTAGACAGGTTCATTTTTTCTGAGATCAGACAATATATCAGCTGTTCTGGGTTTGTGTTACGGTTTTTTTTAGACACTGTCCTTGGCAACAGTGTCTTGCTCATTTCTTGTCGGTTTCTGCCACTTAGAAAATCATTTCACCTCCATTTTTCTTGTCTTTTCCTCCTCGAGGACAGATCAATGTACAGGCTCTGTTCTTGCTTTCGTTGACTTCTTTTCCTAGCAAGCCAGCATTTCCAGAGGTTTGATTTACCCCCCAGTACTCCCTGAGGTTTTTTCAGTTCCTGGGAGGTATTTTGTGGGCCTCTTACTCTTTCTCTTCTTGACTTGCTATCCCGGCGTATTGCAGGTACTGTGTGCTGGCTAACAACATGATTGCTGTCAGGTTTCTGAAACTAAACTGGCTCTTTATTAGGTTCTTTAAAGTCTGATAGATCTGGCGCGACAGAAGCAACCTCCCATCTACATTAACAGCAAGGGAGAAAACAGAGTTCCTCGCAGAGCAAGAACAGACACACAAAGACAGTGAGTAACTTGTCTGAAGTCACTTGTGCACTCTGTGGCAGGTGTCCCATGCTCGTACCCTCAGCACGTGACTCTGCCTCTTAATATGTCCTCCAAGGAAAGAAAACAACAGGCAGAGCCCTGCTCCTGTCCCCTGATGAAGACCAGCTCCAGGCACTGGTTTGTACCAAGTCAGAGCTGAGGGGTACTGCGAGCCCAGAGGCTGGTGGTGTGCTGCCGGCTCCCTCGTATCCCGCCATCTTCCCATAGCTTCCACTGTTCCTCCTGGGATGGGGTCTAGGAAGGAATATGCCTACGTTCCTCACTGCGGACATCTTGTAGCTATGTACCCATTTGAGATGCAGTTGCTGCTCACTGAGCTGAGGAGCAGCAGTTTGCTGCTGTCTGTGTACATGTGGAAATGCTCTTCACAGTTTCAAAAGTCAGCCAGAGTTTGTCAGTACCTGGAGTGGGGCGCAGGCCCGTTGAAGGCTGCCAGAAGGGAATTGCAAGGCTCTGCAGGTCTACACAAAGCAAGCACGGAGACATGCCATCTTCTGTCTGCTCTCCAAGTTGGCTGGTCGTGAGCGGTCTCTGTCTCAGTACTGTGTCTGTGTCGGGTGCGTTTGCTCAGACACAGTGCTGTGTCAGTGCAGCTGGATCTGCCTCCTCGCTGGCCATCTCCATGCCCTCGCACAGGCTCTCCAGGCTGTGTGCCCAAGTGCCCACCTGTGGATGTACGCCTGGGGAGAGCAGTGCACCTCCAAACCCTTGGCCCTTGTTTGTAATGACTGCGGGATAAAGACAGGCAGAGGAGTGGTTAAGATTTTCTTGGACTTCTTGTGTCCTTGCATACTGCTTCTCTGTTGTCCTCCCCGGTTCTCAGCCAGCTTTGCTTTTTATAGAATATATAACAATGCAGCTGTCATTTTGTGCCTCAAAATGCTCAATTAATATACTTCAGTTTTCTTTTAAGGCCCAAAGTTGTTGTAAATAGAAAGTAGGGGGTGTGAAACAGTAGTAGGCTTCAGCCAGCAGCGGGGTAAATGTTGATGAGCTGTTTTAAGAACAAGTTTCTTTGCAAAGCTTTTATGCCATAAATCTGATGTGTGCCTGGCACAGGGAATCTATTTTGGGTCCTGTTGTTGTCCTCTTTCCTCTTCCCATGCTTTTTTGTTTGTTTACTTGTTTCTGTGCTTTTTGATGGTTCCTTATTTTTGGTGCTTTCTTTGACCTGATACAAGATTGCATTAGTGTCATCTGCTGCTCTGGGAGTTTGTACTTTTGTAGGGATTTGCATGAGGACCTCAGGCTGCTTTAGAAACACCTACTGAGCAGTGGAGGCGCTTCCCTTTTAAAGGAGCAAGTGCAGATGGCTCTACACATTCTGGACGGAGACCTTCAGAGATGGGGGTACCCTGATGTTTTGGGAAGAGACATGGCTTGGCTCTTGTCTGCTTTTATCAAAAGATTTGTGTACTTTCGCATCAGTGACTTGCAAATGTGCTCCCAGGTTCTTCGGACAAGGCATCTGAAAATTTGCAGGAAACAGGAATGAAACCCAGAAGTGGGAGATACCCACCAGTTGCTTTAACTAGGATTTGTAGCATGGACACAGTGCCATTTCCAAAATTAGAATGGTCCCTGCTGGCTCAAGCACTCTCCCTTATAGTGACTGAGGCTGGGATGTCCTTACTTCTGGATGCCACCGCTGTTTGGGGGGGTTGTTTCGTCCTGTGCTGGGCCGGGTGTTCTCAGACTATGCAGGAGGTTATGGACAAGTGCAGAGGAATTGGGAGTAGTTCCCTGAACCCCTTTATTTTTTCATTTAGATGGTAAGAGGATGGTGAACTGTTTTCCTGTTCTAATGTGGAGTCAGGCAAGAAGGAGTAGTAGAGCACTACTCAGGAGCAGAAGGTTATTTTTTTGAGCAATGAGGCATTGATTGCTAAATCCCTGTTTTAGCAGTTTAAAAATACCAGACCGTTGTGGTAGCCGAGAAAACAACAGATTTAGCACGTGGATCTTGTTTTGCGTTCGGCATACAGGTGTCATTTCTCCCCTGATCTATTTAAGAATGGCATTTGTACGTTTGCTCTCCCAGTCTTCCCATTCTGCTGCTCTGAAGCCAGGGTCCAGCTGGCAACTGGAAATAAGTGCACACAGCAACTGCTCCGTTTCCCCCTCTGACTGCTCCAGATCCATAATACCCCCAAGGTAGATATACCATTACGCACGATAAGATCACTAACGTAGCAGGTGAATATTAGATATATGAAGCTAGTCAGCTGTAAGTAAAAGGCCTGGCAAAGAATAAAAGGCAAAACGTTGTCCCTGAGGAAGTAAATGGGGATATGAATGCCTTCCTGCCCTCGTGCCCTGAAGAGATGATGCAGAATCTGGAATGCATCCACCTCCCGGGTGAAAGGCATGTGGCAGCCTGGGCTTCACCCTTTTCTCGCCTGGAGGCAGGAACTGTGTCCTTCCAGACATACCATAATGTCTTGGGAAGATCAGTACAGCAAATCTTCTCGTGGGGTGTTGGTCTCTGTCTCTGCTTGGGGCATTTGGAGGCTTGAAGTCTATCCCATGCTCTGCTGATTACAGGTCTTTGTCTTCAGCCCCAGTAGCAGAGCTGGAGACATCCAGAGGGCTCCCCGTTCTCTGTTTTTCCTTCCTGGAGTGGGGTTTGCCTCCCAACTCTGCCTGGCAATCCTAGGGTGGCCTTGAGTTAAATCTTTTAAATGTCAGATTCATCCTTCTCTTCTGTCACAGGGGTTTTGTGTTGTTCACCTACAGCAAGTTTCTCAGCTCGCAGACTAAGGATGGCAGAAGCAAAATGAGCTAGAAAGTGAGCGGAAGGTGCTGGAAAATGGCAACTGTCTATAATTTTCAACTATTGACATTATATTGCTGCTTCCTCATCTCTTCCACAGTTGTGTGGTGGGGGTTGGCTTGGCCTGCATGTGTCTAGTGGGGCCCGGGCCAGTGCTTCCCCAGAGTGGAGTTGTAGTCAGCACAGTGTATCCTCCCTCTTGCTGCCTTCCTGGAGAGCTGCACACGTGTCTCTCGAGGCAAAACCAGCTCTTGGTCTCCCTTGGGGACCTTTGCAGGGGAAAGGGCCACGGCCATTTCTTCGGTGAACGTTGTTAGCGTGGGTTGGAATGGTGCTAGGCTGGGAGGGTTCGGCTGGTCGTGTTTATCATGGCACGTCTTCTGTGAGTATGTCAAGCAGAGAATAAACTGTGGAAGAGCAGAGAAAGCACCGACACCTGCAGAGAATATGAGGAGCAGGGAAGCTGGTCCTTTTGTCTTTTTTTTCCCCTCTCTTTCTTCTTCCAAACTTTTGATTTTTTTTTTATTTTTTTTTTTAATGTAAACAAAATGAAAACCATAATAGGCAAGATGCCAAGTGGTTTATTCAAAGCAGTCTTAATGCACCAGCTGAAGTTCAGCAGGAGTTTAGGGTGCCCAAAAAATAGGAACTCAAGGACTTTTTTATAAAGAGAATTTTTATTAGGGAAGTCCAAGCAAGAAGAGACTTCCTTTGATATTGTTTACATGGTAAGAGAGAGAACAGTGATGAGAGCAAGCTTACATCTACCAAACCCTGTTACTGGTGAATGCTCTGCCCAGGTCACTGATTTTTAGCCTGGGTGTAGCTGGGGATCCAAACTCCACGGGAGAGCGGCCAAATTCAAGCTCCTGAGGTGGTGGTTTGTAGTGCTGCCAGCCTTCCCCCTGCTGCGACAGAGCAGACTGTGTGAAACAGACCTCAGGTCTCTGCCTCGGGATGCTCCAAGTCCATTTTAAGGTGGTGCAAAGGGTGGGGTTGGCGGCGAATGTGTGTTGCTCTGCTGGGAGCATAGACACAGACCACTGTGGGATTCTGCGCATGTAAGTTGGAGACGAACCCTGCAGCCAAGTGCGTGTGCGCTAGAGAGGCACAAGAAGTGAGGAAGAGAGGATAAAAGGTAGGAGAACACGGTAAAGAGACTCCCAAGCTGTCCAAGGCCAGTGGAAGAACTGGCAGTTCAACCCGCATGTCCTGAAGCTGTGTCGACAGGAGAAAGCAGTGTCTGCCTGCCAGCGTGAAGTGATGATACCGCCCTTAGGTGGTTCCAGATGTATCGGCGCCAGGGAGCTTTGTATCTTTCTCTGCAGAAAGGGACGCGCACGATGTGTAAAATAAGAGACATTTGCATTGGTGCAGTACCACAGCATGATTCTTCCTGGGGTATTTCTCAGGTATAGGTGAAGCATGCCTGACAGCCTGGTACCTTACTAGGCTAGTGTAGATTCACCTTTAACACATCTTCACCAGAGAAGATGAGAGAAGTGATGAAATTCTTGTGCTGAGCTGCAACAGTTGTGATCTTTGAACGCGACGATAGTGTGCTTCCCACCATATAAATATGGGTGTTGTTCAAACCCTGTCTGATCAACGTTTCAAGTGTCCAGGTGCTGTTGCACTCCAACTGTTGCTGTAAGGAGCAAGCCCAGCTTTGGGTTCTCTGGATTGCATTGGGGCCTTGCCTTTTTCCAGCTGAACTAATATAATCACAGCCCTTTGGTTAAGCCACCGCAGAGACACTGCTGTAAGGCTTCCCAGCATGAAAACTCTTTTGTACCAGAAAAAGGTGGTGTCTGAAGACCATAGATCCTTTCACTCTGTACTCAGGTTGACTGGCCAACTAAGTAAGCCAACTTTGAACCTGCAAAAAATCCAGCAACATGCGGTACAGAGCCTTACTGTGGCCGAAGGATTAGTGCCCGTCAGCTGAGTTGGGGTCACTGACTGATCCATTTTAATTGTCAGTTAGAAAGCATTTAAATCGCTTTCAGGATGCCAGAAGGAAAGAGCATGGGCACTCAAAGAACTCGTGAAGTCACAGCAAGTGGATTGCTTGTAACTGTCTCTCCATACGTAGCTTGCAGTAGGGCCTGGCTTCTCATACCTCATCTTGGACACTGCTTCAGGATTGACTTCAAGTTGCTAACTCACATTAGAACTCAAAACAATTTGTCTTGGCTATTATACTCCAAGTTGAGGTAATGATTTTTTTATTGCTGCAGTTGTGATGTTGGTGTCTCCAATAAGTAGCTTTTCTTCATTTATGTTTGACTCTGAGAGAACAAAACTGAACCTGAGGCTTAAGCTCTGAACTAGGAATAATAAAGTCTGTACGGAGAATTGTTTCAGTCTATCTACAATGGCTTAAATCCACACTTCATTTCACACAGATGCTTTCATGGTCAAGAGATGCAGTCCTGTGGAATGTGGGATATTTGATAGGTACAGTTGATTTTGAGACATCCTTTTCTGCTTTGTGGAGCCCTTCAGCTGTGTAAATAAAAAGCAAAAGAGGGAATGGTAAGATTTTTGGGTTTTCCTCTTGCATATCAATGCCTTTTCTAGGTACTTTTTCATTACTTCTTATCAATCCCAGAGAACTGTTTCCCATTACATTAAAAAAAAAAAAAGGAAAAGGGGAAAAAAAAAAA
>VFFE01007686.1:914106-1199567 GCA_008921705.1 Burhinus oedicnemus | reverse complement strand
AAAAAAACCCCAGAACAAACAAACAAACAAAAACAAAAAACAAACAAACAAAAAACACAAAAAAACACCCCCCCCAAAAAAAAACAAAAAAGAGACCCCTTCCCAAAAAAAAACCCAAATAAAAAAAAAAAAGAGAGAACACCAGAATTTGATTTTCTGACTTGACTACATGGACATGGCATAATCATTTCCAATAGACAGAAGGCGGTTTTGGATGGGGTCATCCTATGCAGAACAAGACTAGCAGGACCAAGGACTTGTCATTACGACAGGAAAAACTGGCCCTAGGAGAGAGTTTAACTTGGGCTATCTTGCCGTTGACACTTCTCTGCAATGTAAACCTGAGAAGTTTCTGAGCTGAATGCATCTTGTTAGCCCTCCGTTCTTTACAGGTTTTCTCTGTGTTAGGGTTGGAATGAATCACTACAAAGCACTTAAAATTTGAAGTCTTACGTGATAGTGAATGTTCTTTTGTCATGATGCGGTGGTACATGGAAATTCACAAAATTAGAATGAATGGAAGAGCAGATGGGCTCTGATCAGGAAAACCATGAATTGTAAGTCTCTTGGTGTGTATTGCCTTGTGGTTTGCTTTAGTTTTCATTTATACCAGCTTTAGAAAGCTAATATCAACCGTTAAACCTTTTAGGCTGTCTTCCCCCCTCTTTTTTTTTTTTCTGTTTTTTTTTCTGGTTTAGAAGTGAATAAAAGAGCTTTGTACAGTTCTTGAAACTGAGCCTGAAACAGCTCTGAACAAAATATAGTGTTCCTTTCAAAATCTTGGAAATAATTACATCATAGGCAAATTGGGCCAGAAACCGTTAATAGTATTCTTTGTGGAATGAAATCCCATGGGAGGACCAATTTCAGCAAACTGGCATTGTTTACAAATAGATACAGTGACAGATCCAGTTGTCCCATTCTGAGGGACAGCTGAAACTGTGTGCCCTGTAGTGGACTTCGCAGGATAACCGTCTTGCTTCTGATAACAAGCTGAAAATGTGCCTTGGTGCTCCTGCGGTCAACCTCATGCCAATGATTTCCGTGAGTGAAGGCCGTCTTTGGCACTGGAGAAGTATTTGTAGGTGGGTTAGGGAGAAAATAAAAGCCTCTGTTGCCGTAAGCTCCTAGTCTGTGAGTATTGCTGGAGGGACAAGGAGCCATGTCCAGATGTCTCTGTCGGGCTTCATAAGGTGGGACCTCCCTCCTGCTTCCCTGTGCAGAAGTACCTGGGTGCCGTGCGCTTTCCCTTCACCGGCATAACACACATGGCACATGTAGTTCTCCCTCTTATCTTACAGAAGTTGTCATCACTGGTGTTTCCCGTGTCGTGTCCCGTCCCGTCCCGTCCCCCCCCATTACTGGAAAACCTTCTGCATTTCAGGATAGAAATCACAAAGATTAGTAATGTTAACTGCTTGACCTAAATCTACAAAAGCATTTAGTTCTCTAGGTAAATAGGCTAGTCTGTACTTGAAGGTTAGATCAGCACAAGCCCTAGCCTGGGCACAATTATAGCTATTCCTTGGTGATATAAAGCATGTTATTGCCTACATGTGTGCCTCCATAGCAGGCTGGGCCATGTTCTTCCATTGCCAGAGTAGGTCTCCCAGCAGATCTCTCCCTGGACAGCTGGGCTGGGTCGGCAGAGCCCTCTTGTGGGGACCGGGGACATGCTGGCGACCGTGGTTTGCTATGCAGGACCACTTCTCTGCTTTCCTGGGTGGTGTGTCCCAAAGGACAAAACCATCTTTCTGTCTGAGAGCTGCCTCCAATACGTGACTTCAGTAGTTAAAAGTGTGTGAGCTTTTCCACCCTTGGAGGCCTGAAGGCAAATCTCTAGGGAACAACGCCTGGCCGGTGGCCGCCTGTGGTTCAGCATTACCTGTGCAGTATACAGGTGGAGGTGAGCAACTCCAGGGTGTAGGAGGGTCTAGCGGTTCACACGGGGCCTGAGCCTATGTGTAGACATCCTCTTTGGCTGGAGAACACCGTATTGATCTACCAGCAGAGCAATTGTTTGAGCTCTCCCTAATGTGCTGCAGGCAAAATATGCCAGAATAGCTCAGGTTGCTAATTTAACACGAGCCAGTTGATGAAGTCAGCTGGGAAGAGTGCTCATACAAACCACTCCCCTGATGGAGGTGAGCAACTGGGGTCAGTAATGTGTTTTAAGAGCGTGTTTTTGAATCAAGTTCTCCAGGATCTCTGTTTCGTGCTGTATGTACTAGGGAGAGGGCTGGGACCAGCTGTTGCTGGGGTTTTCAACTCTGATCCTGGGACAGGTCTCGGGGATCCCTTGGGGATCCAGATGTTCAGGAGTCCCACTTTGTGGACCCAGGGACTGGTGCAAAACAGAGATGTGATGGTATATTTCATTTATTGTTCTTGTCACTGGGCAGATGCTTTGAATCTCAGATTTGGCTTTTTGGGATATCGTTTTGATGAAAATTAAAAATGTAATAAAAAAAGAAGTGATCGTTTTATGTGTGGTAATTTGAAAATGGTAAAAAAGGCTAAAATGCCCGTGTCATGAAAAACAGTCTAGAGTGAACATCTCTAAATGTTTCAGTTGGTCATTTAATTTTTATGTGGAATGTATTGTCAGTTAAGGCAATGTGGATTTGATTATCCCCTATTAATATATCAGCTGGAAATCCTGGTAAGATTCCAGCTATAGCAAAATTAATGCAATTGTTGCAAATGTTAACCTTGAGTCTTAAACAAACAACCACCCAACCAAACAACCCCAAACCCCCTCAACTATGGCTGTTTTATGGGATTAAATTGAGAGCAGCAGTGCTGTTACCAGTTGAGCTTCAGGGCTTCTTTGTGTGACGGTCACCGTGTTTGGCTGATACTTCTGAAAAAAACCTATGACTGCCACAGCTGAAAAACATAAGTTGCTTCATTTTAAACTTAAGATAGTAGCTGATGACTGCGATAACTGGTGTTATCTGTGAATCAGCACAAGGAGAGATCCGTAACACATGCACAGTGGTCTGCACATGCCTGCCATAACGGGAACCACATTGATTTTGGAGGGGTTGGAAGGCAAGGTGCCTGTGGAATTGTAACCTTTAAAAATATGCAGTATAGCCCACATCACATCTGATCTGTCTGACATCATACTCTATTTTCAGGTCTTAAAACAGTTCATTTTACCAAGTGGTGCTTGTTTGTTAAACCAGCTGCTTAATCCAGGCTTGAATTTTAATATTTAAGATACACTAGAAAGATTAGGAATTTGAAAGTCTTCCCTGTGTTGTGTTTTCCCAATTTAGGAAAGTTTTGTAACAGTTTCTGGGTATTTTTTTCCTTAGATCAGTACCCCTGTTCTTAGTGGTCAACAAAAGACTGTACGTGTCCACTCCTTGCTGATGTGCCATACTTGGGACTTGATGGTGCTGCTACTCGAAGCTGCGCCACAAACCACCCCATGGTAACAGACCTCTGTGGTAGCAGGACAGAAAGAGGAATTTTCCTGCTTAGGTTTTGATTGATTTTTTTAAAGCAAATGTATTGCTCATTTTTATGTGCAAGAAAGTTTTTAATTGGTACTTCTGAATGAATTTCCTTTGGGAAGGTTGTTCCTTTTGAAGCCCCGTGCTCCCAGGACTAAACCCTCTCCAAACACAGAGCAGGGAGGGAACAGAGATCTCGCTGCTTGCTATCCGTATCCCCCCACCGTGCACCTTGTTTCTTGCATCATAAAAATGGTTCACTGCGATATCAGATAGTTTCAGTAAATCATTTAAATTTTGCTTTGGAAGGCTGGTTTTAGAAGAAAATTTGGATTGTAAACAACTACGGGGAAAAAAAGGGTAAATAAAATTTAAAAGGCCTTTAACAGGGATAAAAAAGACCTTTATTTTAATGGTAATAAAGTGATTTTTAGGAATTGGCCACTGCATTTATTTATAGCCACCAGCAGTAACCTTATTCAGAGCAAACTTCTAATAGAGAGGTTTCCTTATTCCACCAGAAGGCTTTTCTTGCCCTCTTTCCTCCCAGGACACCAGCCTTACTTGACAGGCACGCTTTCTGTTCTGCTTTTGCAGGAGGCTGTGAGGGCTGCTGAAGATGTCCGATAGTCTGGATGTTGAAGAGAAACCTCCAGCCCCACCGTTGAGAATGAACAGCAACAATCGCGATTCTTCAGCACTAAACCACAGTTCGAAACCGCTCCCCATGGCCCCTGAGGAGAAGAACAAGAAAGCCAGGCTTCGCTCCATCTTCCCGGGAGGAGGGGATAAAAGTAAAGTATCAGCAGTGCGAACGGGTGGCTACATCTCTGTTTGCTTTCTCCTGGTTGTTGGTTGCCGTGTTTACTTTCTGCCGCTGTTTTCTTTCTGTTCCAGTTGCAGAACACGGTGAAGTCCTTGCAAAGCCTTCTGTTCCAATTACTTTAGTAACACGTTTCAAAAGAGGAGGAGGTGTTCAGTCAGTTCCTTTCTTGTCTTTGAAAAGCCCGTAAAACGTGCACACATTCTGCAACTTGCCTCTTAAAAATAACTTTATAGTTAAGCTGGGGAATCCTTTCCTTTGGATTTGCAGTAAAAACAGAGATGAGGTTGTGTACTTCTGAAAATACGTTTGCAGAAGTGAGAAGGCAATATGCCTGACGCTTTTGGTTTGGTTTTTTTTAATGCACTTACATTCCAGGAACAGGAGCAAGGCTCTTCTTGCTTGTTACTTTCGCAGTGAGAGTGGATGCAGAGCAGCTTGGTTTAAAACCTGCTAGGTGTGGTTACGGCGTGAGAGTCTTTTAAACACGCAGGAAACAGCGTTTCAGTTGCATTCTTTGAAATGCATTTGCAGAAAGGAGTGTGTTTTGAGTTAGTGTATTTATAGCATTAAGGGAAGGGGTCCTCTTTTTTTTTTTTTTGTAATGCCGTGGGAACCGATGGGCTGCACCCACAAGTGCTGGGGGAGCTGGCTGATGGCACTGTAAGGCCACTTTTCATTACCTTTGAAAGGTTGTGGTGACTGGGGGATGTTCCTGATGACTGGAAAAATAGCAAATGCCACTTCTGTCTTTAAGAAGGAGGATCTGGGGAACTACAGGCCAGTCAGTCTCTCCTTGGTCCCTGGGAAGCTAGTGGAGCAAATCCTCCTGGAAACCACTTTCACACAAATGAAGGATAAGAATGTGATCAGGAGCAGTCAGCATGGATTTACGAAGGGGAGTTCATGCTGAACCGTACTGACAGCCTTCTACCGTGAGATGAGAGGCTTGGTGGTGAAGGGAGAGCAGTGGGGGTTTTTTCTGCTTTAGTAAGGTCTTCAACATGGCCTCCCGTAGTATCCTCACAGACAGACTGAAAGTACGGTCTAAATAAGTGGACAGTGAGGTGGACTGAAAACTGGCTGAAATGCTGGGCTCAAAGGGTTGTGATCAGCAGCACAAAATCCAGCTGGATTTCCAGAGGGATTCCGCCTTTGATGTGCATCACTGTTCCTCCAAGGAGAGCTCAGAACTGTGGAATTGTCGTCATTCCCTTGGAGCTCCAGCTCACCTGCTCTGCTCAGCTGCCCCATTCACGAGTCTCTTCCACAGGTCACGTGGAGCAGTTGGAGGCAGTCTGGCATTCCAAACTCCTCACAGGCAGTAGAAGGCACAATTTCAGCCCCATTCCTCCCCTCAGTCAGGGGCAGTCCTGATGGCTCCTCTCTTGTGAAGGCTGTGACGGGATGGGCCCGTTCCTCAGGCAGACCTGGCCGGTTCACTCTGCAGAGTGCTTCCCAAAATGTCCCTTTCTGGGAACAAAATTAATTTTCAATTGATTCTTTTTAAAGGCCAAAATTAAAATCTCCCCCGGCTTGTTTAATTCCTAGAAGGACTTGGGTCACTTCTTCCCCTGACTGCCAGCAGGATATTATCTCTTTCCGAGGGAAGATTTCTTAAGCAGGAGGTGCTGAAAAGGGGGAGCTCCAGAAACAACCCCTCCTGGAAATGATCAGTGACATTAAAAATAGATGTAATTAACTACCAGTCAGAGCAGTCTTAGGAAACATATGAGTATCACGATTTTAAATGTGGCTGTGAGGGAAAGTAAGCTAAGATTTATAGCTTAATTTTGTTGGGTGAAATAATAAATGGAGGAGGTTTAGCTTGGCTGGCCAAGCCCCTTGAGGTGATTTCATCTCAGGGTTGGCTTGTGGGTCAGGGTATCAGCTGGCCTGTGCATGCTTCACGGTCTCAGCGTGACATATTTTTGAGAGTCCTGCTTATAAAACAGAAGGTGATTAATACGCTTGCTCTCATCTAGAGCAGTGCTTTGCAGCATCACAAATTTATATTAATAGTCCACCACTGGTGCTAGTAAACAGAACGTGAAGAATACACCGTGGCAGGGTGTTTCTGCCCGAACCTGCAGGAACTTTGTTGTCTTTCATTTGCTGATCAGACAGGAGGGATGCGAGGAGGGCTATGCTATGGCGTGTTGTCTCCAAGGCAGTGGTGTGTGCCGGGACTGCTGCGCTCGCGAACCATGAATCTTTCGCTCCCTGTTGGAGTGTAGGGTTTTCAGTTAGGGTTTGAGCACTTCTGTGTTTAAAACCTTGTTTTGGCAAGACACTGATGACTCTGTGGGGGCCCTCTGTGCTTCTACAGTTGAAAAAAGCCACTTAAGCATTAGTGTCCCGCTCCTTCCCGTAGCACCCGACCTCCTTATGTTCCTTGGTACAGCTCCTCTTGCCCCCGTCTCTGGGGTAAGGGTACCCCATTGCCTGGGGCAGAAAGCCAAGGCAGACAACTGAAATACATTTCCAGTATCGCCTGGGCAGTCTTGAGTGGAACAAGGAGCTGAACCCATTCCCCCATAGCCCGTGCTGAAGCTGTGAAATTGGCCTGTCTTCCTCGGAGGTAACGATGGTGATGGGAGCCACGGGTGGAGTTCATAGCATTAGTGTTTCCTTTCAGCAGAGTGCTGTTACCTCAGGAGAACTGAGAGCAGAAGGAAATGATTTGCGTTCTTCTGGTTGTTTCATACAACCTTGTTCTTCTTTCATTAAACCACCTGTAATTGCTGTGCTAGGAAATAAGTCAATACTGTGTGTGAACTGGTGGCTCCATGAAGGCGCTGGAGAGCACGTGGCCTAGAGAAATGAGAGGGGAGCCGGCCCACCACAGCTCAGGTGCCCCTTTCAGCTGAAGAGATACATCTGGGTTAAGATTACTGGGTGAATAATGTCACTTCCATCGAAGCTGCTTTAGACTTAGCTGCGGATGGGAGTGCTCTGACCTGTAGTCGTCTGGTTGCCTCCTGTACAGAAAAACAAGAAAAGAGGGAAGGAGAAAAACCCAGCTGGGTTAAGGTTAGTGGAGGAGAAAGAAAAGGACAAGGCTGCTGGGACAGGACAGGAGGAGCAGAGCAGGAAGGAGGATGGGAGGACAGCGTGACAGTGGAAGGGAGAGGGGATGGAGGAAAGAACAGAATGAGATGAAGAGGAGGTAAGTGAACAGGAGGGCGTAAGCGTGAGGTCAAACCCTTCCCTCCTCTCTGGAGAAAAGCTGCCACATAGCTGAGTCACATTTTTCTGCCAAACAACTGCTCTTTTAACGTAATAATGATGATGATGGTGCAGACTGTGGAAGACAGAACACTCTTTCCTTGTTTTCTTTTAATCTGTCATAGTTGCTGAGGTGGTGTGGGTGGCCCTCATGGCAAACTGCCGTGCAGCAGGAATATATTGTGAGGGGCATTTATAAGAAAATCAAATAGGAATGTCCAATATAAACCCCTTGAATCCAGTCAGTCATTGCTTCAAAGAAGTCATGACTTTTCATATCATTTTGCCAGTTTATGTGAAACAGAAGCGATGCGAGTTGCAGGGCACACATAACAAAGTTTTTAGACTGGGGAGGGGTGAGGGTGTTGCAAGGAGTTGTTTAATTCTATATTTAATTTATAGTTTATCGGCGTTTGGACCACAGGTGTTATATCTACAGTCTGGTAGGCAGAGGTCCATGAAACAGGTAAGCCAAATCTTGAGGAATGAGCTGGAACGCTTGTTCCCCAGCAGGAGAGGCATAGAACAGACAAATGCTGCTTTTGATGGAATGTTTTCTGTAATGCCTTGTTTTGCTTCTAGATTTGGCTGTTGCTTTGAACTGAATTTGATGATCCTTTAAATCTAATTTTCACTGCATTTGCTTGCAAATGATGAGATAGGAGAGGCCAGTTTTTTTATCTACAATAAAAAGTTATATATGCTGAATGGGGATGACATGTTGTAACTGGCAACATCTATCCTGAAAATTAAACAACGTCATCTTAGAGATAAAAGAAGAGGAAAAGCCTTTGCATTTGTATTTGATATATTGCTGCCATCTTTACTGAATGCTAAATGAAAATAACTCATCAATTAACATTGTGTAGGGGTGTGCAGTACAGACAAAAGGTGACATTTAATTATTTAATGAGGATAAATGCAACAATGCAGAGAAAGGATTAGAAACATCCAAAATACCCTAGACTATAATTATGAAGAGCAGAGCATCTTCCAACTAAAGGAGGCTGTAAGGCAGAATAAGAAAGATATGCAAAGAGGGGCCTGGTGGAGCTACAATCTGTGAGCAAAGACAGACCCAGGCTGGGAGGGGTGCTGGTACATAGTGAGTCCAGCCTTTGGATGGGACCCCTAGGTAAACTTATGAAGCTGACAAACAATACTAAAACACTGAAGGAAAATGTTAATTAAAAGTCCATGAGCATAGTCGTGTTTTGTGTTAGAAGACAAAGCTCCAACCTGGCTGATGTTGGTAGAAGGGAATGCTTGCTTTTGAAATAAGACACACACAAAATTATCTCCATCCACCTGTTTTTGATGTGTGTAGCATGGCTGGCACTGGCACTGCACTGAGGGAATATGGAAGGCAAAGACAGGACCTGAGCAACTGCTCCTTTCTCTCCTGCTGATGTGTAACTACGGCCCATGTATTCATTTTCATATTATCATTAACAAATGGCCAGGCACTGGCCTTCAGAGATCCTGGTGTAGAGCCCCATTGTGATAGGCACAGTATAAACCTCTTGTATGTCTCTGGGTTTCTCACAACTGTTGGTGTGAAGTCATGTCACATCAGATCTGTCCACCATGAGGATATGTAAACCAGACACACGTTAAATTGGTAGGAAGGGCAGCAAAGGAGAGGTGGGATCCTGGGGTGCAGAGCGCATTCTTTAAAGACATGAGATAATACGACTTTTTTGTATTCTACGTGAGTGCTTTATGCGCGTCTTATTTCCTGAGTTTGTGTTAATAACTCTCACATACTGCAAGTGGGAACTGTAATGTTTGTTCTGTTCCAATCATCAGCATGTAGTTTTTCCACTGAAATGACAAATGTATTTGGCAGAATGGCAGTTCCCCTCTCGGCTGTTACAGATACACCACTGGCGCTAGAGAAGATCCTGCAGATAGCTCTGTACTGTGTTATTCAACCATGTGGTAGTTAGTCTTGGAGCACACTGGTTCTCCAGGGAAGCCAAATATTTCAGGTACTTGCCAGCAGGATAGATGTTTGAACGTGGGTTTATGCTATGTTTATCTGGGTGTTTGGAAGTTGTCCAGAACTGGCATTATTGTCACCATTTTTCAGAGAAATCTCTGTTGAACATGGATTCTTGATGCATCAGAGTGAAAGCAACTTCTCTCAGCCTTTATTCCACTCATTCTTCATCAGGGTCAATAAAATTGGGCTGAAGTGGGATTTGTCAAGAGTAAAAAGCACAGGAGATGGATGACCACAAGGGATGTTACTTTCAAAAGGTGTTAAAATAGGAGGGAGATGAGAAACATGCAGATTGACTTCCAAGTCTCTCTCCTTCAATAAGATACTCCTCACTCTGTGAATACCACTGGAGTGATTTGAAAACAAGGAATTCCTGGAGACGAATAAAGCGTGGGGTTTATGGTTGCATGTCTCAAGGAACGCTCAAATGAAGCTCTTCCAATGACATTTATCAGGTCTTGTTGCTGTGCACATTCTGTGTTTTCTAGTACAGAGCTGCTGATTCAGCCTTTTACTCAGGACACAGGAATAGGATCTTCGTCTTCTCCTCAGCTGCCTCTTTTCACAGAACTTGTAGGAACCTGGTTATCTTAAAAAAAAAAAAAACCCAAACAAAAACCAAAAACAAAACAAAACAAAAAAAACCCAAAACAACCAAACCTCTCCTCTCTGATTTGGCTGAGTTTGACAACAGGTTCAAAGCATGTTGAAGATGACACACACATGCAAACAGGCACACACATGTGTGTCCTGGGTGCTTTACTTCCTCAGGAACCCACAGCGCAAAGTCAAACAGGAGTTAGTTGCTAGATATGAAAACTTGAAGAAAAAAAAAAAAAAAAGAACTGATAATAGAAATCATACTGGTTAGAGGTATCCTAAGAAGGCTATTTCATGAACAGCTTGCTCTGGCAGCTGTGACACTGATTGGAAGAAAAACAAAATGAAGTAACACCTTCTAGTCCTTCCCAAACAGGGGTTGACATTTAAGGTGTTATATTAGCTTGGCTCTACTTGTCAAGTAAGATGGACGTTAATTGATTTGCTGTTTTGAGCACACTTGATTGTGAAAATTTTTGAATGAAAAGCTCTGCAGAAAATAAGTGCATGTTAATGTTTTGCCTCTAGCCAACAAGAAGAAAGAGAAAGAACGTCCTGAGATCTCTCTTCCTTCCGACTTCGAGCATACCATTCATGTGGGATTTGATGCCGTCACTGGAGAATTCACAGTAAGTAACCGCTGTATTGCGTGCTTACCAGAGCTTCTGGTTTCTTGATGGTAAAATAACCTCCTGTTGCCAGAAACGTCAGATGACAGCAGCTAGGCTGTGAAGAAAGAGACTTTTATTTGTTGGGCTTAGGATTTGGAGTGTTCTACTTCTGATTCAGGCTGCTTTTTTTTCTCCAAGGATTGTCAGCAGAGTGTCTGTGGAAAATGAAAACTAGGAAGAACGTAGGTGTATGCTTTTATCAGTCCCACAAGCTGCTACAGGGGTTGGTTATTCAGTGTCTCTGGAAAAGTATAAAAAACCCACACACGTGTGCGTAGTGTATGCCTTGCTGTAGACAATCAGCCCCAAAGCGCAAAGTCCAGCTGCTCTGCAGACAGCCCTTGGAGATGCCCAGAAAGTGGCAGCGTTGTGGAAGTCCATTCATTTTAATTTAATATCCTTCAAAATATGTCCATAGACTAGGTGATCAGACACTTTTCTAGCCTTTATGTATTACTAAAATAGCAGTCAGCTTTTTCGACTTATATCATGACAAAGTGTATGAAGTGTTGGGAGCAATGAGTCTGATAGAAGCTCCTTGAAGTCTGCAGGGGGCTTCAAAGCATTTTCTCTCAGACTACTAGTTAGGTCCTGAAACCAATAATCCTTAAAGCTAAGATGGCAGTAAGCTTACATTTGCTTGAACTGCGGAGGTGAGAGGAAACATTAGCAAATTTCTGTACCATCAGTAGTACCCTGTGAGCTGAGTGGTCAGACTGTGTTATCACTGTGCATCAAATTGTAAAGTGTGCTAGTGCTGACTGGCTGCATACACCAAACAGGATGGGACAAATCGTTTGCTTCGGGAAAGGATGGCTAGTTTTCAGGATTTGAGCCCTAAATGTGATTTCTTCCTCATTTTTCACTTTGAGTGCTACTTTAGTTTCTCATAAACATTTCAGAAAGCTGGCAACTTTCTGTATGCTACAGTAGCAGTAGCAATAGTAACAATAACAATAGAAGAAAAAAAGACACATTTAATGACAGCGTGTCTTCAAAGGAGTAGTGAAATTGAATTATCCTTAGTAATTAAGAAATACAGCTATATTTAAAATACGTGGACTAGTTAATTAGTCTTTTTAAAATAGATGTCACTTTTAAAAGTCTTACTTCAAAATTTATTCTGTGCCAAACCCTAGGGCCTGATTAAATGCTCATTTAAAAAGCCCAGATGTGGTCATTTTTGAGTAGAAACTTAGCATGAAGCTTTTAAAATTGTGTTTTCCCTGCTATCTATCCTGGTTTTCCTCTTTTTCTTCCTCTCTGTCTCTCCCTGTAGCCACTTTATTGTTCAGGTTAATCTTCAGTGCCATTTTCTTTATCTCGGTATCATATTATATATTCTGTTACTTTCTGCTTTTGTTTTCTCCCTTTTGTGTTTGCATCCCTTCTTCTGTCTCTCTTTTCTTTCCTTCCTTCCTTCCTTGTTTCACTGCTCTCCCTACTGAATGTCCAGCTGTTCTTATTCTATATTTGTTCTTCCTTTCAGCCTTCTGCCTTTATTTCTACCCTGTGCTTCAGACTTTTTCCTTCTGGCTCTATGCAAACGCGATGGGTCACAATCATGTTCTCTCGTAGACTGACTGGTGGTGAGGATCCCAGTTAGTTTCTTGTCCCTGCCAGCTGGAACAAAAAGGAGGGACGTCGAGGTTAACACTTGAGTTCTAAGCACAAGCACTCTCTAGCAGTACTTCAGACATCACGGTTTGGATCAGTTTGAATGTTGTTATTATCATCCCGTGTGTCGAAACAGTCCAGCATCAGAGATTTTTTTGGTTTGTTTTGTGTCAGATGCCACCAGCACAGGTTCTGCCCTTCTATAGAACAAAGTGATTGTACGCAGCTAAATATGTCCGGCTTTATTGCGGTAGCACAGTTTCTTTTTAATATCTTCTAACCTTTGAAAACAGTGGACATTAGATTGCTGCTGTCTTACAGTTACGCAGTATTTCTGCAATAAGAGTTGTTCCTGAAGCGTGGAAGCGCAGCGCTGCAGTTTGAGAAGGCTCTAACCAGTTCAACACAAACCAAAGGGACAGGTGACTTCCCCCACGCAGCTTGCCAGCACAGGACTTAACGCTGCAGTCCTTAGTGCAGTAAAATGTCAGTCAAAGCACGGGGATTTTTGCACCATTAGGAACTAGCTATCAGTTCCCAACTAATCCCGGATGCAAGCATTACGTTACACACTACATTAGGCATGTTTGATTTGTCCCAACCTGGATACAACCCGTGTATCAGCTGGGTAGTCCTGTGGTAAGTATGTCCTGCCGAAGGGACTACCACTAGCCATATCACGTGAAAATATTCCCACTGTCTAGTGATCACACTGTCTGTCTCTTTCAAAAGTTTGGAAGTGCCATGGGAATGTCCAGTAAATGTGCAAATACACGGAGGGGGTTTTGTTTGGAATTATGACAGTTGTCATGCCAATAGTGTCTGCTCTACTGGTTATGTGCAATGCATCGGGCCATTTTCTGACACCTAACAGTCGCCCCCCAGCTGCATTACCTGATTGCTCTTGGTTGCATCTCAAATCAAAGTTGCATGGGCTCCTGAGTTTTGGCTTTCAGGCTTCAGCACCAAGCTGTGTTGTTGCTTGTGAACGTTTGTTGTATCTCCATTTCACTGTGCTTGGAGCAACCACGTTTGCTAAGAAGTAGGGCTTTTAAAGCTCAAAATAAAATCGGTTGGAAACTGTTGGGCGGGAGCATGCTGCTAGAGTTTTATGTTGATTTCTTTTAAAGAAAGAGTTGCATTTTCTGAATGGAGGAAGAAGTGTGGTTTGCAGGGCTTTGGGGAGCGCGTTTTGTAAGGCACGCATTTTTGAAACAGTTTCCTGATCCCCAATCTAGAAGAAAATGTGGTCACCCACCAAACTCTTAAAGTTTCAAAGTTATGACTTTAGCAAGTGGGAGAAAGTTGTGGCTATAGATCTAAAGAAGTTGCACGTTATTAATCTAATCAATCATTTGTTTAGAATTGTCCTAATTTTCAGTCTGACACGCATAGATTATCTGCGTTATGACAATACACAACCTCCCAGTGTGAAATCTGAGTTTGACCAGCTGCTTTCTCCACTGTACTTTGTTGACTCATGCACTGGCCAATTGTGATCTTGGAGCTGGAGAACCATTGGAAAAAAAACTTGTGCAGAGCCATTCAAAAATGCTAACCTGGCTTTCAAAACTAGGCAAACAGCAAAAGTCCAGATCTTTCTCTATTATTTTTATTTTTTTAACTAAAAAAAGAAATCACGGATCATTTTTCCAGTCACTTGCCGTTAATCCTCAGTAATGTATTTTTATGAGAGAGAGAAAAACTGGTTTAAAAAAGAGAGGAGGGGGAATGATGCTTCCAAACTTTGGAACAGTTGTGATTTTTCTGTTTTCCTAAGCCTGCCTTCCTGTAGCCTGTCCACCACCTAATCTGTTTGGTATCTACCTCGTAACTCCCATTTTAGATGGGACTTCCCCATTTTGGCCCGTTGGTTTCCTCCTACCACCTTCTAAGTTGTCCCACATTCTGTTTTAACTTTCTTTTCTTTCTTTATTTACGTCCATTACAGCCAGATCTCTATGGCTCACAGATGTGCACAGGGAAGCTCCCAGAGGTGCGTCACAGGCCCAAAAGAATCTTGCATCAAAATGCTTCTTTGAGATGGCATAGCACTGCAGCAGCAGGTTGATGTGTTTGCAGTAGATTTGTTGCTTGGCTTATCCCACTTTTTCTTCATTAATCCTAAACTTTGGAGGCCCATGTCACACATTGTTTTGTGGAGAACTTCTTAGGAAGAAGCTTTATTAAAGTGTTTACCTAGATTGGGGTGGCACCGAGGCTAAGTTTAAATGTAGCTCAGGTGTAGTTTTTCATCAGTAAGCCTTACAATTCGCTGGTACATGTTGGCTGTGCAGTAAATGGGGAAAATTACAGGCTTTCAAATTTAGGAAATTATACTGGATATTTAAAGCATTTTTTCATCAATATAAGTTCAACGCAGAGTTGCGGCTTTCAGTGATTGGATGCCTTTTCAAATGCCACCCTCACTTGTAAGATGTCTGAGAATTCATGCAAGGCTTTGGCACTCTCAGCCTGTTTTCCGAGTCCCTGGTTTCTGTATATTTACGGTAGAGAACCTGCAGAGTTACAGGAGCTCGAAAAAGAGACATCCTTAACAGCAGTGGTACAGTAACTCAGCGTTGCGATTTTGAGAATTTAAATGCAGATTCTTAACACCGCAGTGTTCCCTGGTATGCTGAAAATTAATTGTATCAGAGTGGGGTTTACGTTTTAATCAGAGAGCAGTGATCATTTCAGCAAAATGCATTTGCATTATTAAGCATTAAAAATCCAGTGTAAAGCTCCTAAAATACACTGTGTTGTCCACAAATACAGAATAGTCTTGTTATGTCTGCACTGAATCACCAGGAAAACAAGCTAAGCCTTAAATCATTATTCCATGGAAGAGCAGAGTTGATTTAAAGATGAGTTTCATGCACTTTTTTTCCTATCACGGTCATAACTTTCTTTTCTTTTTAAAGTTGGATCCTGGTTTTAGCTCTATATTTTAATAGAGAAGAAAATGATTGCATCTAATGTATAAGCTACTAATTTTAATTGTAAGGTGTCCATCAAAATTTCTGAAAGTAATCTTACAGGTAGCATGGGATCTTGGTAAAGATCTGTGAAGCTGCGGCTGTTAATTATTCTAAATCCGCATTCTTTCCACTTGACACCTACAGGGCATTCCAGAGCAGTGGGCCAGGCTACTACAGACCTCCAACATAACAAAACTGGAGCAGAAGAAGAACCCACAAGCTGTTCTAGATGTTCTCAAATTTTATGATTCCAAAGAAACAGTTAACAACCAGAAATATATGAGCTTTACGTCAGGAGGTAAGTTGACATCTCTCTGCGAAAAAGGGAGTGTAAGGCCCCAACATGAGTCGGACTAAAGTTCAACATTCAAGTGGTCAAGAAGCAACCTTAAAAAAGTCCGCTTTGCAGAATACTCCTGAAATGAATTCTATTTCTCCTTTTGTCCCCTAAATGCCATTGAAATGGTGGCTTTCCTTTGTTGCCTGTTTTTAGAACTAAGTAAGATACTAGATGGAACAATCATTACTGTTTTTAGTCAGAAGCATCATGGCCAAAGGTCAAGTTTAGTTTTGTTTCTTCACGTCCTTGTTCCTTCATAGTGTTCAGATTGGGGTATGGGTTATACTTGTTTCATTCACTTTATGAGTTACTCTTGGATCCTCTGAGCAACAGGTCTGGGACTGTGAGCATTTCTTGTGATAGAGGAGAATTTTCAAGGATTTTTTGGGGTTAGCTATAGAGGAGATTAGGTTGCTAGGCAGAAATTCACAAACAAACCTAGAACTGCTACTATTGTGATGGAAGAGAAATGTCACAGAGGATGAGAAGGAAGGCATCAGAGCAATGTCCAGAGCAACCTCCGCAGCATGCTCATTCCAGGAGGATACTCGTGATTTCGGCATTACTGTCTGACAGCCTGCAAATGTGATGAGGGCGTCATTTTTCTCCTTGTTTGTGCACGATCTGCGAAACTGTAGCGTAGCCTTGCAAAAACAAGAGAGCAAGTCTATGCTGCAGTTGACATTTTTTTTTCTTTGGCCTATTATTTCTTTTTGCCAGATGCTCTGGCTGGTGACACATCTAGCATGTAAGTAGAAGTTTTTACTAGGTGCAGCATATCTGGCTTTTGTATCAATGTGTTCTTTTGCTATTCCTTAATAACTGAGTTGATTTTTAAACAAAAACAGCATTAAGATACCATTAGTTTTGTAAAGCTCCAGCTTCAGCTAATAAGGGGGTGTCTCTATCCGACGGGGTGTGGACGGCATTTGTAATTTAACCTGCAGTGGTTCAGCTCTCTGCACGTGATAGTCAGTGGCAGTGGAGTCTGTAATTTCCTCAGTTTGCTGGTTCAACCAATACAACTTCCAAAATGCAGACTGGGAGAGCTTCTCAGAAGTCCTTCTATCAACTGTGCAGTTATCTCCAGAATTTACTAACATGTCTCTTCTTTTGAGGGAAAGCATCTTTTCTAAATTCCGTAATTAAAAGACTTGACTGTCTAACTTGACCCTTAATGTTTGCTGAAATAGCAATTACTTTTGTGACGAAATGCAAAATTCAAAACAGTTAGTGTATGCTGCTGAGCTCGGGAGCTGTTACTGCGCTATCTCAGAATAGAACTGCTACGGCTAAGGGGGATTTTGCAGCAGCTTTTATGGGGAAACATTTTCAACAAACTAAAGAGAATCAATGCATGCAATTTATTTCAAACAAACAAACAAACAAAAAAGAAAAGCTGCTTTAGCTCTTGGGCAAACAAGCATTGACTGTTAAACAACAATTTACATATTCTTGACCAAGTTTCTATTTATTTTATTTACTGGCAAAACAGGGCAAAAAATAGACACAAGAAACTGTGGAAAAAGAGTAACAGTATATTGCCCTGTTATCTTGCTTGCTGTGTAAAATAACTGTTGGTACTGGAGGGATGTTGTGAAAGAAAAATGCTGTTTATTTGGATTTACTTGTTCTGTGGCATTCCCCACAACAGGCTGTTCTATAACCGCATCTGTTAATTTTCCCCTTGCACATTGCAGATAAAAGCGCCCATGGATACATAGAAGCCCATCCTTCGGTGAGTGGGAAAGTCACCTTTTCCTTTCGTAGCGTTTAGGAATTGTGGAGCAAGCTGTGAGCTCTGCCTTTTCTGATAGAGTGCCAGCCTTGTAGGCTGGGAGAAAGTACGCTTTAGTGTCTGTGCGGCAGCAGAAAAGGGATCACTGTCTGTCTGCTAATTTTCTGTTTAAGAACTTTTAAACAGATGAAAGTCTAGTTTTGCAGACAGAAGATTGCTTGCTGTTCTTAGCCATGGTGGAATATATAATTTGTAACAATATGCAGTACTGTCTAATTAGCCCATTTTAATTTAGTTTTAACAACTTAGAATCCATTTCTATTAAATTTTATGATTTATCCTTAGTACAGCTGGATATGTAGCTGAATATAAATAAGGCTGTAATTGATATGTAACTCACTGGAACCATTGAAAGAAAGTTTTAAATAATCATCCACTCTAATTAATACTGGATTGCCATAGCAATCCCAGAGATGTAGTCATGACATCCACATTAATATTGACCAGATTTATTAGTGTTAATGTTAGTGCATTAAATAGCAAATGACTGAATGGGGATTTGGCCTTTATTTTTCAAGTGTTAAGCAACTTAATTTTAGGTTTGTGATTACACAGCAGAGAGTGTGTATAATTAAATGAAAATCATCTTTGAATATTCACCTGTCAGATTTTCAGTTGATGCCGCTTTCTTTATGTTTTATTAAACACACTTTTAAAAGGAAGTTTGGGGTTCACCAGAGCATAATAACCCTTCCAGTGGGAAGGTTTTCCAGTGGGTATGGACACATTGGCAGATACTGTGGTATTTTATTGTAGCAGACACAGACACCGGTGAGACAGTCAGGATGTCAGTTTTCCAAAGTTACCGACTCATAGAATGCTGGTCGAATGTTGTAGTACAGGGAGAGCAGCTCTCTGACAGGATCGAGCAGTCATTGGAATTACTTTAATTTCATTTCACTCCTTAATGGGAGTCTGGCATTAAATAATATGACATTGTAGATGTTCTAGCTGCACAATTTAGTGCTGTCAGACCAAGCATGGAGCCCAGTGGAAAACAAAGTTGTAAGAATTTGACATAACAGAAATGTGATTATTCCTTTCTTTATTTTTCCTTTAATCATCTTTTATCCCCATGTAAGCAAAGTGGTAATGTTGCGTAGAAAGCTATACACTGATCTAATGTATGATAAAGTAACATTCACCTTCCCATTCGGGCACCCCTTGCTTGACAGAGTTGGCCCTTAAACCAGTGTTTAGAACGTCTGACGTATCATTCCCTGCTTTGGCCAGTTTAATAGCCTTTTTCACCATTTACCTTTAAAAGTTGGGTAACGGAACCGAGTCTCACAGAAAATACAGTACTCTGTGTGCGCGCGTATCTGTATGACAGTGTGTTCAAGTACAGGTGACTTAAGGCAATGATACAGTCATCTGTTCAGTAAACCGTGAAGATTAGGTCTGCCTGGTCCCTGCGTGCCGTCCCTTACTGGTATTTATACTGGACTAAATTGATGCCATTTTAAAGGTAACGCAAATGAGATGTGAATATTTAGAATCGTGCCTTTGATTTGCTTCAGTTCTCTAAGCGGCCTGTTGTAGCCGGCGTTAAAGCAGTTGGTAAACACTTAACAAGGTGTTAACAAAAGGTGCCTTTTCAGTTTTTGGTTTCGTCAGCGAATTTGTGACAACGTGATACACCCCCTGCCTCTGAATAGCAGCTGGGACTGGGGTGGGGGGGTTCAACTCGCCTAACTTTAAATACCTGCACCGTAGGCTTCAGTTTACATGTAGACAACTGCTCAGCCAGACTTCCCTTGCCTGCCCCGGATTTGGGGTCTGCCTGAAGGCAGACTTGCACCCTGGCAGTGGCTTTTATTCTCCGCTGCCTGTGACGGGGGCCTGGGGGAGCAGTGGGGACGCCTGCCTGGCAGCCCCGGGCAGGTCGGCAGGATGCACCTTGCTGCTGGGAGGGCTGCATCCACTCTGCGTCACTGTTGCGGTAAGAAACAGGCAAACAGTGGAAAGACCGATGTGTTAACTTACAATTAGGTAAAGAGGAGGATGGTGCTGAAAAAGGAGCTACTAAACAGGGAAGAAACAGGCAATATGATTACCCCATGGGCAGAATAGTAAAGAAACCAATAGCCTTTCTCTCCAAAACCAAATTCCCAGCAAGATGACGAAGGAGGCTTTGCACTATGAAGTGTGTTAATTAACCTAGCTGGTAGACACCTGTTAGCTTAATTAACTGTTACCATTTCTGTAGACACGATGCCAAAGCAATTAACCAGCAACTAGATGTGATTTCTAGTGATATATTCAAACATTACATTTTGTGAAATTACATTTTGTGAAATTAGACTTTGACTAAGCACGGGAATGATTTAGTTGTTTTTAGCAAAAATGAAAAACGCCAAGACAAATTAAGAAAATAGCACGGTAATTTGTAACCTTTAAGTTGTATTGTGCCATGTGTAACTTAGAACTGAGGCCTGTAGGGCTATAGGCATGTCTAGATGGGTTTCTAAGCAGACTAAAGTTGTGTGTAATTATCAAACTTCCCAAGTGCCAAAATGGTGACTGTCACTCATGCTACTGTCTGTCCACAGAGCACAAAAACAGCATCGGAACCCCCGCTAGCTCCCTCTGTTTCTGAAGAAGAGGATGAAGATGATGAAGAGGAGGAAGATGACAACGAACCTCCACCTGTTATCGCACCACGGCCTGAACATACGAAATCAGTAAGTCCCAGCTTTGGTTAGCACTGCATTTGGTGTAACTCAGAGCTGGATGTTTCTATCAGACAGCGCTTGCAGGTGAAGACTCTGAGGCCTGGAGTCCTGCCATGACATAGCGCTTCACCCAAGCCACTGACACCAGGAAAATCTGTTTTGAACTTTCACATTTAGTCGTGAGTTTGCTGTGATTCTGATAGGGTCTGTGAATTTATCATAGTATCAGATAAGAGGTAGCATTGTGTCTTCTAGTGCTACTGGTGAAAAAGTGAGCAACTTTGTCCAAAGTATCTGTGTGTAGGCTCTCTGTCATCAGTGGAGAGAGTGGTCATCACACGCGGTTCACACCCTTGCAGGATACATAGGAGAAACTGTCCCGTGGCGGTACTTGTGCCTCTCCACAGACTATCTAAGTAGCTAAATGAACAGCTTAGACTACACCCTTACCTTTTACATGACTGAAGTTTGGTGAGAAGAATCCTACGCAGCTCTGCGCTGTAAAGAGAAGGTAGGTCTCTGAAGGACTGGAACGCAGCTCCTGATGGCAGCTCCCTAAAGCTTGAAATACTGATGAGAAGTCAGTTCAACAGTTAGGATCAGAAAAGGGAAATGCTCCCTGCTTCTATTCAGACATGTACCAACTGAAGAGTCATTTTGTTACCCAAGAAAACACACAAGCATCAAGGAACAAGGCTCTGGGGCCCTGGACAGATCTATTTCTGTATCCTTGCAACACAGTAAATTCATTGTTTCAGTCGTCTTTCAGAAAATCAATGAAAATTGAAAATTAAACTGGCCATGAACTTGTGTAAAACTAGCCTTTCATTTTTGCCTGTTCAGTTTGAGAAGTGGACAGCAAAACCAAACATTTTAAGGGTTCTGGATGTGACAGACAGGATCTTCCTAAGGGTTTGCATTTGAAATATGATCTCAGGGGCATCTCTGCAAGCTGCCTTTCTGACACACAATAATTTCTTGTCGCAGATCTACACACGCTCTGTAATTGAACCTGCCGCTGCACCAGCACCAGCTAAAGAAGCCACCACTCCCCAACCTGAAAACTCAAACACAAACACTTTGTACAGAAACACAGACCGGCAGCGAAAAAAATCCAAGATGACAGATGAGGAGATCCTAGAGAAACTGAGTACGTATTCTGTATTTCTGGTCTGATAAAGCAGTGTACTGTATGCACGTCTCAGGATTATATGTACCAAACGTTCATCCTCAGTTTAGTGTCACAGAGTCACTTACGACTCCCTACACAGACTGTTACTGTGCTTAGAGGAAACGAGAGAGCGCTCTGGGTATTCCTTCTGCCTCTGAGGGCAGCTATGGCTGGGTTGGATTTGCCTGAGGTCCCTCCTACGCTAAAGGCAAAAGCAGAGATTGTTTCTGGTTGAGCAGAAGGCTGCGAGCTAGTGAACGACCTAGTGAACTCCTGTGTGCTGGTGGCCAGATTGAACAGAATAGTTGGGTTCCTAAATTCTCTTTAGACTCCTGACTTCTCACCAGTCATTGGAGCCAAAATATTTCGCAGAAATCTGTTGGTTTTGTGTTGGTGTGCGAGTTCTTTTGGGTTTTTTTTGCGTTGGGTTTTTGGTTTTGGTTTGGTTTTTTTTCTTTACCAGTAGACAACTACAGCACTAAGCTGATTCCTTCGGCCTCAAGGAGCTCTCGCTCCAGATATTCTTTTGGTGTCATTTTCATGATTACTGTTACTACTGCTACTTCTACTAATATGTCAGAATTTGTTATTATAAGAATTCTATGTTTTTGTCAGAGAACTCCTTTGAAAAGCACATCAGTTGACACCATGGATAGAGAGGAAGCGGTGTTTTCAATGTGGGCCCCCCTCAAAAAAAACGCCCCCTTTTATGGCAATCCTAAAAGCTATTTCTTAGCTTTATGCTTATAAGGATGTATCAGAGAGACACATCTATGTGGCATGATCAGGTAAAACTGCACTGCAAGCATTTCTCAGGAGCCAGTCTCCAGCACATCCAGTGTATATTCCTCAGATACGTGGCACTTTGTCATAGCTAATTCCCAGCCAGTTAATACTATTAGAATCCCAACCACTGGCCCCAAACCCCTGCAGAGATCATACTCTAGGAAAACACATCAAGCCCTTTGTGATTCTGCAGTACAACCAATTTAATCTGCTTCTTGCACGTAATAGCTGCCAGTGCTACGTTCTCAGATAATAAATTGTTGGGTTCATAATACAGCCTGGTTTACTCTGTGTCTACCATTAACTGTTAGGACAAAAAGTGGATTGATCTGCACCTCCTGTTTGACCTCAAAGCCAGTAACATTCTGCCTTTAATGGGGGCAACTGCTTGTAAAGGGGTGCAGTCTGGCTGTGGCTTCTTCACGATGGTTGTCACTGCTCATTCTTGTGCTGTACCAACCTTTTTGTCAGACCTGCCCTGCCACTGATGGCTCGTGTGACTGCAGAGGCTTGAAGCCTTCCTTAGCTGGGAGGTTTCAGCTGCCTGTGTAGAGTTTTCTGCACCCTTAGCAGGTTGACAAGACTAAAAAGAACTGAATCTCAGTGCCATTAGAGAGTATCCAAGGGATAAGTTCAGTAGCTTTAGCTGAGGGCACAATGAAATAAATTCCAGAGCGGATGGTTACGTGCAGGTATGTCAGCTTATAAAGGGGAGGAATTACAGCTTCTTCAGCTGAGGCTAAATGTTTGAGGCAGGTGTCCACCATGAGATCTGCAGGTACCCTGCATACATGACCGTAAGTATGCGTATCGTTTATTCCAGCATCTGCGTATGCCGGATTAGGACTGAGCCCTTGAGTTATTGTGGACCGTATCTTTGAAATGTTACATGCTTTCATGCTTTTTCTTTCTTAAGAATTCGATACCAAGTGAGCAAGGTCTGAAGGTCTGCCTTCTGCAAATTGTGATGTGGACAGTGAAAATCTTTTTGTGCTTTCATGAAGCTAGCTGAAAATGAGGGTTATGCTTTTTTGTTATAGTCCTGGGCTAATTATATTTAAGCATGTGTGGTGGTGGTTTTTTCTGTTTTGTTTTGTTCTCTTTTAACTCGTATGACTTCTCCACCTTGCCTACTACCCCCCCAATTGATTTTATGCTACTTTTAGGAAGATGTCCCCAGCCCTCTTTTATCTTAAATTGCTTTCATAATTCTTTTCTGCTTGAAATAACTTGGGTTTTTTTAGAGCCACTTTCATTACAAGTTTTACTAGGGAGTAAAGCCTGTAATATTGAGATAAGATCAAACAAAATTCTGTCTGTAATGAAATCATGAATATGTTCCACTGTAATTAAAAAAACAGAAGTGGCCCAATTCAGCTTTCTTATCCACTTAATTGAGGACCAAGGAAAATGCTTAAAGACATCAAAATAGCCGATATGTTTATGTTTTGTCCAGAGTAGGGAGTGCTTCTCTGAACTGGAGCCCTGTCCCAGTAACTTTGTTGATTTTAGTGCTGTCATATTTGATGTGCATTGGCTTAAGCACAGGAAACCAGCCACAAACAACTAACTTGTGAAGGCAGTTATTCAAGTTTTGAGGAAAAATTCCAGAAATCTGCACTGCAAAATGAGTGGCAGGTGTGGAAAATTCTTTTTCAAAATATTTGTTCTGCAGTATTTTTCTTTATTCTTTTCTAACCTGAACTTCCATGCACTTCTGATATCTGTTAGACATCTGATAGATACACCGTTCCATTAACTAGCTGAAAATAGCACCTGGCCAGACACCGACAGCACGGTGTCTTTCCTGTTGTCCAGCCCAGCGCAGGATGATGGCAGCGTTTGATTTAGCACGGCAGAGTCTCTTGGGGATCCCGTTCTGGGGGGTGGTTAAGCTCAGCAGTGTGGGCGGGAGGATATGCTTTCTCATCTCACATCCCTTCTTCCGGTTGGTTCAAAGGAGCTTCCAGAGTCCTCTGGTCATATTCTTCTTGACTGAAGGGTTATTTTGTAGTGGAGACCCACTATAGAGAAGCAGAATGAGAGCTTTGTCTTACGTTATACATTTCAGTGAGATGAAACTGTGAAAGGTTAACCAGGTCCTGAAAGCGTTATGTCCTTGACTTGGACTCTGGACAGTCCAGTTACTCTTAACTCCTGCAGGCTGGCACAGCAGGGCCAGGAGCACTGCAGGTGACTGGAGACGGTGTCGGCACCCTCAGCCAGCCAGTGGGCGCTCACACGGCCATCAGCGCTGGCTGCTGTTCCTGGAGCGCCGGGTGAGGGGAGTGAGTACGGCGGGGCAAAGGAAACCTCTTCTCCTGCAGCTCCCATTAGCGATCTTGCCAAGGCCAGCAAAATTGTTTTAGCAGGGAGCGTACCAGATGGTGTCCATGCTCCATCTTCTCGCTGAGCTGGCAGGCAGGATTCCTGGCTGGGTGACCAGTCAGATGCCCGTTTGGATGCTAAAGCCCTCTGCTCCAGAGAAATGGCCTCGACAGGGGAGAGGGGTGTTTGTGACTACTTCCAGTGAATGGCCCGTTGCCTAGTTTTGTTTTGGATGCACAGGTGAACAAATCAGTATGTGTTCGTATTTGTGATTCGGGAATATTGCCAGATCAGTCAAACAATACTGCTGCGAAACATTGGAAGTCTTTCCTCCTGAACTAATCTTCTTGAAGTATTTCAGTGATGTACCTTCCAAGTTAAATCTTTTGAAGTAATTTGCATTGAACCATCACTTAGGCTTCATTGTTTGTATTTATCTAGGAAACTACTGGACCAGAAAAAACAATTATTTTTTTTTTTTAATTATTGCTTCAGATTTGTTTGAGTTTCTCAGATTTTGGTTCTTTCATTTGACACAAACACAGTATCCTAATTAGTGCTTTCTTTCCTTCCTGTTCAGACTGCCCACACCTCCAAGTGGGCAAGAAGCTGTCAAGCAGTGCATGCTTTAATGTTAGCGTTCGGTGGCACATGAGGTCCTCAATGGCTGATGGAGCCGGACTGTCCCAGCCCGGTGCCAGCTGGGCCGGCCCTGCCTTCCCGTGGCTGCAGCGCAGAGCTGCCGGGAGGCGGCAGCACCCCATCTGGCCTGAACCTGGCTTCCGAACTGCATCGCCTGTACTCGTGAAATTGTCAGCATCTCACTTGTGCAGCGATCTGTGTAACGCTGGCGCCTGAGGAATACTGCTGGTCTTGTTATCCGTCACGGCGGTGCTTATTTGTGAGGATCAGCCTGTGTGCAGTGTTGGGGCTGCGAGTCAAATGCTGGTTACTGATCAGAGTCGGGCTGAAGACAAGCAGTGGGGTTCTTAAAATGGCACAAGCAAGATCTTCTTCAGAACTTAGCCTGGCAATAAATGACGAGGATCATAGTTCTTAAAGCCCCTTAATTATTGATTATATCATGAGAATGCTGTTCTTTAAAAACATCAAGGTATTCTTTTGGCAAACTGCTGAAAGGTTGAGAAGATCCCCTCCTGGAAACACTTTGCAATATTCTTCCTGTTCTAAAAATGGCACCTGTTCCTAAAAATTGATTCCAGAACCCAAGGTGCATTTAATCTTCGGAAGCAGTAAACCTTCTGTTGAATCACACAGAGTATTTATACCTAAGAAAATAAAGGCTCTGTTGTTCCAGCTCTCATTAATGTTTATAGACAGCACACGGTTGCATTGGTGGTGCTTCTTTTCTGATACCTGTCTCCTGTGAATGTTTCTCCAGTTCTTAGTTGCCTGTCAAGGTAACTCTCCACTCCAGAGGGCTATAGAAAATCAGTCTTCTTGGAGGCCATGTGTGCTACAGAGCTGCCTGTGTTACTGTTATGGTTGTTACCCAGCTGACTACAAACGGCTCACAACCCCAGACAGTGGGGCTTCATTTCTGATCTGCTGGAAGGTGCTATCTCCATTTTTAAGTGAGCATCTTTGATTTTGTTTCTTTCAGGGAGCATTGTTAGCGTGGGAGATCCTAAGAAGAAATACACTCGATTTGAAAAAATTGGCCAAGGGTAAGTCCAATCACAGTTACTTATACAAAAACATGGGCCAGGTATTTTGCCGGTGTAATATCAAGCGTGAAGTCAGGCAAGCTCCAGACATCTTCAGACACTGGGTTTAGATTCTTCTGTCGGTCAGTAGTGATCAGAATTTATAACTGGGATCAGATGGCATCGTCAAAGATGACTTGATGCTGGCAATGTCTTGTCTGCAGCAAGGAGCAGGACCTGAAAGATCTACTGTCCCTCAAGTGTGTGGCAGCTGTTTGCTTCTTTTCTTAGGAGAAATCATTTTTATATGTCTCAAAATAACATGGCCATGCTAAAGAAAGGAGAAGAAACTTTATTGCCTAAAAGAGCAACGTAGCACCTGATAGTTGTCAGCTAAATAACGGTTCTCAATAACGTTTCTTTCGAATATTTTGCTTAAAAAAATGTTCAATGATCAGGACTATAGCCACATAGTTTTGAAACTGAAACCAGAGATTAAATAATAAGCTCTATTTTCTAGCAGAGGTAGTTAGTACTTGACGAGAAAATGCATCATCTGCCTGATGGCAGACCACACGAGGATCCTGTAGGTTTTAGGATTTTACTGAAAATAATCAACCAAGCTATTCCCTTTTGAAACTCAAGTTTGCTTACTGTAAATAGGATTGATTTGAAATATTTCCTATGCGAGGAGGCAAGACCAAAAGAAATTACATCAAAATCAGGTATCTGATTTGCATTTTAAATATGGACAGACTCCCTGCTCGGTCAGAGTTTCCTTGGCTGTGTTGTAATCCCAGGAGGGCTAGCACCATTTGTGTAACACCAGGATCACGCTGCTGCCAGTGCGTGACAGAAGCTGTTTACTGACATCAGGAGATATTTTTCTGCATTAACTGCTTATGAGGTTTGAACTCGGGATAGCACGTTGCTGACCTAGAACTGATACACGCTGCAGAAAGCCAGACACACTCATGCTCTTTCTCTGGCAGGCTTTATCGTAGATAGTCTTGTTTGGTAGGGCACTTGTGGGAAGGTGTTTCTGCTCCATTCATTATATAAAAACCCTTTCTCAGATTCCAGCTTGCTTCCTCCCCGAAGCTTTGGTTTTAATTGTCATTTGTAAAATGTCAGTGGACACTTAGACCTGTGCCAGTCTCTCAAGTGTCAGCTGAAGAAGTGAGAGTCAGAATAAACATGCACATGAAGCAGATCATTGCTGTCACCATGATATGACCATCACGCTCACAGTCTTTTATTTTGACAGTCCTAGGAGTGAGCTTGTACAAAGGTGCCTCAACAACTGGTGGAAAGACAAGTGGCTAAGATCTGGCCTAAAAGGGTATCTAAATTGATTTCCTCCAGCTTTTAGTACAGCCTGAAGATTGCACGCCCTTCTTACAGAGGAGTGAGTGTGCTGCCGTAACCAGCTCGTGACTGTAATGCCGCAGGTCAATGTACAGTGATGGGGAAAGATCCTAAAGAAAAAAAATCATCACAAAGGTAATCAAAGAGGATGATGAGGAGGAACTGGAGTGCTGCATGGCTGGGGTTAGCGTGTCTGCAGCAGGCCTGGGCTGAGACACACTGCCTCGGGTAATGCTGATGTGCTTAGTCGATGCAGGTGCTGGTTCCTGAGCTGCCTGCCTTTGCAAGGAGCTGGGTACAGTTATGCCAAAGGCGGTAGTGGTGTTGGAAGCAAGTAGTTTTTTAGTAGCTGCTACTGAGAGCACTGCAAGGCAGCAAGAGACGTGGCTGCTCAGAGAACTGGAGGTAGAGAGCAACTTTTTACAGAAGGAGAAGCAACTTGACCAGCACGTAGTGCTTTATGGCTTCGTACAGCTGGTAAGTTAATAAACAGTGTGATGGTTTTACAGCCACTTTGCAGCGAACGGTAGTCAGCAAGTCCATGCTGAGGAACAGGTCAGCTTCAGTGCTGAGTCTCTGGTTGTCATCTGCCTCCAGTTGAGGACCGAAACTGCTGCTGACACCGAAGGAAACTTAGTTAACTAGTGCTTGACAAAGAGGCTGTGTTTGCTCAAGCAGTGTTAGCTCTTGTTAGAAAGACAAATTAGTATGGAGCCATGAGCAGCCTGGGTTCAAGTTGTTTTTTTTTTAACTTGTACTGCACTGCATCACAGTGGCACAGATCTAATTGTGGGCCCTGGTACTTGCCTAACTGCATTAAAACCAAGATATTACAGAAGCGTTTAAAAGTTAGATACAGATCAGAAATTATAGTTGCTTAGAAGTAAAAGTTCGTAATGCAGAATTGCAAAGCCTTTGCAATTAATTCACAGCTTTACTTATATTACTCACCTTTATCTAAGCTCTTCACAGATGGCCTGGAGCATACCAAAAGCATCCTCATTTAAATAGCTGTTTTCAAATAAACCCTGGCAGGACTTTGCTCAGGAGGTACAGCACAGTGTTAGCAAGTCTGAATAAATGGTGTTGGCTTTTTATGAAAACAAATTGGATTAATCTTGACAATTAGTCATAGGAAAATGCATTTGCATTTATATTAAAAGAATACATAGCGTGCCCAATGAGAACATTGTTCTCAACGCAGACATACAGTCTCTGGTGCCTGCTGAATTAAAATGCTTCAGAAGTATTTCAGCCTGCAGGTAAACACACAGGCTGGGGGACCGTGTAAAAATGAGCAAACCGATTGTGGCATTTTCAGTGGGACGCTTGGCCGGATGCGTGTTCCCGCTTCTCAGAATTCCTGCCCTGGCTCTCCCTGGCCTCACTGCTCATGCAGACATGGGCTTCTTAAATGATGGCAACGTAAACCTGTGGTTTAGCTCAGAAGGAAGCCCCATTAGGGTTTACAAGCCTTCAGTTGCTTTTAAACCCAAAGGGATTTCCTCCTGATCGTGGCCTTTCTGGCCCTTCACATCATTACAGAGGAAGAACCTTTTTTAACGAGGGGCCGATGGCAAACAAAACCCCACACTGTCTAGTCTGCAGGTGAGCACACCATTTATTTCTGGTGACTCTACAGCACAACCTGTGTCTGCCACAGAAGCAAAACACAGACACCATGAAGAGTCCTTAGTGTGTATGGTGCACCTAACAGAAGCAGCTGCTGATGGCTCTTGACACACAAAGAAGCTGTCTAAGGATCCTCTGTTTTGAGTAGTTCTCCATTTGTGTGTGAAACTATAGATGCCTTAACCTGCTCTAGCTGTGACCTAGCGGGATGGCTGGAGAAGACTTTCCTTGCATGCTGGAGAAAGCCGTCTCTGGATCCTTTCCTCAAATGGCTGTCACATGTATTCAGGGTTCTCAGAATGACTGCATGGTGTTGTCTGAATTTTTGCAGATGGATCCAAGTAAGAGGTCTGAGAAGGCACAGCTAGACTGTATGTTACATTCCCTGGGAGAAAAAACACACCACACACACAAAAAAAAAAGGGGGGAAGAAAAAAAAAAAAAGGGCAAAACTGGAGAAAATGGAAAAAGAATGAAATATAGTATTTTCCAGTTTTTGTAGACACCCCCCCCTCCTTAAGTTTTGAACTAAAATAATTTAGTATGTACATTTGAGATTTGCACCAGCCCTTTTTCTTCATGTCGGACCAAAGTTTCCTGTTGGATACCCTGCATGGCAGAGGGCTGGTGGGCTGCTGCGCTCCGCGCTGCTGGCTGAAGAAGTGGATGGACAAAGGTGTTTCATAAACACTACGGGCAGCAGAGATCTCTCTGGGCTTGCTTTCACTCACTGGGACTAAACCACCTCTCATTTCTTCGCTGCTGTTTTGTTTCTAGGGCGTCAGGAACTGTTTATACAGCAATCGACATCGCCACAGGACAAGAGGTAAGTGTCAACAGTCCCAGCAGACTTTGCAGGTACTCGGTGCTTTCCCCTCTGGTGTGAACTGTGGATGGGGCTTTCGGGTCACCAGTAGATCTTTACTGCAAAGGCTGTTCCTCTGAGGCACAGACTAGTGTGAGCTGGCAAAATACATCATCTGCTGTCTGCAGCTTTTCAGTGAAAGCTCTTTAAGGGCACTGTGGTTCTGTGCCTCAGTAACTGAGCACTTACTGTGGCCATCCACGTTCCAGCAACTATTACACTGAGGTGTTGATTAATGCCTGAAAAGGTGCCTGCGAATGCCTGGGGGAGGTCCCGGTCACCCTGGAATCAGTAAGAGCCTTGGTGCTCTCTCTGCTTGGGCTGATGCTTCACCCATAGCTTTTAAGGCCAATTGTGAGAGAATTATTTTTTTACTTACTCTTTCAGAACAGGTCAGTGCTCTGCACGGTACTGTTGGTCCCAGCCTGGTACCATGTTACATCATCCCTGAATGGGTATTTTAATGGAGAGAAATCTGTAAAGAAATCCCAGCAAGCTTTTGGGCCTGATAAAAAAACTATATAATTTTTATTGCAAGTATAAATATATTGGTTTAGAAATTGTTATATCTCTGTTCCCCAGTGCACGTGAAGTTGTGCTGTTACAGAGAGTGTTGACCTATATATACACAATTTAACTCTGTACATTTACAGCATAAAATCTGCCTGTGGACCTGGCCGTAGATCAGTTAGCAATACAAACTGTAAAATCTAAAGGTCTGTCGTAATGAGAGGCCTCGGGAGAGCCCTAGGGGTGGTCACAGATTCCCCGACTGCTGTGAGGAATAAATAGCTTCATTACATCGCTTCATTTCGGACAGACTTTGTCCTTATTAACTACCAGAAGGAATGCAAGGAGGGACGCGGTATCTTTCAGAGAAGGACACACTAGCTCTGTCTTGATTACTAAATATATTAATGCATCAACTAGCTGATGGAGGCTGCCGTCATTCAATCCCAGTTTATCTTAATCACAGGTTCAGACAGTAATACTATTTAGCATTTTTTCCATCATGCGTTTCATCTTCAAAGTATAATGCAAGACTAATTAAGGAGCGAGCATGTTTAGGATGCAGTTTTCTGTTTTAGTCATATACTGAAGCTGGTTGACACACACCGTGACAAATGAGAAGACATACCCAGAGCAAAGATCTCTCCTAAACGATACAGTCGTGTTTAGGTCTGGTGTCAGTGACAGCCCATTACAGCCCGTGAACTGGTTGCAGGGAACAGGGGGCCAGAGGGGTGAGAGACGAATCTTGAAGGAAAGCAGTGTTAACGCTGACGGTCCTTGTAGTGGCCGATTTTAAGCGGCATGTTAATGTTCATTTCCTGTTCCAAGCTAGAGTTGGTGAATATATGCAAACCCTGCCTGAAAATCTGGCTAGAAATCCAGGAAGGAGAGCGGAGCTGGGGGGGGAGAGGGTGTCTCTTTTGTGCCATGTCAAGAGGAGGACTAGACAGAGGGGGAGGCTGGCCAAATCGCGTACAGAGGGAGCAAGAAGCAGACTTTAAATAGCCGCAGGGCCACATCTCCCCACAAGGTGCATGTCGGGCGGGAGGGCTCTTCTGGGACCGCAGGGAAAATGCATTTGTAGGAGTCTTAGGCCGGAGCTGAGGTGGATGGCAGGGAGGGAAGCAGGGCTGAGCCCAGGATGAAAAGCTTAAGCGGAGACGGTGGCTGCCTGGGGGAAGATGGGGCTGGCTGGAGGAGCCAGGATGAGGCAGGGGCAGGATGGCTACAGTGGTTCAGAGCAACAGTGATCGTATTAGCAATAAACAGACATGGTGGTGTCTTAGAGAAGCCCATTGCTCTTTGGGGCTACAGCTTAAGATTTCAGATTTATCATTTCTGGCTGTCAGCAAATACATCTGAATCTTGCTGGTAGTTTCTCACCCACCTGCAGTGCTGCACTTTATAACTGCTCTTAGATAAAGGTCTACAAAGGATCTAAAAGCCCTAAGCCCTGCTTATAACTCTGGGTGTATCCATAAGATGCCATAGAATGGCTTGTTTTTTTTAAACCCAGAAAATAAGTGCAAATCTAAACTGTGTTAAAGAATGTTGTTTAGAGTTGCAAAATCAAAATTCAAGAAGGTAGGGAGTGCTAGGATTGTATTTTTTTTGTGTAACCTTGGTATTTGATATGTAAGGTATGTATGTGTTATCTTCCAGTTACGCAGTCAAGTCAAGAGTAATAGCAGTTGCTGAAATAATGATCAGAAATCGTATAATTGCTAAAGTATTACCAGCTGTTTTTATATATTTTCACAGTAACAAAATCACTTCCTGCTTGCCAAAAGTGCATGAATAATAATAGTGGTGATAAACTAAGGCCATTTGAGAAGAATGTAGGTCCTGAGTGTTGTTAGAGATTTGTGGTTCATAGTTTAAAGACCATTTTTACAGATTTTACAAGGCAAAATGTATATGGCCATGTGTCCTGTAACTAGCACCAAGCTAGCAGAGGAACAGGATGTTGTGTTGCAAGTTACTGAGCTCTTATGTCTAATAACAAGACAGTTTGGCACAGCTCTGCTGCGTCATTCCAAAAAAACTCGCTCCATGTTCATTCTCATCTCATGCAACAGACTGCTCAAGTTAATGCTTTTCAATGTCATTTTAGGTGGCCATAAAGCAAATGAATCTCCAACAACAGCCCAAAAAGGAACTAATTATTAATGAAATCCTGGTCATGAGGGAAAATAAGAACCCCAATATTGTTAACTATTTAGACAGGTAAGTAGTACTGGTATTACCACGTGAATGTTCATTGACATACTGCAAGCCGAAGATTAAAAAAACCCTTTGGTCACTGGCCAAAAAATGACTTCTGTATCTACTCATATACAATGTATGGGAGGAGATTCCGTTTTGTCTGCATTAATCTTTTCTGGCACGTATAGTTTGAAGACTTTTCAAAAACCTGGATCAGCCATATCTTACTAAAACAACAGCGTGTAAGTTTACTACCTCCATGTTGGGTTGGTTTGGTTTTGGTTTGTTTGGGTTTTTTTTAGGTTTTGTTGGTTGTTTTTTGTGGGTTTTTTTTTTTTTAAGTTGATCATGTTTTCTGTGTCTTCTGATAAGTGCTGATAAATCATCATAAGAGATTATTTCCCTTGGGCTGTTTCCACTATTTTCCATTGCTGTGGATGCCAGAAAGATTAGGTTCTTGTTTCCAGAAACATGTAATTTGCCAGGTTTTTAATTGTTTTTCCTGTTTCTGAATATATTTTATGTAAGGTTTTCCAAACTGTTGACCAATTTCTGTCCTCAGTGGTACACACCCTCCTACCACGGACAACTATGAAAGTTGTGTCGCCTTGTTCCTGGAGTTAATAATGGAATTTATGTGTTAAGATGATGAGCCAGATGATGTGATATGTCCTGGTTCAAGATGTATCTTTGCCATTACTAAACTGCATTTTTCACTTGCTTGCCATCTGAGATGTCTAATTTTTCACTTACGTGCCTTTCTCATTCAGGCTGCACAGATTCTAAGTGCTGTCTATACAGCCTAGAAGGAATGCGTATGCGTTTTATTCTGTCTTCATTTAAAAATTACCTGGAAACAAAAATCAATTGTAGTCTTTTTCATAAGGTAATTTAGCTCTGCACGTTCATCTGAATGCCATTGTCTTCGTCTTTCAGCTACTTAGTCGGCGATGAACTCTGGGTAGTTATGGAATACTTGGCTGGAGGCTCTTTAACTGATGTTGTTACAGAGACATGTATGGATGAAGGACAGATAGCAGCTGTCTGTAGGGAGGTAAGGGATGCCTGTGTGCTTCCGATTACTTGGACTGGATGGTACTTCTAAACAGGTGGTAAGAACATGAGTGATTTCATGTTCACAGCTTTGTTTCTGTGTTGCTTTTATAATACGGAGAAGAAAGAGCATCTTAAGTGAACTGCCTGCCAGTATCACTGCACTTATTATACTCTGCTATTATACTCTTATATACTGTTGTTGTACTATCTCTTTTTTTTGTTTGTTTGTTTTAGTTCTACTATTCTCAACTTTGCCTCTTTAAACATTTGTCTGGAGCCTGTCCGTACTGCATTCCTTGCCTGTAAAAGCAAACATGCTGGTGGCAGAATTTTAAAATAACAGCAAAGAAAAATTAGAGACTCATTTATCACAGTCCTCAGCTTAAAAGGATAGCATTCCACCCAAAATGGTGTTTCCTTCTGAAAAATGACTAACGTGCTACTTCCAAATCTGCTGTAGAGTCTAACAATAAAATCTCCATCATGCAGCCTCCCACCTGAAAGTGATCTGCTTCATACCAAAGGAAGGGACTTTTTCTTTTTTGGCAAACAATAGTTTGTCATATGGATGGAGACAGCACATTCATTGCAGCAGCAGTCATTCTGTCTGTGCTTTCAGGGGATAGTCTGTAACAGTAATTGACATTTCTTTTTCAAAAGCTAATATGCCTTCATTTAGAAAGTTATTACTCTAATAGTGTTGAAGCAGCAAGCTATTCCTCTTGACAGCACAATATTCTGCCATTACTCACAATTCATCTAGAAATTAAATCTTTTAGAGCCATTTCCTTTCTTGTGTGATGAAATCAGTTCATTAATTTTTACCCTTATGTTTCTTTTTTATCTATCAGTGCCTGCAAGCGCTGGATTTCCTTCATTCAAACCAAGTGATTCACAGAGACATCAAAAGCGACAATATTCTTCTCGGAATGGACGGATCTGTCAAATTGAGTAGGTATTCTTGGTCAGGCACAGCGTTCCCAGGATGTGGTGTGGGGCTGCTTTTGACTGACTGCCAGTTACCCAAAAATGATGCCTGTGGTAGTGCACGGACCACTGCTGCAAGCTAAGAGCACAATTCCAACATGAAGGGGGGTATAGAAAGGAAAAAGATGTAAAGAATGGCTTTGGTTTGTGTATGTCCCTTCTAGAGGGAGGGAGTTACTATCTAAAGCTTCGAGTGAATAAAAGCCACTACATGAAAGTTGAGGGGTTTTTTAAGTGGCCAATTCAGTATTTCCTTGGCCGCAGCACTGAGTAAAGAGCATGGCTGCTTTTCTGGGTAGATTCAATCACGCATTCTCAGACATATAGTGGGGATTTCTTTTGCTTGGTTTCATAATTCAAGCTGGCTTTAACAATACTTGTTTTTCTCCTCAGCTGATTTCGGCTTCTGTGCTCAGATCACCCCGGAGCAGAGTAAACGGAGCACAATGGTGGGGACTCCTTACTGGATGGCACCAGAAGTGGTGACAAGAAAAGCATACGGCCCCAAAGTGGACATCTGGTCACTTGGGATCATGGCAATAGAAATGGTGGAAGGAGAACCTCCTTACCTTAATGAAAATCCTCTCAGGGTAAGGTGCAAATGAAATCAGATACCACTGTCTTTCTAATCTGTCCCATGTTTTGTCTCCCATGAGACAAAATCCCAGTCACATCAACTTGAGCTAGTTCCACCAAGGCCCGCTTCTAAAAACGTCACTGGAGCGTATCAGCATATACTGTAGCTTTGGTTACATCAATGGGAGAACCTCAGAAGAGAAGGGACAGGTGGCCACTTCAGAAATGTGCCATTTGCCTCCAGCGATGCTTGAAATTTCTCACGCGGTTTTTGAACTTTCTTTGAGCTGTATCTCTGAATGACAAGACTTTTTCAGCAGCAAGTTTCTCCAGTGGGGGAATTTTGGTAAAAAGCAGTTCAACTGTATCTGCAGGTGGAGAAGTCTTTTCAAACTCGGATCAGTGCCGATTGCTTACCTGAGCCTTTCAGGAAGTGTCACTGGTTATAGTAATGCCATAATTATTTACTACCAAATACTTTTCTGAAAGTATGTTTTAGCACAGATACTTGTAGTAGACAAGTAATGTATTTTCAATGTTTTGAAATTTTCAGTTTTATCCTAATCCCTTAAAATGAAATTATCAGTTCTTACATCAAATGAGGTATGTATACAAAGATAAAACCTCATGGCTGATAGCTGAAACAAAGTTAAATGCTGCACAGCTAATTCCTGATAGGATACAGGAATTTATGAGGAAATTAATTTTGACCTATGTGTGTACACACATAATTTTTGTTAAGGCTAGAATTAAAATAGAGCATGACCTTTAGCTTTTCTCATAGCGGTAAGGCTGCGCTGTCGCTGGCCTATGGCACCCAGTCTGTGTACTGCAGACTGAAAGAGGAAACCACAGAATGGCCAGGAAATACCCCCAGCCACGCTACGTAAGAAAGGAGTACGACAATTACATGAATTTCAGTCTTCTACTCTTTTTGAAAAAAGGTTGCTGAGTTTTCTTGGAAGACTTCCTTTGGTTTGGTAGGTGCCCTGGGGGTTTTTGGTTCCAGTGTACAGATGTGGAGCAGTGTGTGCCGTGCCACCTCATGAGGAGGGGTAAGAAAGAAACAGGTTTGGATTCGGACTGATGCTGAATAAGCAGAGCGCACCATAGCTGGCAGGGTGGCAGTAGGCCTGTGTCATTGCAGACCAGTTTTACCAGCACATCACCAGTTTCGCTTCAGTTTCCTGCAAAGGCAGGACCCCATATTCCACTTGCTTCCATGGAAGACCCTTGCAAAAAATTCATTTGCCTTGTATAAGGCAGCAAACACAGATGAAGAGAATTAGCATTACTGGTCTGGATGCTGAAAATTCCCTGCTTCCTTAACCTCAGATGTTGATTAGGGCTCCTCAAGAAGCCTCAGGTCAACTGTTAGAAAGATAACTGGATTTATTATCTCTGAGCAAGTTCACATTCAGCTATTTCTGCCCTTGCCCAGATTATTTGAGATGCTCCTTTTCTCCATACATGCCTCATCTCCTGCTGGAGTTAAGATCAACTTGAACACTTAAAGCTTCAAGGCATCTTCAGGTGTCTGAGTAAAATTGCCATAGGTTAAAATCAGGCATCTGAAGTTGATACCATCTGTATTAGCTTCCTGGACTCTTTGCAAAGGTTGTTGTCCCTGAGCTAGGAACAGTGTACAGCTTGTGATGGATTGCCTGAAGTTCCCCAGTTATCAGCTAGTTTTATTAAGGTAAATCAACCCCAGTAGGGACAGGATCCATCTGCTGTTGGATGTGGAATCAGAGACTTCAGTGAGAGGTCTCAGCTGCATCCGAACAGGAGAGCTTATAAGCAAGACCTGGTTTTAGAGCGAAGTTTTTTAGCTGATGACACACAGTAGTTCTTGGGTTTAATAGTCACATTTAGACCACATTCAGGGAATTCTGCAAAGTCTGGAAACAAAAGGATGCTCTTTAATTTTTATGAATGATTGTTTTAATGGAAGGCATGCAGGAGCTTCAGTTACTGATGCTAATTTAAATACATAAATAAATTATAAGGGGGTTAAAGGATCATTAATCATAGAGGTAACAGCAGTCTTGATGTAGATGCATGTTGCTCAGGTTCTTTCCAGCCTATGCAGAACTCACAGGAATGAACCATTTTCCAGCCCTGAATGTCCTGGATCTTTCTGTGATGGTATTTGTTTTCTCTCACTGTGATTTCCTTCCATCAGGCATATGCCTAGGGCCTGAGGGACAAACATTGGTGCGATAAATATCCCTTGAAATACAGGTTGGACCTCCCCAGTTTCAATTTAAAATAACAAACCAAACCCTAAGCGTTTCTGTTTGCTTTTTCATTTATTAACCACAGCACATCAATTTTGCTCAGAACTGTAGCATATTTTCCAAATGCTGTGGATCTTCTACAGTTTCAGGCTTCTAAATCATCTGTATATTGTTTTGTCATGTATCTGGGTGGCCTGGATAACTTTAGGATATCATTTTCACAGACTACAGTTATAATTGCATGCCGAATCTTTTCTTGTTTCTTGGTATGTTAAACAAATTAATGAGCTTATTGCCCCTTTGCAGCTACTGCAAACACTCATTTCCTTTGCACTGTTCTTGTTTTTCTTTGCTGGCTGTATCGCGGGAAACCAAAAGATACATGATAGGAAGGTAGTGCAGGTTCCCATAGACCTTTTTCTGTTGTCGTAGAAATACTTAAAAGGTGCAGTACTGTCATGGTTTCACCCCAGCTGGCAACAAAGAACCACACGGTCTTTCGCTCCCCACCCCACCCCCACTGGAATGACAGGAATTGGAAGGAAAAAGGCAAAATTCGTGGGTTGAGATAAAGGCAGTCTAACAGAACAGTAAAGGACAGAGGAAAACTGATAAAGGAATATACAAGACATGATTAATGTACCACCGCTCGCCAACCGAACCCATGAAGCCCACCAGCCTGCTCCCATTTGGGTCAGCCAACCCAGCTGTGTCCTATCTCAGCTCCTCGTGAAAATTAACCCTATCCGCACTGGAACCAGGACACGTACCTAGCTAGAGGTGGCTCTTCCTCGTAATTCATGTTTTGTGAAGAAACGAGCAACTAAGAGCGCTGTTTGTCCTGGCACTCCTGTTTCACAGTAAGGTGAATGTAGCTGGAATAAAATTTCCAAGGTTGACATGGGTGCTGTAGTCCTTTACCGCAAGAGAAGTAGCGTCCCTCGGGTAGCACGATGTCAACATAGTGACGACAGGCACTCCAGCTGAGCACTGTGTCCGGTGGCTGAGGTCAGCTGCAGATGGACAGGATAAGACTGATTTTGTGACATTTATGTTGTGGGAAAAGTAAAGAAACTTCCTTTTATTGTTTTTACTCTAGGATAGTTCATTTGCCTTTTTAGGCTTGGAAATTTTCTTCTGTATTTAAGAGGATAATAACAAAGTCAATTTGGTGGCGGTTCATTTAAATGCCAGTAGCGCAGAGCTTGTTACTGTCATGGCAGACATTTTTATGACAGACTCCTAGGCCTATTTCTATTATTACTACTGTATATTTTAGGCATATTTTGCAAGTTTAAGTTTGAATAGTTCAAAATGTTTGGCTTATGTTTCTAAATAGCATCTTGCAAAAGCAGAATGAACTCGTCTCTCTAGCTCCTCGGCACGTTAGACCTTGGTTACAAGTGCAGCACATTGGATAATGCTCACCTTGGGCTTTGCAAAATTCCTTGGCCTGAGGAATATCAGGACGAGTTGCTAAGCTGCCTGAAGGCTGTCAGCTGCGTGGAAATGAATGTCCTTGGCTTTGCTTAAGAAACTTAAGCTTAGCTTAGGCTAGATGCTATTGAGGAGGAGAAAGGGTGGAATTTTTAAGTGTTTGGCCAGGCCTGTGTGCACAGAGTGACTGTGCAGTCAGCTGAGCAGCGGGACGTTTATGGCCATCACAGGAGGGAATTCCCAGAGGACTCAACCCTTAACACAGACGAATACTCCCAGTTCTCAGGTAACACTTTGCATTGGGTTTTCAGTTGTTCCAGCTCTTCCGTCTCTGAAGGTGACCCTGAAAACATGAAATGAGTGTAATAGATCTAATGTTATCTTTCCTAAATAAATAAAGTTTCCTAAAACAGTGGTTTTGAGAGATGAACTGTTCCCCAGTTCTTCTCACTGGGAAGCTTGCCTGAAGCATGAAGATTATAGTTTAAAAGCAACATAGTCTATTCTGCTTCTGTCCATTTTTTCTGAAATATTTAGTGACCGGATTTCTTTCACAGTCCAAGCCACTTTCTCCATGTCACCAAGCCTGAGCTTTCAATAACCCAACTGCCAGAACCTTCCATTTCTTTCCTGGCAATTTCTGGGATGGCGATATCATTAATGTACTTACTTGCACAGGCTTACCATAGGGATGGAATTACTCATTTTTCTGATTAGACCAGTAAATGTTTTTGTTTTACCACATAAGTGAAGCTGATCTGGAATTTGGAGACTGCTGAAAGACATAGTTGCAGGTGGCTCCTGTCTGCCCAGTTACGCGTTTTCTTCATAATATATTTGTGCATGCAACTTAAGTGTCTGTGAGGTTCCAAATGTTTCTGTTTCTTTATCCAAGAAATAAGCTGATGGATTTACTTTTTTTCATCTGGTTACCACTTTTATCAAGAACAGAGCAAAAAACTTGACTCCTGTTGTTCTATGGAAGCTGTACTTTAGGGACTGTTGAGCACTGCAGAGATACATTTTATGTAACAGTCCTTTGAAATAATATAGTTAGAGCAAATTCGCTCTTTAAAATAGCCTGTAAAGCTAGTTTCAATACTTGGAAAAGCAAAATGTGCTTTTGCTGATGTAGTTCATACTAACTAGGTCAGCCAATGAAATCAGCTGTCAAGGCAAGATCATTTTGATGTTGGAATAACTGTGGCTGCATCAGGGCTTTTTTTTTGTTGGTATAGAAAAATCATGTCTAACCCTCTGCCAGGGAAGAAACTGCCACTGGAGACTGGACCTTAAAAAATGGGCTCTATATGAGCAGTTATGGATATGAAAGAAACAGGTGGACTTTTGTGTTTCCTTTTTCTCTAGGCGCTGTATCTGATAGCTACGAACGGGACACCAGAGCTGCAGAACCCCGAGCGACTGTCCGCTGTGTTTCGCGACTTTCTGAACTGCTGCCTGGAGATGGACGTGGACAGGCGAGGGTCTGCCAAGGAACTTCTGCAGGTAAAATGCGAAGCAGCTGCAAGTGAAAGGGCTGTACTATGTAACCGTTTTCTCATCGGCTAAACTCAAAGCCATCAGGTGGAACCCCCTCATACTAGTCTCCAGTCTCGGTGCTTTTCAAATGGAAAATAAATCGAATCATAGAATAGTTTGGGTTGGAAGAGACCTTTTAAAGGCCATCTAGTCCAACCCCTCTGCCACGAGCAGGGACATCTTCAACTAGACCAGGTTGCTCAGAGCCCCGTGCAACCTGACCTTGAATGTTTCCAGGGATGGGGCATCCACCACCTCTCTGGGCAACCTGGGCCAGTGTTTCACCACCCTCAGTGTAAAAAATTTCTTCCTTATATCTAGTCTGAATCTACCCTCTTTTGGTTGAAAACCATTACCCCTTGTCCTATTGCAACACGCCCTGCTAAAAAGTCTGTTCCCATCTTTCTTGTAGGCTCCCTTTAAGTCTTGAAAGGCCACAGTAAGGTTTCCCTGGAGCCTTCTCTTCTCCGGGCTGAACACCCCCAACTCTCTCAACCTGTCCTCATAGCAGAGCTGCTGCAGCCCTCGGATCATTTTTGTGGCCCTATTTTGTATTTTGGTAGTATATTCAGTTTTACGTGGTGGCAAAATAACTGAAGTGGAACGATACCAGGTACGGAGGCCTAAATGGTGTTGGTGGCTACCGTGTACAGAGATATGACCAGGGAAGAACCCAATGAAAGCAGTCACAGCCCAGCGGTCAGAGACTTGGCTGTGGGAAGGAAGGGGCTGGGGGGGGGATTACTGTGAGCATCAGAGGGGCCCTGACTTGTCCATCCTGCCCCACTCTTAGAGGTTTCTGCCACTGAGCTCCACTTTTAGAGGTTTCTGCCACCGAAACAGGGACAGCTGAGCAGGACTTGTCACAACTCCATTTGCTGCCTGGCACGGTCGAGTAGATGGGAACTGCTACAGGTTTACTGCCAGGTTTTGTGGCAGATAAGGAGTTGCAGCATGTGCCGCTTGGCTGTCCCTGCTGTGAAGGTGCCAGCCAGCACAGGAGGGGCAGGGTGTGGGATGGTAGACACTGCTCTCGCTGCAACCCAGAGCTGAGTCCGTCAGTGCTGTCACTCGTCTCCCTGCTCTTGTCTTGGTGCAGAAAACCTGTACCTTAGTGGCCTTTAGAACAACACATGGGCCTAAATACTACCGGGATAAACGTTTCCTAGAGGTATTGGAGTTCCCTGAGGAATGGCTCATGCCCCTTATCTTTTTTGACAGCTAAAATAGCCCATGTCTTAAGGAAACAGGAACTTAAGTATTTTGAGTTTCCTGAAAGGAACAAGGCCCTGGGACAGCAAGCAGCATTCCCAGAGCGGTGGCAGGGCAAAAATCCCAGCAAGCTGAAGACACCTTGATAAATGGATTAATAGGATTATGGGCCATGTTTGCTTGTGATAGCAAGGTACTGGACGTGGAGACGCAGGTGCAGATGGTCCCCTCAGTCCTATTTCTGCGTATTCCTGGTAACCAGAGGAACACTGCTTGAGCCTGTGAGTAACTGAGTTTGGAAAGTAATGGTTCATTTCTTTTTTTCCTTTGGGCAGCATCCATTTTTAAAATTAGCCAAGCCTCTCTCCAGCCTGACTCCTCTGATCATTGCAGCAAAGGAAGCGATTAAGAACAGCAGCCGCTAGCGCTTCAGGCCGGCTTTCTCCCATGCCAGCTCAGAGCAGGACTGAGAACAAAAACTCTATAAAACCTCAACTCTTGTGCTGCGGGACAGATGGATGGATGAACAAACCAACGGTCACAGTCATGATGGTAGGAGGGAGAACAACTCAGTCCCTCAAGGAGTAAAAAATTATCATTTGTCTTCTTCCTGCTTTCTGGCTCCTTAATTTATTTTTAAGATGAAACAGGGCTTAAGACAGAGAGGTAATGACCGAAAATGCTTTGCTGCCTCAGCCATTTCCAAGGTAAAGCAAATTCAGTTGGAAGATTCCCTTCCTTCTCACCCTGTGAATAAGCTGTACATTCACTTTTAAATCGTCAATTGTTTCTTAAAGACGGAAAGTCCCTTTTATGGGTTTTTTTGGTATGGTTTGGCATTGGAGACGGGTCTCCTTCATTCGTAAACTCCAGACTGCACTGCCTTTTGAATACGGCCCACTCGTTGGTATTTGCCCAGTCATGGTACTTCTAGATGAGGAAAAAAGTGAAATTGCATTTCCAACCAAAAAGAAATCAAGAATGGGGCAGATAAAACATCCTGTTGAGATACAGGCTTTCAACTGTGAACATATAGTGTTTCGGTTCTTGACAATTTGATTTGTTTAACGAATTGTAATCTGTTTGCCTGGACGAGAGTCTTACTAAAATGAAAAAGCAGAAAGATGGGTCAGTGCGCTCAGAAAGGGCTCGTCTGATGCAAAGCCGTAAGAGAAATGTGAGGTGAGAGCGGGCCCAGCCTCGCCTGGTGCGGAGCCCCAGCAGACCCCTTGCAGAGCACAGAGCAGCCTCAGCCGCCGGAGAGCTGGGCTGGAAGAAGGCGCTTGTAGCAGCAAGTGGCAGCAGACCGGCACCAGGTGCTTGTCTTTTCCTGGGACCGGACTAACTATCCCGTATCAGAGCCAAACTGGCAGTGGGCTGCTCCCGAGGTGACCCGTGGCCATGCTGTGAGACGCGCAGACGGGTGGAGTTAGCTGTGTTGAGTCTGTGCAGGAGTAGAGATGGGCAAAACAGAGCTGAGTGGTGGTGTCACTTCTGAGGATCTTACTCTCCTGGTCATCTTGTAGCTCCTGGGAAAGGTTAGTAGTGTCTGCGCCACTCTCGGCAGAGCGGGAGGGAGCTGGGCTGCTCTGCAGGTGAGTGTCTTTAAGGCAGGTGAGTTCTGCCACGGAAACTGAGCCCGATGTGAGTGACACGTTCCGTGGTTTAGATCTGCATGAGCCAGTGCAGCAGACAGCTCTGGAAGAAAGCACGTTGAAACTTGGAGTTCTGCACTGAGCGAGAGCAAACATGTGAAACGCAGAGTAGATGGCAGAAATACTTAGAGGCATCAAGCCTGCCTGGTTTCTGCTGTCCTGCGTACTGAAAGCACTGCTGAATGCAGCTCTGAGTTGCTGGGAGAGAGGGAATCCGGGATGCGACTGAGGATTGTGTTTGGCTAGCGAACTGATTTGTAAGGGAGCAGAATGGTTTTAAGTATGCAATTTGTGTTTTATTTATTCATTTCTGAAAAAAAGATGCAATGTGGCTTCACTCAGAAAAAGCATTTGCATGGAGTATTTGTTGCTGTTATTTTAGTAGTACAACTAATCAAAGACCTTCAGAACAGCGACTGAAGCAACACCACCCAGTGAGGGAGGGAAAAAAAAAAGAGTGAAACAGTTTTCTCCTGTAGATCTTCATGTTTAGGCAGAAGGCCCTGCAAAGGGCTAAGTAGACTTTAAGGTACTAACACCTTCATGTTTTGCCAGTAGGAACGAAGGATGCTTGGCTATTCTTGAATTAGGCCAGTAGCTTGTTTGGCTTTGTCTTCTTATTTAGTTACAGTCGTTCTGTTCCAACTGTCATTAATACTGCCAACTTAACCTGCCCTCGCTCGCTCTGTCCGTCCCAGTGGCTTTGGCTGAGGCGACAGACGGAGACAATGCTCATTGAGATACCACAGCTAGGTACGAATTAATTTCCTGGGGAGCACAAGAGGTCTGATTCTCAGATGCCCAAATCACATGCTGAAGCAAGCCGCTCTGGTTTCCTGAACCAGGAGAGCTGAGAGAGCTGCCAGGAGCCGGCAGCTCCTGCCACAGTGGCCGAGGAGTTTTTAGTTCTTGGAGGAGGAAGGAGGGCGGTCAGTAGAACTGCCACCTGGGTCTCCCTGAGGGCAGACTTTGGCCTGTTCAGGGTGGTCAATGGAGTTAACTCCAGTTGGTGGCTGGTCACAAGTGTTGCTCCCCAGGGCTTGGTATTGGGGCCAGTCTCTTTAGTATCTTTATGAACAACTTGGAGAAGGGGATCGAGTGCACCCTCAGTAAGTTTGCAGAGGACACCAAGTTGGGCAGGAGCATTGATCTGCTGGAGGATAGGAACTGGGGGTGTTTAGTCTGGAGAAAAGGAGGCTGAAGGGAGACCTTCTTGCTCTCTACAACTATGTGAGAGGAGACTGCCCAGGGAAGTGGTGGAATTGCCATCCCTGGAGGTATTTAAAAGTCGATGTAGTGCCAAGGGACATGGTTTAGTGGTAGCTTGGCCGTGCCAAGTTAACGGTTGGACTCGATGATCTTAAAGGCCCTTTCCAACCTAAATGATTCTATTCTGTTCTATTCAAAAGATTCTGTTTCTTTTGTGAGGTCCCAGTTTTCTCTGTCAGCTCAAGCTATCTATCTGTCTGTCTGTCTATCTGGGGGAGAGACTGTCTTGAGAAAGAGAGTGATTCGGGCTTGAGATGGGCTGCTTTCTATTTGTAAAGCATTCATCTGAGTGACACATTCATATTCCATGTAAGAAGTGGAGAAACAAGTAACAGTTTCTCTTTCCAGCATAGCTTTTTTTTTTTAATTCCCTACCCACAAAGGAACAGAGAGCCGTCCATTAAACAGAAAAAGCACTTTTTTAATGGTACATATTTGGTGAACATACAATATAAATCCTTATGTTGACAGACTACACTATTTGATTGGGGTTTCTCCTATTTATTTTCTTTACCTGTAAGTATTTCAGCATCTCTACTTTCAACAAAAACCACCACCGCAACTTCCTGGACGTTAACAGAAATGAAAAATAGGAAAATCAAATGGTAGTGTCATTATCTTTTGATCAGTGTATGCCCCGGCATACAGAATATTGTTGGCACTGGCTTTTTAAAGACAACTGCTGTAATAAGAGGCCTTACTTTTTATTTTATTAAATGCTATATTTATTTTTCTTTGCATCAGCAAATCTAGAGAATTTTCTTCAAAAAAAATTCCGGGGAGGCAGAACAGGGTTCACCAGAAATAATCTGTGCCGGTGGCTGTTTTCACCATGGGCTCTAACTGCCCCCTGAGAGGGTTTGAGATGCAGGGAAACGTACCTCTAGCATCCCTGTGGCTCTGTGCTGGAGACAGGCTCTGGCACTACGTTCTCTGGCACTAGGTACTGAACGATGGCAGCTGCGGTTATGTCCTCCCAACTCTGACAGGAAATGTGGAAGAGGGATATTAATACATTAAAAAAACCCGACAACAACCAACCAAACAAAAAAATCAAAAACCAAAACCCCGATCCTCAGAGGGGCAGGTCTTGTACGCTATTGAGAGGCTCACAGAGTATGTTGGCATTGACAATAGCGTTGACCTTGCAGAAAGGAAAGAGACAAATAGTGTAAAATCTCTGGAACCATCTCGGGTTTTCTGACTGCTATCCTCAGCTTAAGCAATTACTTATATATATTTTTGGAAGTATTAGAAATAGGCTGGTTTTGTTGCAAAATGCATAGGTAAATAGGTTTCAAACACTTTCACTCCAAGGTTTTGACAGGTTGGTTAATTGTCTTCATTTTTTAATTTGTGAAACGGTAAAAAACCCTCTCCAGACCTTGACTATGATTCCCAGTGCAATGAAGATGTGTGAAAATGACCCAATAGCTCACTGTGGTTTTAATGTGTTTTGGTTCGGAAGCATGACAGCAGTTAAGTCAGGGAAGTCTGAGAAGCACAGAAAAGTTTATTTATTTAAGAAAAAATGAAAAAATGAAAAAAAAAAACCCCACACCTATGTAAAATTCCATACAGCTCCTGCATGCAGTCCTGGGAGCCTGCACAGGGGTGGATCTTACAGCGCGCTCAGGGTTTGAGCACAAGCTCGGGCCGGGGTTGCATTCTCACTTCTTGTGTCCAGCGCTTTTGTGAATATGTGTGTGTGTTTATTCTCCATTTTTGGCTACTGGTTGGTCGACTCGCACTACACACAAATGAACTCAAGTACTTTTTTTAGCTGTTTGTGCTGAGTTTCTTTGAGGCCAATGGCTGCACCTCCGTAGGTCTTTCGGTCAGTCTCCCCGCCTGTGTCCTGCAACCGAAAATGAAGCACATTCCAGTCACCACAAGAAGGGAAGTAAGTACCTGTCTCCTGTCCTCTCGTTGAGGAAATGTCACCATACCCTGTTGTCTGTATGGCAGTTATTTCCAGTATATAGTCATTGGTGTGGCTACTGAATATTCCTCACAGAGAACATGTAAATACATGTATGTGTTAGTCTAGTCCTGAGCAAATCCAGTGAGCGAAGAGCTGGAGAGCGCTCTGTAGCACCTACCACTAAAGACAGGAGTCAGTGGTTCCTTGCTTGACGTCCAGGGCACGCACACTAATGCCAGCTTCGCCTTGCTAAATGTTACCAAGTTAGTGGTCCACACACCTTCCCGGTGGACTGCTGTTCATTCATATGCAGACGTGCAGCAACTTAATGATGGGTGATGGGGCAAGCTGGTGAAGACCCATAAATATGAGTGTTCAACTTTTCTTATTTTATTTTCTTTTTTTCTCCTCTCCTCTGACCAGGTAATTATCTTTAATTTTAGCCCCCAGTTTTCAGGAAGCAGGCAGAGGACCACCTTTGTGTTTCAACAGAAACCATCTGAGGTTTCTTTGAGTGTGACTTGCAATTCAGGGATCTTTAAAACTTCTCTTTGCTTGTGTCTGTCCCTGACCTGACAGGGTAATTTCTTTTGCTGGCTGAAGCCTGCAGAACCTCGCTTCTACATCCTCTTTGGATGGGGTTCGGAGCCCATTGCTGTAATCCCAGGTGTGCATCATGCGTATAAACCATCACTGGCCTGAGCCTACCGAGGGTTGCGTGCACCTTTGGTGACAAGAGCCATCTCAAAAGAAAGAATGGTATTACAGGAAAGAGAAGGAGAGATGCTCACATGCTCTTCATGGGTGCCCTTTGGCTGCCATGTGGGTATGAGCCTGCAAACTTTGTTCTCGCTGCTTAGCAATTCTCCCAAGCAAGCACTTGTGTTCTGCTAGACTCTGACCCTGAGGAAACTGGGGGCGATATCATTAGTTAAAGTTGATAATATGGAAAATTGCTAATTGTTTTAATAACCTGTGAGCACAGTGGCTTTGCACTGGACAGTTTCCCAGCAGACCACACATCAGCTTCAGCATCTGTGTGTCGGGTGGCTCCTGCTCTGCGTGGCACCGTGTTCACAGCTGCTCGGGGATCACGCTTGGTTTCTGCCAGGCTTGCTAGAAACATTTGCCTTGCCCAGCTTAGGTACAAAGCCAGAGCGGTTGGGTGCAGTGGCCTGAGCTGGCAGTCGTGAATGCAAGTCAGAAGAGCTGCTGGGCACGTGCACACACACCTTTGAATCACAGCTCTCTTGATGTTACACATTTACACACACCAGCCACCATAACGGAGTCCGACCCTCGGATCCCACTGATTAATGTAAGGTCCGAGTGAAGGTTTCCAGTTCCTCTGTAATTAGTTTTCAGGTGACAACCCCAGCTGGGTGCCTCTAAAGAGTGACTCCTCCCCCAGTTCATGCCTCTCAATTATACCCGTACCACCCATCACCCCATCCCCGAGTCCAATCACTTAATTCTGGTTGGTGGTCTCTTGATTTCATACTGGTTTTCACTGTCACTGTCACTTCATTCTCTTGGAATTGTCTCCTTTGTCCTCATCTTCTTCATTCTGCTCGTATCTGGCAGAAAAGGACCTGGGGGTGTTGGTGGACAGCCAGCTGAATATGAGCCAGCAGTGTGCCCAGGTGGCCAAGGCGGCCAACAGCATCCTGGCCTGTATCAGCAATAGTGTGGCCAGCAGGACTAGGGTAGTGATCGTCCCCCTGTACTTGGCACTGGTGAGGCCCCACCTCAAATACTGTGTTCAGTTTTGGGCCCCTCACAACAAGACAGACATTGAGGGGCTGGAGCGTGTCCAGAGAAGGGCAGCGAGGCTGGTGAGGGGTCTGGAGCACAAGTCTTGTGAGATGTGGCTGAGGGAACTGGGGGTGTTCAGCCTGGAGAAGAGGAGGCTGAGGGGAGACCTCGCTCTCTACAACTACCTGAAAGGCGGTTGTAGCCAGGTGGGGGTCAGTTTCTTCTCCTGAGTACCAAGCGATAGGACAACAGGAAATGGCCTCAAGTTGTGCCAGGGGAGGTTTAGACTGGTTATTAGGAAAATTTTCTTCACTGAAAGGGTTATCAAGCTCAAGCATTGGAACAGGCTGCCCAGGGAAGTGGTGGAACCACCACCCCTGGAGGTTATTTAAAAGCCATGTGGCACTTAGGGACGTGGTTTAGTGGTGGACTTGGCAGTGTTACATTAATGGTTGGACTTGATCTTAAAGGTCTTTTCCAACCTAAATGATTCTATGATTCTATCATCTGCTGGATTCCTCTAGTTCTGTCTTAGCAGCATTAATTTTATCCAAAAGTTCACTCTTGGGCAGCTCTTGCAGCCTGAGGCCTCAGCTACTTTAGCTACTAGTGCTAAGCTGCTAATGCTAAATGAGACTACTCAGAATAATACAATTAATATCAGATTTCTTCTATAACACTGAGTAAGTATATGAACTGAGAACATGAGTATTTTTTGTGTGTCACCTCTCTCTGTCCTTCGCTCCTTTCAGGGGCTTGAAACAGAAGAATTTTCCTAAAGAGAGAAATGAAGCGGCGTGTTACCTCTCACAGGTCTTGCTCTTTCCAATCTCTATGCTTGACTGATTCTGTCCCTCTTCGTGTGCCCTCTCCTCTTCCTGTGCTTGGTGGCTGCCAACAAAGACTCTGTAACTGGCTCAGACAAAGTGCTCGAGATCCTCATTTCTCTGCCCTTTGAACTGCCTGTTTACAGCAGCTTTTGAATCCGGAAGCTTGGTCTGGAGAGGGAGTTGTCACCTCCACTTTGTGCATAGCCTCTACAGGCCCAGGGCCTGTCATCTGAAGTCCATGCTTGCCATGAGGGCTCCCAGATGCCTCAGGCTGGTGTGACACTATTGCAAACCGGAGGGCATAGTGGCAGGTGGTTGTTTTTAAAGTCGGGTCCTTTTGATGCTGCATGTTGCGTGTGTCATTTGTCCAGCCCAGCCATAGACTTCTGGATCAGATACGGGCACTGCTGCTACTCCTGTTGAAGTCAGTGAGAATTTGGTTGTCGGCCTCAATGACAGCAGAACGGGTTGCTCAATGAGCGGGTGCTGATAATGCCCTGGGGGCCGGAGGTGTCCCTAGGCCAAGTGGGTGGAAGGGAGCAGCCCATTGTTCTTAATCGCCATCATGCAGAGCTCTCCAGGCCAGAAGTGGGTCAACATAGCAAACCTGAAGCATGCAAGTCTTACATCTGTGTCTGCTGAGATTTTTGACCTTTGAGCTTAAGGTGCACAACGGAAGTTGCTTTTCATCACGCTGTTTGTATTAGTGTTAAGCAATGCTGCTAAATCAGCCTGTAGCACAGCAACAGGGGAAAAAGCCTCCCCGCTCTTCAGGTGCGACTCTCGTAAGCTGCCATGTCTGCCTCAGCAGGTAAGCCAGTGGCAGGGGAGCTGCTGTGGGTGGGAGGTAGTAGCAAAGGACTGCACACGCTGTAGCCCCCAGTGAAGAGATCACCTCCTTCTTGGGCAGAGCCCAGAGTCAGTGGAGTTACTCTGCTGCGCTGGTGCTGGGTCCGCACCACAGGTGCTGCGCGTACAGACACACGGTTCGGGAAGATCTGCAAAAGAATTCTGCAACTCTTGACTGGATCAGGATGTAACCAATGCTCAACTCCAGCTTAGTCCGAAGCAACCAGTTGACACCTGCGCTGGTGCCTGCTAGATTTTTCTTTCTTCAGGGTATCCAGACAAAAGTAAACAGAGGAGGAGCCTACATTTTCATTGTTTATCAGAAATGTATCTCATTTTGCTGTACATTCCTTTTTTAGGATGTGTTATCTGTTTAAAAAAAAGACAAAGAAAAAAAGACAAGAAAAAACAGAAAAAAAGAAAAAGATAAAAGATAAAAACAAAAAACAAATGTGTAGTGAAAAATCTTCTGTAACTTTGGATTAAGAGGTAACTGATCTTTTTAAAAAGAGAACTAAGTTATTTACTTTGTAAATGTGCTGATGGCATGGTTCCATCTTACTGACCTCAGCATCCTTTTTTTTAAGATTTTGGGTTTTGTTTCCAATATTAAGTTATTTTAAATTGTGGTTGAAGCAATAGAAAAATTGAAATATGGATTGTGCATGACTGTGTCTTGAGTGTAAAAATATTGCAGTTTGAAACTTGGACCTAAAGTATTGCAAATAAAAGTTATAAATACCAATGGATTGTGGGACTGCAGCTTTTTGCTGGTGCTGTTTGAGAAAATAGTGTCGGGACTGGCTGAAGATACACCAGCCTCGATCATCTGCAGAGTCAGAGAGACTTCAGCTGTACGGCCATGTGTGCCTGTAGCTTTGTCCTGTGCCACTAGTGTGTGATGTCATGAAACAGGACTTAGCTACCACAATGCTGTTTTTAGCCTCTGCTACCTGAGCTCCGTGTGTCCTGTGTCCGCAAAAGCAGACTGCCGGCCTTTCTGCTGCTCCCCAGCTGGCACAAATCTGCAGAGCGCTGTGATTCTCCCAATGTGTTGTGTCACCACTGTTCCATCTTTATCAAGAACCAACACCCGCTCCTGATGAACACGGTGAGTTACACAGACGGTGGTGATTGGCCACAATTCCTGCCCAGAAATCTCTGAAACTGCTTATTGAACGCTAGTCATGTCAGCTCTTGTACTGCTGCTCGCACAAAGCTGTGAGAAATCACCTGGCCACCTGCTCAGCAGTGAATCATAGACTCCTAGAACAGCTTGGGTTGGAAGGGACTTTAAGACCATCTCGTTCCAACCCCCCTGCCATGGGCAGGGACATCTCCCACTGGTTGCTCAAAGCCCCATCCAACCTGGCCTTGAACACCTCCAGGGATGCCAGAGTCCGAGGTCTGTAGACAACCCAGACCCTGCAGTATGGAGCATCATTACCTACTGCACAGCCACAGGCTTGTCTTGGAGATGCTCTGTCTCTATGGGTTTCACCCATATGTGCTAACAGTGGAGAAAGGGGGGGCAGTGGGGGCTCCAGTCCCCCATGTAGGTGAACGTGTGCCCCCCCCTCCAGCTCCACTGTCCCTCAGCCTGGCCTCTGCGCCAAGTCCCCTCTCCTGGTCACACGCGGCTCAGTGTCCCTTGGCAAGTCCAGCTACTTGCCACCACCAGTCCAGTGCTCGGGCTGCCCTGCCGCCCGGCTACAGATGCGTGTGCACAGAGAGCTGAACAAGTACCACCCTCTCTAGTTATCTACATATGCTACAGTATACAATGTATGTTTTTTATAATGGCATAAAAATATGTATACGCACATATACACCCATATATTAAAAAATACATTATTATAAAAGGCAAGAGAGTGATGTCATTATGTACTGGTATCTATATTGTGTATGTGTATAAATTAGATCTAATACTACTGTACTACTAATAAAAGTAGATGGTGAGAGAAAGCATGTTATGTGGTTATAAAAGGGACTCACAGAGAGACCCTTATGTAATTAACACACTAGCCCTCTACAGATACTATATATATATATGTCAAATAAGTATATATATTTACAGAGAGAGCACCTTATGTGACTATGTAACATTCTAGCCCTATACATCTCTGTATTATATATACATACAGTGAGACCTTTATGCAACTAAACAAGTCTCATATTCTATCATCTAGATAAAGTATAGCATATACATAAAATTTGGAAATAGACATATATATGAGACACTTACTTATATTCTCTCCCTAGTGAGCTAGAAAGAGACACGCTCTATAACTATGTAACTCCATATTACAGATAGATAGGTTTAGATATGTCTATGAAAATATTTTAATATATGTATCTACAGATCTACACAGACAGCCCCTCATACAAATACGTAACTCTATGTATATAGAGACCCTTATAAAACAAACTCTATCCATCCACATATTTTTAATCTATGTAGACACAGCTCTGTGTGTGTACACATATTTTTTTTTAATTATAGGAAAGAGTGTGCGAGCAACTCACATTAACTATATAACACTTTATCTCTCACTATCCATGCACATTATATACATGTGCATATACAAAGACATACAAAAGAGACAGACCCTTGTACAGAGACCCTTATTATTACAGAATATATACATACATATGTGTGTACACACAGAGACCCTTAAATGTTCCCTCTGGTCATTTATATTATGTACTATTTTTATATATTTTATATACACAGAGACCCTTCCATAAATCTAACAGACTCTATCTATACAATATATATTTATATACGGAAACATGTCGCAGGAGGAGAGCCAGAGACCACAGATCTCTCTCTGCATCTCTGTGTTTTATAGACACACGTACATAGAACACATGGCGGGAGCGGGGAGCAGCTCTCACCCCGCTACACAGAGGGTCCCCCCTGCGCCCCGCTACACTGCACAGCGCCCTCACAGCCCCCTCCATGGCCGTCCCTCTCTCCCCTCAGGCCCCTCCCGCCATGGCGTCCCTCTCTCCCCTCACAGCCCCCTCCCGCCATGGCGTCCCTCTCTCCCCTCACAGCCCCCTCCCGCCACGTCCGTCCCACGCCCCCCCCGTGCACGGCCACACGGGGAAGATGGCGGTCTACTCACCTCCTGCGGGGCCGGCGGCGGGGCGCGGGCGCCTCCCAGCGGCGGCGGGCGGACGACGTCCCCGGTTGGGTTTGGTGGCGAGGCCCGGCGCGGCCGGACACCGGCGGGGCGAGGCGGGGTTGCTGCCCCCCGCCTCTGAGAGCACCGGCACCGGCCGCCTCCCGGCGCGGGGTCCCCCAGAGGAGAAGGGTCGGTCCCTCGCAGAGGCAGCTCGCGCCGGCTCTTCATCCCAGCGCAGCCTGTCCCACGTCCGGGCCACGGCGAGCGTGGCGGCCCTGGGGCGGGCAGGAGGAATGCAAAGCTGCTGTGGCTCCGTGCACAGCACCTGCCCGGCCGTGCCAGGCTTCATGCTGACTCCTCTGGAGTAGGAGAGATCTTCAGCCTTCGTAACTGATAGGAACAGTACTGACCCACTACCAACAGTCGGTTGTTTTCCCCAGAAGTTGCAAGACACGATAAAAACACTCACAAATGCTGGCTGGAAGCTACAGCTCTGGCTGCTCATCGTTAACACAGAATCATAGAATGGTTTGGGTTGGAAGGGACCTTAAAGACCATCTAGTTCCAACCCCCTGCCATGGGCAGGGACGCCTCCCACTAAACCAGGCTGCTCAAAGCCCCATCCAACCTGGCCTTGAACACCTCCAGGGATGGGGCAGCCACAGCTTCTCTGGGCAACCTGGGCCAGTGTCTCACCACCCTCACAGTCAAGAACTTCTTCCTGAGATCTAATCTAAATCTACTCTCTTTCAGTTTAAAACCATTACCCTTCGTCCTTTTGCTCCACTCCCTGACAAAGAGTCCCTCCCCAGCTTTCCTGGAGCCCCTTTAGGTACTGGCAGGGGCTCTAAGGTCTCCCCGGAGCCTTCTCTTCTCCAGGCTGAACAACCCCACCTCTCTCAGCCTGTCCTCACAGCAGAGGTGCTCCAGCCCTCGGATCATCTTCGTGGCCTCCTCTGGACTCTGAGGGATCCTCTGCACTCCAGCCTGACGCTGCGGGAGTCAGGCTGTCTCCCCTGCAGCCGTCCTAGAGTGAGAACCTGGAACTGAGGATTTAGGTGTGACAAATAGCAAAAACATGGGTGGAGTGGAGCAGAGCTCTTCTAGCCCCGACACAGCACTGCTGTGCGCTGGGCTCAGAATCAGGCTGTTGTTCCCCGCAAAGGTGACGGGTCTGGTGTGCCAGAGGAGACGAGCAAGCGTCAGCCTAACGGGGAGAGAGTCATGGGGATTCACAGAGCTCATCCCAAGGGCGGGAAGAGGGAAAGGGAATGGGAACAAAGCAGTGAGGACAAAAACTGGGCTTCACTAAAATAAATAGCATTTGAAGTAAACTACATAAATAGTACTCTGCCTGGGGCTGAGGGCTGGAGAGTGGGTCTGAATTACACCATAAAATCTAGCAGGACTCCCAAGACACTGCTGTCGTGCCGGCAGGGACAGGACGAGTCCCCAGACAGCAAGGAAGGGTACAGTACGATGGAGGCCGCAATGAGCTGGGAACTCATCAGGGAAAAGTAGGAAGCAGTTGGGAAGTAAAAGGCAGGCGGGGGGGGGGGAACTGTTCAGTGAACAGCTGAGATACATTTTTCTTCTCGAGCAAGAGAAAAAAGTTATTTGGGGTCATCCCAGAACGATTTCTTTTATCAGAAACTGTTTCATTTCAGAAATTACTGAACACGTTTATTTTTTTTGTTAACCTTTTATTTAGATCAGTCATACTGAAAAGTAAAGGTTGAAATGAAACATTTTCCAATTATTTCTTTATCTCTGTTTTCATTTTGGGGTGCCAAAACTCTGCTGAAGATGGCCCAAGTGCGTACATAAATGCAGTCGCCCACAAAAAAAAACCCCTTCATTTTCTCACAAGTTATCATTAATTGTTAAAAAATACTGCCCAGCTCTGGTAACATTTGATCTTGAATTCCTGTGTCTGTCTGAAAAGGCAATCCTCTTAGCACAAACATTTACCTCCCCTGTAAGCCAAAAACCCGCGGAGCTGGCTGTGCTTTCAGTGCACGGCAAGATGTGCAATAGGACAAAGAGCCTGCAGAGCCGTGGGCACCGTGCCCTGCCCGGCCTGGGCTCTCTCGCAGGGAGCAGGCAGCAGTGCAAGCCCTGTTCAACCTGCTCTTGCCTCGGCTTCACCTGGGATTGCTCCCATCTCCCACGTGCCTGGGTGGGAGGAGAAGCCAGAAGCCCCTGTAAATCAGCACAGCCAGTCACGTTCCCAGTTTGCATCAGCTCCTGCTGATGGGCAAATCCTGCCTGCTCCAACTACTTCAAAAAATTAATAAATGCAGAGGTACAGACATGCTGCTTGGTCTCAGCATGGCTGAGCCTCCCACAGCTACCAGCACTGGACTGCGATACGCTCAGGGCAACGCTGAGAGAAGTCCATTTCCAGCCTGGCCAGCACTGGTGTTCAAGGGCCCCCATACCACAGGGACAAACAATGATGTCTTGAGCTGACATAATTACCAAGGCCTAAAAATCATCACCTTTACCCACTGCACCCTGACTTCCCTCCTTGTCAGGCTGTACACAACAAAGAATTGCTGGTCAAGCTCCCTCTGCCCTGCTGACGCTGGGGACGACCCTTACACAGATGCTGAAATGTGATGGTGGTGCTGGAAGCTGGAGGCCAGGGCTGCAGGGCTCAAAGGAAAGAGCCAAGGGACCCCCCCTCCAGCCAGGAGGCGAGATGGCTTTGTGCCCTCCATGAGCTCAGGCAAGCGCTTGGATCAGGGAGGCATAAGCCTCCGGTCTCCTCCCAGCTGCCTCAGTTCACCGAAGGGAAAGCAGCCTGGCCGTGCTGGGTGCTATCTCCGAGAGGAACCTTCTCAGGCTAAACTCTGACCCAAATCAATCAGCTGGCCAAGCCAACCCCTCCTTACGGCACCCATCTCATACGGAACAGCCCCTGGAGAAAAGTCTGTCTGAAAAGGGGGTTATACGACATGACCTATTCTGCTCTGCCTCAGAGCGCTCTCCGGCACGTCTTGCTGCCCTACGAAATGCAGTGCAGGGCTTGAACCATGCTGGAACGCCAGCATGGTGCTCTCCACCCATATGGTGAAGGTGTGCCAACGGACTGCAGTCACCCGCAGTCACCCCTCGTGCCACGCTGCTGAGAAGCAGCTACCATGGCATAAAGTAGTGTGTGAGGAAAAGCGAGGCAAACAGGTCTTAGCGCAGGGCTAGGACAGCCCAGACTGAGTTGCAGTTCCCTGCGTGGCTTGCCCGAGCTCTGGGCTGTATGAGAAAGTTCATGCTTTTTTTAAAAATTGCAGTTTACAAACATATCTGAGAGTAAGCAACTCTGAAGCTATGAGTTTACAGAGAAGAATTACACTTGCCTGTGGTGCTGCCAACCGCATATAGTTTGCATCTGACACATGCTCTGTGTGCAAAATGGCTCAAGCCAAAGCTGTTTAAAAAGAGAGCTGCATTTAGGTACTTGGTACATGCAACTAAGCTGGTGGCAGTATAATATCATTCATAGCCTTACGTTCCATCTCCAACATGTCAGAGAAAGCATTTCCTACCACAGCAATGATCCTTTGGAGCCCTGAGGAGATTTCAAAACCTTTTGTGAAAACATTAACTCTACTGAGGGCCATTTCATAAAGTATAAAAATTGCACAAAATGGCTGACATGGTTACGAGGTACACAGAAATCCAAATTTCCTGGCTGTACAAAAGGCAGAATAGTCATCCTTTAGCTTTACTTTCAAGATCGGAATTTGCAACCATATAAAATCCATTTCCCAGAGGTCTAACACAGTGAGCCTCTTACACTGCCAGAATCACTGCGCAGCTTGACAACACCGAAATGTCTGCTCTGAGGAAACCCTGCTATCAGGCTATATGCAAAAGTTAAAAGAAAGTTTGTACCAGAACCCTGCTTTGAAGGAAATACGAAATGATACCTGTCCTCCTTTATACCCAAGTTAAATTTCATCAAAGACGTCAGCTCTGTCAGCAATAAACGGAAGCAAAATTTCAGGAGTGAAATCTGCACAGCATTTTTGTTTTACAAACCCATCCTTGTCATGAGCTAATTTTGTCCTCTTTCAGTCTGGTGCCACCCATCACATCTAATGAAGCCAAGGGAGTGTTATGCCATTTTTAGCACCATGTGGATTAAACAAAGCCTCCTTAGCAAGGAGGCTCCCGTGACTGAATTTGTCCTCTGAGTGAAACCACAGCTGAATTGTGAGGTGCCCTTCTCTTGGCCAGAGACATCAACTTGTGAGTCATCAGCTTGAGGTGGAGAATAGAAGAGTAAAAAAGTCAATCTGAAAGCCTTTATGAGTGCAAAACTTATTTGCTGTGGTGTTCAAACAGGCACTGCAAGACCTGCCCTTCTATTTTAACGGTGGCATGCCTGGTCTTAAGGCTATGACCTATGCCTGAACTCCTTGAGTAATGACATTTTCGCCAAGGAACAGAAACATCTGATCTGTAGCAATAACAATGAAATTCAAGAATTTTATATGCCTATATGGGAAAAAACCCTTCCAATCAAAGCTTAAAAAAATTCCTCTCCCAAATACAGCCTAGCAGTGAAGGACTGAGCCATGCGAATCCACCTTATGCTTGCCACCCCACCAACCTGCTGGTGCGTGACCATGGCGATGCAGCCATTCCTGCCTGCATCCAGTCCCACTGCTGAGAACAGATGACGATGGGCTGAAAACCTGTGAGAACAGTCACGTGTGCTTCCAGCTTATGTGCCGAGAGCTCCTGAAAGATGCTGCTGGGGAAGACGGTCACACCTTCAAGAACTTATCTGCTAACATTTAGTTTGGCCTCTCTTCTACTGTATTTGCTGTATCATGAACATATATATGTAAAAATATGTATTTTTCCCTCTTTAAAAGCCTCTCTCCCCATTATCCATGATAATGTGGAGAGTTAGAGGGCTTTTTCTTTTTAAAGCGATTATGATTATGTGCAACCTTTGCTCCCGAGTCATTCACACAGAAAGCACAGACAAGCCCCCCTGCTGCGAGGTGACAGCTCTGTCTGGCTCTGCAGGGCTTTTGTATTCATAGTTCCACTAGGTTATCGCTGGAAAAAACCTTGACAGTGATGTGACCTGGCACCTCGGCTGCTTCTCGGCTGCCTCTCCCTCGGAGCTGCAGAGTCTGCTCTTCTCTGGGGTCACTGGGTGAAGCTGCCAGCACTGCCTGTCCGAGGAACTGGTCACACAAGATGTTGCTGTTCCAGACCTAGAGACAAGGGAACAGAAATAAACCCAGCTGAAGCAGCGCTTCTCGCACACTCCACCTGAGAGGGTGGTGCTGGAGGAGAGTCACCTCCATTAACCCCTTGAAAAAGCAGTGAGGAGGGGGCGTACATCTAAATTTAGCTAATTGTCTAGAGAGCATGTGGGAGATTCTGGATTTGCATGCTCATTTCCATACACTATGCAAATAAGGAGCTAAATGCAGTTTTTTGCTTTCTAGGTCACAGCCTGCCTAGAAGAGGAATAAAAATTACCTGTTTGAGCTCATCAGCAGTAAAAACCTACGTGCAATCAGCCTGTCTGTGCCACCCTGCCTGCGCCGCCCTGCCTGCTTGTGCTCACCTCCGCAGTGTCTTCAGTGCTTTTCCTCTGTGTTAGAGCCAGGTCCACAATGCTAAAGCAAGGGACAGCCGTGGTTTTGGAGTCCTTGGACATGTCCTTTGTCACTACTCAGGATGGGGCTGGGCATATAGCAAGCAGCAACCAAAATGGTGTTAATAGTGGGGTTTGCTGCTAGTCTCACATGCCAGTCTTTGTTTGGTCTGTGAAGTTCAGTAGTATCTAACTTTCAGTTATCCTGGAAAAGTCGAAGTGTTTGAGCTGCATACTGTAGAGAGATGGGGTGAGGTCCCACATGTAAATCAAATTTTTGCTAAGGATTAGGCAATCCTGCACATGCCAAGAACCATTTTTCATCTGTTATTGTATCAGTTCCCTCTAATCCATAACTACAGTCTGTGGTTTGGGGAATAACACTGCTATCATCCTCCTTCTATTTATAATATTTGTAGAATATACCTATTAGTTCAGAGGAATACTATGGCACAGGAGTACTATGCAGCAGTACTGCATTAGGCAGTGAAAAGTCAGAAATTATCTCTTCTTGCAGCACAGTGCTATAAAGGCATTTCAATTTCTGGCACTTACGTGCCACAGTGAATTGACTCACAGATGCATTGCAAGATCTCCCTACAATGATGGAGAAAACATAGTCCTTAGTATTTGTCTAATACTAAACAACTCTTGTGTATCAAACTGAAATGCCATTCCACTCTCCCAAAGTTTTCCTGGTCTGCCTCATCTAAATACCGAGCTCTGTTTCTCCAGCTAGTGCTGAGGTAAATAGTGTGGTCTAGTTCCCACAGGAATAGAATTCAAAATAAAAAAATTATTAATAGTAGCCTTAGCCTTAGTTTTATTTCAAACACTGACTCTGGACAACACTTGGCTTTTCTTTGTCTCTGTTTCATCAGGTACCAAATGAGGCAAAAGGTAATTCTGTATAAATTCCTTCAAAGTCTTGGAATGAAATATGCGTTCTGATCCTTAAGTGTCATCAGTTGCTGTTTTATGGAACAGACCTAGACTAGAGAATCAGTAGAGCAGCTGAATAGCTCCAGGCATAGCCCAGTAAGGGCAGCAGAGGTTCTCACACTTCTGTCCCTGGTTTCAGTCATACCAAGGAAGAGTTAGCACACGTCAAGCCCGGTGATGCTGTTGTGCTCCCCTGCCTGCCTTTAGCAGCCCGCCCTGCATGGCTTAACTCACCTGGATAATGATAGGACTGTCGATGTTTTTTCTGTAGAAAATCACTTGTGTGTCGAAGATGGCACTGGTCGTATCGTGTTGCACAGAGGAGCGCATGTTTTGGTTCTCACACTTGATAAGCACATAGGGATCCGCTCCTAAAACACAATCAACAGCACAGCTCACCGAATGGCAGCTGAGACCTGCCCAGCAACCCAGCAGAAGCAATCCCCTCCTGTGCCTGGCAGCACCACTGCTACTGAGCACAGGAACAGGGCACCAGAGCACGTCACATCCACTGCTGGCTGCCCATCACCAGCAGAGGTGAAATACCTCATTCTTGTAACAACGGGATGCTCAGAGCTGGAAAACAAGCGCCATTTGCTGTGAAACCAGCTCACTCCTAGACTGGGATTGCGATCTTCCCACGTTCCCTTGCTGTGCATCCTCCTGGCTCATCTAACAAAGTCTTCAAAGTGACACGCTAAGCTGCCCGACACTGCTCTAGATGTGAGAGCCAAAATGTGGCTGCGCATATGCAATCTGGTATGTAGCTCTGGGCGCCTGGGCCAAAATGGAAGGTAAACACCGTTCATCATCCACAATTCCTATGGAGGGCAAGGACAGGAACCACACAGAACTGCTTTTAGATCACTGAATGTGCATCTCAGTGCTCACCTGTAGACTGCCTAGCTCGAAAGTGCTGTCTGCTGTATTCTGATATGAGTATTAGTTAGCAGCACACTGGTTTCAACAGTTTTCTGTGGGAAACTATCAAAGCAAATCCTCCCCAGTTTCTCATTTTGTTCCCATGAACCTGAGACAATTTCTTTGGTTCTATCATTTGGATTGACGTAATTTTGAAGTTTATGTTATCACAACATGTTTGTATCTATTATAGGTCCTAGTCAATGTTTTAAATTACGCTTAAATCATATGTAACCCACTGAGATTATTCAACATTCTAGAAATGCTTTGTTGTTTTTACACTGAACATCTTTACTTTTTTATAAATGTTGATATTTTCTTTCCTTTTCATTAGGGAGCAAGAACCTATTTGGAAACGCCTGTCTTTATCCTCAAATAGAATGGAGCATTCCACTTTCTAATTAACTTTTCATTAAACACAGGCACTACCATTTTTGTATTTCAACACAACTATTTCTGTCCATTCCATATGCTGTTCATGACAGCGTATCTGTTTTTCCACACCTTGCTACTTTTTAGACATGGATTTTAAATAAACCCATTGAATGTGTGTAAGTGTAAGTCAGACTCATGATCATTTTTTTTTTTTTTACACACGTTGTGTCACCATCTACTTGAAAATGCCACCACTGGAATGACAGCCATAAGGCAGCATAATTTTAAGGCAGCTTTTGTTTTTTAACAATTCATACCCAGGATGATTTTCCTCAAGCACGTCACTCATTTACAGGAATGGATACCAACATCTCGGGCAAACGAACCATGTAATGGCTACATCCAAAACAGAAGGAGCTACTTCCACTTAAGAGAAAGAAAGAGATTTTTCCATATGCTGCACTGTGATTACACCTGGCCAGACATGCGATAGGCCTGTCACCCTGACAACATCTCACACTTTCTATAGCAGGTAGCAGTGCGTTGGCTCTTCTGATAGGCAATTACTTTCTGTGTCACTGAACTGTGTGGATTTAGCTCTGGGGCATGGGGTGGCACCACGCTGTGTCGTCAATGATGGAAAAGCCCCCCCCTTTGCACACAGATTTGGAAAATGGATCTGAATAGAATGGGGTCTTGCATGAAATGGTGTCAAGTACTTTGGCCAAAGGCAAGGAGCAAAGCAACATCTGATCATTAACAGTAATTAAGAGATAAAGGGCATAAGAAGGGGTGAGGAAAGGACACAGAGCTTAAAGAGGTAACAGGCATATCTGCAGGATGAGGGAGTTGTTAATGAAGGGACTTGCTAAGTGAAAGGAAAAGGAAAGCTAACATTTGAAAGAAACTGATTCAAATTCTCAGAAAGAGCTAGAAAAAAAGAGGGAGGTAGAAGAGGAACATGAAAGGTACCTGCACAACACGAGCTCATGAAGGCGTTGCTCAGTGGTCAGTTATATTAGGAGGACTGGCTCCAATTTCAGAAAAAAAGAATGAAATGGGAGAGCTGCACACATGGGATGAGACAAGGGACGTCGTCAGCTATGGCTGGCCAGTTCTTTGCAGCTCTGGGCCTGGTTTATTTACAGTACAAAGACAAAGCTGAAAGGGCTACCAATGTGGACAAGCAATATCCTAGCATTCACCATGAGCTGGGCATGAAAACAACTGGAGTTGCTACTCTGGCAGTGGAAGGAGGACTAGGTCCAGTTCTCAGGCACACATACGACTCAAGCTATGCCTTGAACACCATACTGCGTATAAACAACTGTTTCATCTCAGCCCTGTGGCCATGCTGTTGTACTGGGAAGTTGTGTGAAAGAACAGCACAAAAAAAGTAGAAAAAGTAGAAATCTGTAAAAGCCAGAAACACTTGAACAGTAATGACATTTCTAAGGCTTAAGAAATCTTTTTTTTTTTTTTTTTGAGAATTGGACTGAGAAGCTAACATCTACATCCTTCAGCACTGTACCAAACACAAAAGGTTTTCGAGAAATATTCTTGAGAAAAAGTTCTCAGAGTCATCCCCACTCTTCTCCAGCTAGGCCACTCTTGTACAAGAGTGTATGGAGAGCTATGACAAACTCAGTCACTGGAAAAGGGCATGGGGCAAACAGAGCAGACACCATACTGAGACATAAGCACTGCCTTGGGAATTACAACAGGTTGTTTTGCCTTTTGCAGTTGAGTCTTTTCTCATGTGATACCTCTTAGCTTCTCCTGCAATACAGATAACAAAAGGGAGTCTTTCCACTGGCATCAGTAAATCCTCCCCCCACCTTTGCTCCATTTTCTCTCTGCTTCCCTTCTATGCTTTGACCGGATATCTACCAGCTGCTTTTTGCCTTCTCCTTCCTTCTATTTCTCACATTGCTCCCAAGGCAACTGTCATTGAAGGTACCAGATACTCTGCTTACCAGGTATGTCACATACCAGGGATCACAATACCTAGTTTAGAAAAGAAGAGGTGGAAGGCAATTAAACATGTAAATTCAATGTGGAATTCCAGTGGGAAGACTTAAAAATGCAAAAGGTGATGTGTTCTCAAAGATAAGCTCTTGGGAAAAGAGCGTGACAGACAGTAGCGAGAGCCATTTTTAAAACAGACTTGGGAACGAGAAACAAAAATCTCCAAGCAGACAGTGCTTCCTCATCTTCTTGCAAACCTGCCACTGTGCTTGGCTCACAGATAGTTGGATCAACTTCAGAACAAGCTAACTCAAGAGAAGCGGCCTATACGCATTCAGAATTGAGTCTGGGCAGCTAGCTTCATCCACTATTCTTGACAACAGCAAACCATCCATTATTTTTTCCAGACAGGACAATGGATCAAAGACAGCAGCAAGGAGGAGCTCTCCAATAAATATTTAAAATAAGATTAAACAACCTTCCTCTGGCAGGGAGCAGGGTTCTGATGACAACCAGCTCATGAAACATGCCGGGTGTGCACTTGCTATGCAATTCTCATTCTCTTCCACTTTTGTTTAAGCAGTTACTCAGACATTTGTGCTAAGCACAACTCTCAGATGACAGTCATGGGCTTATGTGAAGAACAGTGCATTCAAGTCTAAAATCCCTCTATCCAAGTTACATCAAAAAAAGGTATCTCTGTTCAGGCTGCTCTTACTTTCCACAACTGCGTACCCCAGTGTCACAGAATAGAGACATCCTGATGTTTTCAGGACAGTTTGTCACAGAGATGTAATGCTGTGTCTCAGTTCTCAGAAACTTCAGAATGAATCATAACCTCCTCCTTTATCATCAAGTTTTGTCTCCCCTCTATGCTAAGGGATGATAGTGACAAACCGGGCAGGTGGCTGGACAAAGGCGAATACAGTTGACGGATGACAGAGACTGAGCATAAGAAAAGAAGCATCTTGAGAGCTGCTGAGAGGTGAAGTCAGGAAACCCTTGTGAAATGCAGTGGGGCTAATCCGAGACAGCAGCTCACATAGAAAGAAGTTGCCATCAACCTTCGCACCAGAAAATGAGTAACCTTTATGTGAGGTCCTCTTAGCAGCAGAAAAACGCCACCACTTCATCTACCTGTTTTCTACTTGAATAAACATATTGACTGTGCCTAACCTGAAAGGAAACCTCTACTTGTCACTCCCAATGGCAATTGCTGTGTGGCATCTTCCCTCATCTCACAGTATTGATTAGACAGCAAGCTGATGTTGACTTTTAAGTTGAGTTCACATCAGGAAATGCTCCAGGAGTGGCAGGTAAGGCTGGTATTTTGGTAACTGTCCATGTGATGTTGAGGTCTGAACTCACTGAGAGTGAGAGAAACCTGGTCTTTTTCAAATGCCTGGCTGCTATTTCTCCTTGAGATAAGCATAGGAGAGGGTTCAGGCGTGGATCCAGAGAAGCCAGAGAGGAGACAAGAGATGACAAGGAGTTGCATTCTTTTGTGGCAGTATAAGGAAGCAATCTTAGAATATGGGATATTTAATGTCCCTGGACACATTACTTTCTAGTGTACATTTACAATCCAGCCAGTGTGCTTCAGGGAATTTCTATATCCACTCTTTTAATCTACCAAAAAATAACCCGAATGTGAGAAACATGTACCATATCCAGCTTTTTATGTTACCCAAAACAGACTCTAGTATCGATCGGGAGCTTGGCCAAGTTTCCCAGCAAGGTGTCCTTAGAAGACAGAGTGCCAGTTATGGGTGTTATCCTTGTCATTGCACAGCTTGATTTTATTGTGTAGCACAAATGTCAGCAGTGCACATTTGGCTTCATGGTTTTATTTACACTCTCTCCCTACTTCATTTGTCTGAAGCTACTATAAGATGTGGCATTCTGCAAGACAATCTATGAATGTACTCTGTGAGTTGGAGATACTTACAGGGAAAAAAAACGGTTAACAAAGAAAGATTCAAGCAGGGATTTCACAGCAGAATTCAAGGTAATGGGGAAGCTACTGAAGTGAAGTAACTTAGCTCTCCTTCAGTGCCTCCTGAATGGATGAGATTTGGAACTATAGGCTGAAAAGAGACAAAGGCTTTTACTGAAAGCTTTATGGTGATACAAAAGGAAAATATTTTAACTTTCTTGGTGAAGTTTTATTCAAAGTCAAACAATAAGATTAATTTAGGATTTGTATTCAAAACCCCTTATGTTTTTGATGAATTTAAAAACGGCATGTTGTTTCACACAGAAAAATGGAAACACTTCAGAAGAAAATTGACAATGATAGACTGATTTTTTTCATGATGGATTCAATACTAAGTCACAAATAGTATCACTTGACCCAATTCTGCATTTTTTCAGCAGATAAAATAATTGAGCAGAAGTTTTGCTGAAGTTTAAACAGAAAATCTGTGAGTCCATTTCCTATAGACAGTTCTTCCCATAATAAGCTACCTTTTCAGTTCTGTCAGGGTAATCATCAGCCCAACGCTGGATGCTGAAATCAAAGTAGAAGAAGATGCTTCAACTCAACCTTACCATGTGTGGTAGTACTGGGTGCTAAAGGTATTTGGGCTACGCTGTAGTTAGAATATCTATTACACATTGCTTGTAAGTCCTATTTGTGTATTCCTGAGGGTCTGTGTCACCATGCACCAAATCCCACAATGCTCTCTGAGCTGAAGCCTGGTCTTTGGCATCTGCAGGCAATTGTTTTTCATGATCTTGTCAAGGCTGTAATTGTGCTAAGGATTGTGAAATGCAAAGGGTGGAGAATTGGCTTTTATTGCTTTACTGCAGGGAATGTTAGAGAAAAATGTTTAAGGAATTTTAAAAGCAAAAAAACCCAAACCACCCTTAAAAATGAAAATATCCTTCACAGGGCAAGAACAAGAACATACTGCCTCTTTTCAATGCACTGCTCCACTATTCTTGTCACATATAGCCCCTCCAGTCTCACCCATCCATCCTGCCTTGCTGAGAAGGTGGAGCCATACCGCTTGTTTGACTGAGGTGTTTGTGGCTCCTGTTTTTCAAGAAAAGTACCAAGAAAAATGAAGAGAATGAATTTTCTATGTCTCTTCCCTCCAACATTCCTGTCCCCTGAAGAGACAACCAGACTTAACAGTGAAAAGTACATTCAGTCACCCCTCAGTGGGTGCCAGGAATAACTATGAAAAATGGACTGGAATAAAATTGTAGCCAAGCTGGTGGGGGAAATTTTACAGCTGCTTTGTGAGACTGAAGATGAACTGTACTAAAGGTCTGTCTAATGCCCTCTCTACCACAAGAAGTTAATGCAACTGAGCTCCACATCTTAAAGTGAAGAGAGCTGAAGAGTTATCTGGAGCAAACACAGCAGATGTTTCAGGAACTTCTTTAGTTTCCTGTTCCATTTTCACTGTAGTATCCCGCTCCTTTGCTTTCTCCCTACCAACCACTCAGTGCTGGATGTGTCTACCTTTTTCTATTGCACTGGTCATGGAAAATGAAGGCTGACAGACAGAGAGTAGGAGTAGAAAATGAGGAAGAAAATGGCAACTGGACAAGTCTCCTAATTAACTGTCAACATCAGGTGCCAGAAAGACATTTTAGTGTCCTTCAGGACACTTCCTTTGACATGTAGATACACAGTCCTGTACAAGTCATTTAACCTCTCCCTGTCCAAGTTTGCCCAGCTGAAAATGGTTGTTTGAAAACCATAATTTCCTCCCTGAAGTGCTATTAAGCTTGTGGTAATGAATGACAAAGTGCTCTGAAGGCTGTGAATGACATTGCTGAGGTAAGCGTAATACACTACATGAGTCTGTGCCATTCAGCCATCTCCCTGGATATCTTCCATTTAGAAAACACATAACCCTGAAAGGTGAATTTCTTACTAATCCCCACAAAAGCGTCTCACAAGGGTGTGGCTACTCCCGCCCACCTGGGCCAGCATGGATGACACATAAATCTTGATGGTTTGCATCATCTTATTCATCTGATCTCTCCTTTTGAGCAGATTTTACAATGTGCTGAGAAAAAAATCCCATAAATCTTCAGTTTGGGTAATTTCTGACCGCTTACATATCAACTCAGATGATTTTCAGAGGACTGAAGAAGCCCCTTCCACTCTTCCAGGCTCGGTTTACACTTACCACCTGATCTGTCTTGCTTCTGTAAGCCCTCTGCAGAGTGAATTTTGATTTGGGTGACTCTGCGTGGATAGCCACAAAGACGACTCCAACATGTCATTTTAGGCTTATCTGCCTTCAGCTCCCTGAAAAATCATGGGAAAAGCAATTTAAGCAACAAATATCAAGCAAACAATCAATGGCTGTGGAAATTTGGCATTTTCAGAACATGCATGTTGTACTCTTTCCTCATCTACTGTTTTGGAAATTTGTGGTACAGAAATGACAGACAAGAAACAAAAACAGAGCAAAGCAAAGCAAACCAAATTTGTATCATCTTTCACATACCAGCAAAAGTGGTGGAAAAAACCCTTTAATTGATGCAAAATAGTATCAAAGCAAGACAAAAAATCAGCAGGCCTGATTTCATGAAACACTAGTTTTGCCCTTGCAGACAGCCACTGGTTCCAAAGGAGATGGTCAAAGAAATAAACAGTATCAACTGTAACTGCAAGCACCAGTGCTCAGTGTTTTGACCTAGAACTGGAGGCAACTACAAAAGCCAAACTAAATTGTCCACTAGGTTCCTAAGTAAAAATGTCCTGATCATGCAAAAGTCCCAGTGAGCCACCCGGAGAGTCTTGGAGGTGACCCTGACCGTCTCAAGGACCTGGTTCTGAAGCAATATGAGCTAGTGGGTCAGGAATATTTGAGGGCAACCAGGCAACCACTTCCAAGGAGGTGCAGCCAATGTGGGCAAGGGAAGATCTCATGTCGCTGTGAGTGCAACCTACCTGAGTTTAGATGGCACATCTGTGAAGAGTCTCAGGATAAACTTTGTAATGATGCCAGGATGATATGTAGTTGGGATAAGGATGTAACGGCCTTGCTTAAGGATCCTCTTCAAGAACACAGTGCGTGTGTTGATATACAGAGATGTGGCCACTCTCTCCTGCACCGTCAGCTTGTGCAGTCGATATCTTCTGTTATCCTCCACCTACAGCCACAGAGCAGTATAGGGATTAATGCAAGGAGGGATATCAGAGCTAATAGGCAGGATTTTCCCTGCACATCACACAGCCTTTCATGGGCAGAAGAGACAATGTGCAATAAAGGCAAACGATTTGGAAATGGTTTATCGCCCACTGAAGCTGTGGCAGAGATAGTCCTGACGGTCAACCCAGTGCTCCAAGCGCTAGCCCACACAGGCTTCCAAGCAGTGCTGTTCTGCACTTCTCGGCATCAGTATATACATGTATACCCCTAAGTGGAGATGAAAGTTTGGGACTGGCAAAGACATACATCCACTAAAAGAGACCTAATGCTACTGTAGACTTTTGAATACTTTCAGAGGTGCATGCAGGACTCCGAGGACTCCACCCGCTGAGCTACGCTGCAATCTTAGATGAGGCTGAGATTCATCTGCCTCCTTTCTCAAGCATTTAGAGAGAGCATTCCAGTCTTACATAGCAGGCTGTCAATCCAGATGCACACAGCTGTATTTTCACTGCCCTTTCCTGAATAGAAAAGCCACAGAATAACCATTTATGTTTTGTTCTAAACCTTGAAGCTGTCCTTAACTATTAACATCCTCTTCAGGGCACTGATACTTGATATCAGCACAGTTAAAATACAATATAAACCTATTTCTTAAGCAGATCCTCGGGGCAAAGACAGCCCTACATTCTTTTCTGGTAGTTCTCTTTTGTCTTCAGATAATTTAGGCCATGGTCTTCCAAAGGTCTTCAGTTGTGATAATGAGCTTGGTGGGTTAGAACACTTCCTAAATAGAAAAATTATTGAACAGAAATAAAGATAGAGCACTGATACTTTTCTGAAGGTGTGATTTTTTTTTTTCCAAGCCTATGCAAATTAGATACACAGGCATGAACAAGGCAAGGTAAATTATGCTACTTTCTGTAATGACACTTGTCAAATAGGTGTGATGCAGATGTCAGCACTCTAACTGTTAAAAGCCAACTATTTTTTAGGGTATAGACTAGGGGGTATTTTAGGGTAGGGGCCATAGACTCAGCGTAGTCCCACCAGGTATAGCAACAGATGATAAGATAATCCCGATCATCAGTGAAAAGGCAGATGCATAGCTATTTCTCTTGCTTTCCTCCTTCTTTCAGTTTGTGTGTTTTCATTTTACTCAGTTTGCCCTGGGAGTGCAATTAAATTACTGTTTGGGATCCCTTTGGTTCCTCTTCACATACGCTCATTTCCTACTCACTACTCCAGCTTTTGAAAAGACTCTTGACTCTTTTTTCTAAGTGGCAAAAGAAAAACTGCAGAGTTTTCAAACTCATTCACTTGGTTGTATTTGCTCATGAAATAGAGGCAGGAGTCTCCAGTGAGAAGGAGAAAAAAACCTTCCATGTTTCAACCATTAATTTTTTTTTGCCTTTTTCTTCAAAGCTTGGGGTAGGAAAAGCACTTAAAATTCTTTTGCAATAGGGAAAAATGACTTATGTTCCTTTAGTTCAAATGGAGATTGAATTGAACTAAATTCAATTTAGTTCAAATAGTCTGTCTAATGTCAGCTCCAGTGACTGAGTGCAGTACACATACAAAGCTCATGTTGAGAGGAGAGCCAGACCCCACCATGATAATCATGCCTCCATCTGCCAAAGATCTCATTGACAGGATGAAGCAGAACAAACTCTGAACCAGGACTGCAGATGGCTGCCTACCTTGAATATTTCAAAGCCAATTGGGATGCTGTCTCCTTTCCCTTCTTTCTTGTATTTGCGGCGATCCTCTTGTTGTAATGAGACCAACACTTTGTCCTCAGTCTTCTTAACATCAAAGACGTACTAGTAGAAGTGAGAAGAGGGTAAGCCGTTAGAAATACCTTAGGATACTGAGGATAAAGCCATCATCAAGGAAATACGTGCATACAAAGGAAGCAAACGAAAACACATTTGGGGGTGGGAGGAGAGTTCTCTATATAACAGACATTCCCAGCAATTCACAGCTGAAAATTAAAACTCGTAATAAGGATCTTTAAACCAAAAGTATCAGAGGCACTGAAACAGGTAATTCACATAAAGGACAGCATGAGACAGTACTACAAAATAACTGTTGAGGCAGCAGAAGAGAACATCTCATCCGAAAGCAAAAGACAAAAGATTAAGTTTTATTTAGATATATATAAATCAGGAGTGAGGTAAAAAAATTAAACCAACATACTCCAGATGGAGTCTTTGATAATTTTTTATTCTTCTTTTAATTTGAATATCTAAATAGGGCCTGTAAATTTCAAACAACTTTACATAGGACCTGTAAATGAAGGAATCTTCCAACTCTTAGTTAAAAAAAACCCCAGACCCACAACTCTGTTCCACACCTACAACTTCTATATAAGAATGCTAATTTTGGTCTTTCTCAGTTTTCCTGAAAGTCTTAGGAATATCCAGTAAAAAGGGCTAAGAAGGACCCCTGCATCTTTAACATGCAAGTCTTTTATCCAAACTGTTTAAAGTAAACTTGAATGAATTTGGGTTTAAGACCAACCAAAAGAAATTATTTCAAGTTTATGCAGCAGTTCCCATCTCAATAAATCAGACTTGAATTGCTTACATTATTAAGTATCACTACCAGACCAGTTCACAAGTAGGTATGTACCCTTTCAGTAGACAAAAAAGGTCAGATAGGCGTTTCTTTGTATGACAAAGAATTAAACACTCAAATTCATTCACTATTAGAGACTTCTTTAAATTTTGTTTCTTTCTTGCATACAGAGGGCAAATCTGAGTTGTCACAACCAGTGGAGGGAAAAAGGACACTACACCAAGTTTAGACAGATGCTGTATTCTTGCATCTTCAAATACCTTTCAATGTGAAGCAAACAAAAAAAAGCATAAAGCTGCAGTGGTGCACAGCTGGGTACTATGTGCACCATGCATCCTGATTTAAGCTGAAATTCCCTGACAGCATGGAAAGAAATATCGTCAGTGGTTCTATTCCCCCACCCCCCACTCCCCTGCTCCCCGAAGAGCTGCTGAAAAGCAAATCCTCATTGAGTTTTGCTCTGAGGTAGATACTGAGATTGCCTTGGTTACTGTAATGACTTCACATCTCTCTGTGGTTAGAGCTCTGCAGAATAAGGCACCATCCCATTCCTCCTCCCTGACCCTTGCTGTCTCAGGCAGTGTTCCACCCACATGGAGGAAACACCAACCTCTAGCAGAGCTGGCTGAATCACAGCAGTATTGGAAAGAAAATCAATACCTTCCCAAGCCTCTGGGCTTCATTAGTTGTTCACGGTACTTACAGTCCAGCTTGGTCTCCTACAGAACTACTGCTTGCTATTCTGGGCTGGCTGGTTTTTGGTAGCAATTCAATGCTTCTTTGTACTTTTATTTGTGTGCTATATCAACATTGTGTCAGAGAAAGCACAGGATCCCGAGGAGAGTCCTAGGGGCTGGAAAGAGCCTCTGCAGAGAGAATCTATACAGCAAGATATAAATATGCAGCAACAGCTAGTAAGGCACATTTTAATTCTTGTCCTTGTTGAACGATATGCAGCGTTACCTTGTCAAATAGCCTCGAGTGTTCTAGGGCAAATTGAGGTGTGGAAGGGGAACTGTGAGAGTGCAAGAGAGCTCTCTTGGTCTGATGGGAGGTATGCAACTGTGACTATCTTTGATCTGATGACATTTCAGCTGTCCTGATGGGTAACAATCTGGAAATCACCAGGTGGCTGTAGAAATACATTTATACTTGGCTTTAATTCCCTTATTTTAAAGGGACTGGAAGTGTCACAAACCCTCTCTATACAGATAAACTTCACAGGAGGCCTCAGCATCAGGGATTTCACTCAGGGAGAACAGACGGAGATTATCTATAGACTATGGTAGTATGTACCACAGTAATTTATAACGGCCCTAAGCTAACATAAATGTGTTCCAGTGCTGCCATTAAGAGTCTTTTAATCAACTAGCCTAGAGATAACACTGAAATAAAAAGAACTTCCGTTGCATCAGGCATTGCACTCAACCATAACGTGTATATTTTGTTCTCTGTTGCAGCTAAACACTTACAAATGAGACCCAGACAAGCACTTGGAATACGTCCAGAATCATACAGGGGAATATCTGAATAAAATCACCCTCCAGAAACAAGGCACTGAGAGAAGACAGAGCAGTGAAGAACTGCTTCTCCATCCACACCTATATGACAGGATGAGCTGGGAGTTTGAGATTCACTCCTTGTCTGAATAGCAAAGGCTGCACTTCTCCAATATCCTGCTATGAAAACAGACGGGTGTGGAGAGAAACCTCCCATACAAGTGCAGAGAAGCAGACACAAGACATCTTTAATTAATCTAAAGTACGTGGTGAATTACAAAAGAACAGAAAGGTCAATTTTCAAAGTAATAACTAAAGTGGTAAGTGTCCAGATCTCATTGACTCTAATGGAAGTTTTATGCCTGAATTTGCATGCACTGGGATGAAAACGTACAACACTGAGAAAGGCAGAAAGGTAAGAAATGGAGTAAGACTGGATGAACAGAAAAACTGAATACCTTGCAAGTTAAGCAGGTAGGATGAGACAAGGAAAATTCTATAATGCTGATGAGATGGTGAGGTTGGAGAAGGGACTAGATACTTTCAGAATCTTATATAAATGCAAAGGGATACTAACTAAATACAGTGGACCAAATCCTCAGGCTGTTTAAGGGTGTTAAGTGAATGGAGTTCTATCAGAAAATCAGACTTGCTGCCTTTCTACAACTGGGAAACTAAAAGAAATCCAGGCAGGACTTCACTAATCCTGGTGTGTCTGACTCATCAGCCCCAGACGTGATCAGTCCTAAACAAATATCTAAACTCTTCTGAGAGATTTCACAGAAATCACTGTGAAATATGCAGTGAACCAGCATACTCCCAGAGGACAGACAGGTTTCTGTCAAGTAGTCATTGGCAACTCCTAAATAGGGTGGATTCAGAAGCCCTTAGCTAAAGTGGATACACTTCAATACCTCACAAAATACATGGATTCCCACCTGGGGATTCTGCAGAAAAGTCTCTTTGTTATCAAAGCATCCACCAGAGCGATTTAGCAGGGGGTCTGAATTCTTTGCCCAAGCTCCATGCATCATTTTCTTCTCCCAGGTCTTGTGGATACTGAAGTAGGAGGTATTCACAATCCGGCAGATGTCCACATCAGTGAAATTCTTACACCAGTCCTCAAACGTCATCCTATTCCAAGGGACACCAAGAAAAGTCATGGTTTATTTAAAAATAAACAGTGATACGCAAAGAGCCAAAATAACACATCAAATCTTCCAGTAATTTAAGAGGAGGCATTGCTCAGCTGTCCAGAGGACAAACTGATTCACTGGAAAGCTCTCCACGTGGAAATACTTGTCAAGCCACAATCACACTATCTTAGAACTTCATTTAGAGAAATATCACCTCAGTGTGTTTGGTCAGCTCTGTATTTGTTCAGTTGCAGCACCTAAGCCTAAAGGATAGGTTGTATCTACCAGGCTGGAATTGATAACATATGTTGCGAAGGCAAAAGAGATTACTTGCAACCAAAGTACTATCCACTCCTCATTATGATGGTCCTTATCGTTACATCTGTCCCTAAGCACAACTCAAACCTCTGTAGTCTGGACACAGCTTTTCTTCAGCACCACCTCAATGCTATAACCTGTGCCTGCTGAAGTGACAGACTGGAATGCAAAGCAGTTTAAAAAACGTTCACCTCCTCTAACAGCTTGGAATCTCTGAAATACCATCATGTCCTGGCTTATTAATGGCCCAGAACCAAATCCTACAACTGGCTTCCAGTTGCCCGTTCTGACAAAGCCAAGCAAACAGAAGACTTTTCATACTGAGCCCTACCAACACACTTGATGCAATATTGGTCTACTGAAGAAGTTGCTGGACTGCCTTGGTGTATCTAAGCTTTAAGCAGACTCAAAATTATTAGAGTTCTAGAGATTCCGTAAAGAACGAACATTTCTTGTGCTCATGCTGGAAAACACCAACAAATATCAAAATTCATTGGCTGCAATTGTATTTACAGATACCTCAGCCATGGCTGACCTAGAAATCCTAGAGATAGGCACAGCAGTCAGTAAACAGGATTGACAGTGCGTTCAATATTTGTCATTCTGTCATGTTAACCAGCACATGTATTGTCTTGGATTCTGAGTGAATGTCCTAAATATAGATAATAGATTTTGAGGGTGTTTGAAACTTATATTTACCAAGAGCTGCTAATTTTGTTCTAATAATTTTTAATCCATTTTTTCTGTTCTTCTCTCTTTCCGTCTGAAACAGACCTTGTGCCAGGACTGGATAATCTTATCCATTTGGGGAAGTTGTTTTCAAAGCTGTTAAATGGCAGAATTAATGACAATTACACGGTGTAGCCAGTATGTCCAAACCTTTCACATGACTCCCACTCACCAGAACTCTCCATCATTCTCAAGAGTGAGTCCCAAGCTCTTACGTTCTGAATTGCTGACTTTCTTCCATTCCTCAGAACTAAAAGGAAAGGGGGGGGGGGGGGGAAGAGGAAAAAAAAGAACAACAAAGATGGTTAATGAATTAAATACTTGTTATAAAGGTAACATCACAGTACTGAAAGGGCAGGTGATATTCAGGAAGAAAGTGTGGGGCTTACAGGAGTTGTTTTAAAACATCAATTGATTTGAAAGCTACCAAAAAAGAAAGAGATGAGTGGGAAATTGGCATGACTAGAGCAGAACCTTATTGATTTCCTTTGTCACACCTTCCCTTAGGACACTTAAACAGCTGGTTTGGAAGGTCATATAAGATTGACTCCATCCCCTGAAGGCGCTTTAAAAGAAACCTGTTTTTCCTCCTCGGGAGCTTATTGAACACTTCACTTAGACCAGAGTATTCTCTCTGTCTTTCAGTCTCCTTAAATAAAACAGGCCTGAGGTCTAAGATTTCCTCAGAGAGCCTTTGAGAAGAAACTGTTGCAGCACGAGCCTAGTGTCCAGTTTCCAGAGTAACACTACACTGTACAGACACTTCATTGCCTGCATTAGCATATAACTTACGGGCTCTGCATTGTCCCCTGGAGGCACCTGCCTCTTTCCACTGATTGCAGGGGAGCACAGGATCCTGAATGCAAGCAGTCTGATACTTAAATCAGACAACATGATAGAAGACAGCATAAGCCCCTTCCCTAATGTGTTACATTAGACAAACAGAGCCACAATTCCTCACTCCCTTTCCAAAAGTACGGGGAGGTCAAAGTTGAAGGTGGTTGGCAGGAGGGAAGGGAGGTTGCTTGCCTAACAGACTTTTTCTTAACCTATTTGGAAATTCTCAATTCTGTTAGGCCAAAAACTATGAGCCGACCTCAGAGTCCTCAGTGCTTCCACTGGAATGAGTGGCAGCTGTGCCAACACAAGGGCCAGTGGGGAACCACAAGGGTCTAAGTTAAACAAGACACGGCAGCTCTTCTGTGCATTCTTCACTTTTCACATGAACCAAACTCTTTGAAAGTAATAGATTTTTGCTAGCTAAAGTATGGAAGATAAGAACTTAATATGCTGTTGTTAAGAACATTGCATTACTAAATGCTAACAGTGGCTGGTAAGCACAGCATTGAACTGTAACATCCGACTTAAATGTATTTCATGTGTAAATTGCCAGTGATGGAATACATCCCCTCCAGCAATCATTTCTGTCTGTGTAGGGGTGCCTGTTAAGCTCATGGCCCACATTAAAATTCAGTAGAAAACAATTCAAGAAATCACAAATGTGGCAATTTTACACATTTTTAACCAGTCACTTAAGTTATCTGAGAATATAAGACTTACACAATCCCCAGCAGCTAGCAATTACAGATGAGAAACTGAGTCACAGACAAACTCAGCGGTGAAGCTGGGAAAAAACCTCATGGTCTTGACTCGTCACCTAAGTGACTACTCATGCTCCAGTGTGCCAGAACAATGATGTATACAGTAAACTAAGGCCCAGAAAGCCACAACCTCCTGGCTCCTCCAGGATGTGTTCATTTGCTCAGAGAATGCTGTACTTGGGAAGAAATGGCATAACAGTTCAGCCATCACTGAGTATTGCAGACTGATGTTGTGTCTCAGCAGTGTTTAACAACGCATCTCAAGTCCAGTGGCCCTAATCACAGTTTCATTCCTTTTGACACTGGATTTGCAGCACTTACTTGTCACTCCAGGCACCGTTCCACTCTCTTTTTCCCCAGGGATTCCTCAGCCTTATCATGAACAGCTTTTCTGCGTTAAAAGAGAATATGAGCCTTTCTCCAAGACGCAGCTTCCGAATTGCAGTCACTGCGTAGGCATGGCCGACGATAAGACCCATCTCTGTCTCCGCTTCATTGGTACTGGCAGAGGAAGCCTTTAGCACCAAGAATGACAATCAAAAAAAAAGAACTCGCATCATTGAGGGACCTGACAGCTATGTTTTCAAGAGGCAGGACAGGGAAGGCTTGTTTTCTTTCACAAACCTGTGTTCCCTTCCCAAGTGATTTGACTATGCAGGAAAACAACAGCACTGGGGCTCAAAACTAGTGGCTCACTAGTCTGATCTTCTGCATGATAGTGCCAGACAAGTCCCAGCAGACAGAATCCTGGTGCATAGGCAAAGACTGCCTGCTACAGCCATTCTGTCTCCTCCTGGCCTCAGAGAGTTAAAGACCTTTATCAGCCCTTCCAAAATCTTGTCATCTTTACAAAATGGCTCTTCTGGATATTGATGACTATGCTCAGACATAGCACTGTCTGGTGGTGTCCTCAAGTGGACGCTTTGTAGGGCCTAAGTATTTAGCCAGTGAGTCTAACGCCTGTTTCTGTGTTGGGGTAAATTTGATACTCAGGAAGAACTAATGGCAATGGGTAAAAATAGAGGGCATGGGCAAGAAAACTTTCTAGTCATTTGTCAGAACTGTCCTGTACCTCACTTGTGACCTGGCAGGCCTCTCTTGTGTGGCAACTGGCAGATCTGCAGGCTTTCTTAGGAACTGGGTTTGCTCCTCATAGACTTCACATAAGAAGCCTACTTTCCATCAGTGATCAGGCAGTAAACTGTCCTGCTGGATGACCTAGGCCTGATCAGATGTTGATCTAAGAATATATAAAAATTGTCAAGCTCTGAAAAAGACCAAAAGTTCATTTAATGCATCCAGATCAAAATCTCCTAAGCACATCTAAAACCAGAAAAGCAGTATCACATAAAGATGCTGGAGTTGCTTTGAATGACTGGTCCTTTACAAAGCCAGCACAATGCTGCTTCTGAGCAACACAAACCAGGCAGAAGACTGGAAAAAGTAAAGCTCTGCCAGTACTATAACCCTTCTTCTGAGGCAGAAACAATCCCAATGGTCGTCCCTCTGGATTCATCACACCCTTACTGGAGCCAGCACGGGCATCTTTGCAGTGAGCCATATGCAGTCTCTCTCACCTATACTGGGCTATAACCCATTGGGCCTTAAGACACTCACTCTCTTGGACAGCAAGGAAGGAAGATTTGACTCAGTGCAGATCCCTGGGTGTAAACTTGTAATAACCTAATTAAGAGCTCAATGATCAAGCAAGCCTTTGCTCTGGTGGAGAGAGATGGACTTATTAGAGTTATGAAATGCACATAGTACTTTCTCAGATATTTTTATCCATTTCAAAATTTCTCTGGTCTAAACAGACATGGTCCTTTCTCCTAAGGCAGGTGTTGCGCTGATACAACAATGTTCAGTCGCCAAAGATAAGAAATCAGCCCAAAAAAAAAAAAAAAGGAAAAAATAAATTTATATCAAATGGGAACTGACAGATGGTCTGGCAACTGTGAGACTTTCACCAAGACCTCTTTGCCTTTCACTGACAACAGCTCCTAAAGAATCAGCTCATGTGTTAAACCAGGACTGGCTGACATTTCCAATGGGTTTGGGCTTTCTCCAGCATAACACTTTCACTTGCATTTTTCACAACTAAAAGCAAACAAGAGTCCTTGACAGCATGGGAGTCTATAACTTCTCCTGCTGCCTTTGTTATCCCCCAGGCTCTTCTTACTGCTGGGCTGCCTTTCCCACCTCATTCTGAAGACATTTATTTATTTATTTATTTAAGATATTTAAACATCTACTGTCTGTTCAAATTTCTAAATGGTGAAGCTCAGGGCTATTTTGTAATCCAAGGAAAATGATGACATATTTGTAAATCAGCAATGAAGCCACTTGAGTATTAAATATTCTATACCTAGCAAGCTTCATTGTGTGTATAATACGTCTATCAAAAAGTGATAAATGCAGATGAGTCAAGCCAAACCAATAGGAACAGCCTCTGTGTAATCAATGTTTAGAAGCATCTGCGTTTAATTTGACAGGCAGAAATATAATGCCAGGAAGAAGTGAAAACATTACAACCATCTAATTAATTGCTTTTTAAAACACAAAACTCCCTGTACTTAGCCTATCTCCTAACCAGATCCACATTAAGAATCTGAACTGCCTTAACATTTGGGAGCAATCTATCATACCAGAAACAATGTTTACAACAATTCACACCAGGAAGTCTGGTCTGCCAGCCTGGTCTGAGCAAACCAGATGGAATTGTTTCTAAATAAAAATTCAGACCTTGTGAAAAAGGTAAAACAAACTCCAAAGACCTAGATGAATGTGTTTCTGAGCAGTTGCCTGATGTTGCTGGGAGGGACAGTTCAGGACTCCTGTTCTATCCCAGCTGAGTTCTCAGGTTGAAATTCATCTCCCAGAAGGCACCACGTGTTCCTCTTTGGTACCATGGCTGGGGCCCGCTAAACAGATAATGTTCTCAGGCATCTCCAAACATGACTGATTTTCTGTGGTTCTAGACAACTCCATAACTACAACGATACTTGCAAGAATTTCTGAATGAACCAACACTTGGGGGTCCACAAGTTTACTGTGGATTTAGCACTTATACTACAGATATTAAATAGTTAAGTGCTACAGTAATATGATCTTCATTTCACAGATGGGGAAATTACAGCAAAGTGTTTAAGTGATTTAATTAAGTCCACAGAAGGTTAGCCTTAGCTAAGGTCTTAAATTGGAAGCAGAGGGCATGGGAATAAGATGCTGAAGTGCACCTAGATGCCAACCTGGCAACTTCTAGAGAATGATCCCTTTCCTGCAGACTGCACTTAAAAATCATTTAAAAGTAATCTTTTAGGAAAAAATTCAGGTGCCGTGGCAGTTTGTTAGCCCTCCACATGTGGTAACAGCTTCAGACAAGGTGAGATTTTCAGTGCTAAACAGTCATGGCCTGACATTGCAGACTTTGACAGAAGGCGAGTTAAGCCTAGTTGTCACTGGTTTCCCTCCTAAGGCAAGGGGCTGTGCAAGGCCCTTGTCTGCCTGTGGTTTGTGAAGTGTATGGAACCCTTTGGGAGCTGCTACTCATCTGCCTTCCAGCACCTCAAGCGAGTGGATAGAGGTAAGGTGTCCACAGAAGGCAACCCTGTATCACCCTTGGGGAAGCCATCCCCTCTCTACTGACTAAGGGAACTTCAGGGTCATGGCCTCCTAATGTAGGCACCTGACTTAGCTGACTCCCATTAGCCAGTGTAGGCAAGTATTGCTGGTTAATTTTAATGGGGAGTCTTATTAACAAACAGGACCACCTGAATAACCAAGTGAGCTCAGCCTTTCAGCTCAGCTCCAGTGTTAACACTGACAAGACGACTGCATCATCAAAACCTAAGTCAAGATGTCTCAGCAGCTCAGTGCCAGTAGAACTGTTTTCTGTAAACAGATTTCCCTAAGAAATAAAGAAATTAAATGCTGCCATCTGGCCTGTAAATTAGGGCATTCTAGGTGGATTAACCTCGGGTCAATACACAACTGTGACCATTCAGAAAGAATAGCATTTCAGATCCACAGTAAATGGCAGCCCAAAAGGCTTTGCGGTTTTGTGATCGTATTTGGTGGCTCATGGAGTTGTACTTGGCTCACAGCACTGCCAACTTGCTAGCTTTTTCCATACGAAGCTTTTCCAAAGCATACAAATGAAGGACATACTTAATATAATTATACTAATAATGGTATTTTTTCCAGATTTTTAAAATTCAAATTAACTCTTAAAATCCAGCTCTCTATACATACCGTAATGTAACAGCTGATCAACCCGCCTCTTTTATGCACTTTCAGCAAGTCTTCAAACAGCTTCATCTGCTCAGAAATAATCTCCCCATATTTGCCCTGTACCAAATCAATAGATTCTGCCACTGCTCCAGTGAAATCCACAATTGCATCTGCAGCACTGCCTCCATCTAGGGCTTCATAAGATCCAGCCAGCCTGGAGGTAACACAGAACATTCTCAGTCACCAAGTGGCTGTGTTAGAAGTGCTTTAATCTGGCTTGAATGTAGGTAATATATTTGTGTCTCACCAAAGAAAAAAACAAAAACAGAACAAAAAAAACCCAAAGCAGCAGATTGCAGGTAAACCTTTGCTGGGTTTTTAGGAAAGGAGCTGCTGAAGTAAAGTGCATTGCACTCTTACGATTCACCTCCTCCATGCAGATTAAAGGAGGATTTTTCAATATTTTTTAGGTTCTCTACTAGCATCAAACCTAAAACCTATGGAAAGTATGATAGAACTTAAAGACAAAAGAAACAGATGGATAGAAAGAAGGGACAGCACTGAGAACTAAAAGGACAATGAACTAGCTCATACTTTGCATAAGCTTTCTCCAATAATGCACTCCAGAATTCATTTTTCACATTGGAATGACAGTAGATCAAGTTCCCGTCCATTGTTGGCAGCAGATCATCAACAACCACTTCTGTCCATTCTCCAAAGCACCAGAAACGGAAACGGAAAATCCCAGCATATTTCTCTGGGTTTTTAGGGTCCCATTCTTGTTCGCTAAAGTCTGGAATCACCTGAGAAATCATGCAAGGGAAAGTTCACCAAATGCACTATATTAAGATTTATTCAGCGGGCAGACTGCCCTGGAGCATGCACTATGCTGGTATTCAGCTTCATGAACACTTGACCTTAAACAGACGAAGCAGTGAAAAAGGAGGGTGAATTTGGTACAAAGTCAAATATAGTCCTACTTCAAAGAATCTTTTAGGAAAGTAAAATTCAAATTGATTTGCAGAGAAAGACAAACAGAACCTATTGCATTCTCTGGCTTTGCTATATCTCTTCTTTGGTGCTCAATGGGACTGTGGAGTGGGGAGGTCTCATAACATGAAAAATGAGCTTCTAAAGAACAGGAAGATTTGAATCCACCAAAATTCACCACTCATCAGAGGCACATTAGTCCTAGAGGGAAAAACATTGGCTGATAGGCAGGGAAACATCCAAGGTTTATTAGCTTTATTTCATACACCAAGCACATTGATCACCTACCTGCTGCCAGAGGGTCTTCCTCAGAGCCAAGCAGGAGCATGCAGCCACAAACCAGCAGTTCCCCAGGGTGCCTTGATGTAAGTCGTGGGAGCTGATTCCATTCACAAACAGGCGGGGGTCTTCACAGAGGTCCTAACAAAGCCAACCAGAGATTACTGGAGACTCCACTCCAGAAATGATCACAGCATCCTTTCTCTCCATACTTGTTCTGCATCACATTCCCACTGAAGCGTGGAGTTTCTGTACCAGGAAGTTCAAAAGCTCTCTGGCACTGAGTATATTTGAAAGTCGGGGTACACAGGATTATTTAAGTTCTTACAAGTAGATTGTGTCACCTTATCTAAACACCAGGATTTGCCATTTTTTTAGCCAGAGTTCCTAGTTCTGCCCTCAGCTGAAGGTGATCTTTGAGGACTGGAATGAATTCAACATTTGGTAGAATTATTTGGCATTAGGGCAGTTGATGAACTGAAAGTAAGTGAAAGGAGAAGGAGGACGCATTACAGGGAAGGGCTTTCACCAAAAAAAAACCCATCAAGAAAAGCAGCAGGAAATGATGTTACTGGCACCAGAACTCTAAGCTCCTCTTTCTTCATTGCCACTCCCTTGGCTGACATATTGGAAATCCTCCTCCATCAACAGCATGAGTTACTGCAATGACCCTTGCCACTCAGCACCAAAGAAGGCAGAGAATACGTGTCTGTGAAATCCACCTCTCATTCTCTGGGTCTCATCTTTCTTATTTATCTGGCTCTTACTAGAACCACTTGTTCCTCCTCTCCCATTGCTTTCCTGGCTCCATCTCTATCTACATGCAGATTCTCACCAAAACATAGATGGCTCTTCCTGTGATGTCTCCCTGCTCCTCACTAGCTTGCCCCTTGCTGTGTCTTTCCCAAGGGGTACAAGGCACTAAAAGGAGCACCTCCAAGTATCATTGAATGTGGGAAAGCCACAGGAGTACTTTTTGCAGCAGTATTGTGTTTGTTAGCAAGAAGTCCTTCGCAGATGGTGTTCTCCTGAACGGATATATGTGTGGCTTTGCAGTCCCAGATACAATCTCCCAAATGACACTTCAGAAAACAGGTAATCTGACTGTCCCGTAATTGGTATGGAGCCTACTGGCTTGACCTCAGTGACTGCTCATGACACTCTCCTGTGAATCATCGCTTTTCCTGACTGGTTGAGAGAATGGAAGAGCAGACAGCAGTAAGAAATTCTGCTCTTTCACAGTATAGGAATAACTCTAAATTTTCAACGCTGTGGGAAGGAAATGATCTTATATCCAGGCATTAGAAATGTAGAATAAATAACTCCCTTTCATCTCAAAATGGCAGGAGACTCCAAATCTCCTGCAGTCTTTTCAGTTTGTTATCAGCAGCAGAATAAGGAGCTGTGCTCCTTACCTCATGGATTCTCACTGCCCTTTGATAATAATATATGATGGTCCCTAAATACCAAGACTGCAATCCAAGACTGGCTACACACCACAGGCAAGTCAAAAGCTCTCAGTCTTCCCTTTGTTGGGACTGTGTCAAATCAGTGCCAGCTGAACTTACTTTCAGAGAAAAGAATCACCTGAGTGCTGAGCTGAAAGTCTGTTCTCCTGGGCAGATTTAGGAGATGGCAGCCTGAAGTCAGCTCGCAGTATGTAATGCATGGAATGCTGTTTTCTTTAAGAAAATTATAATTTTGGCATTTTCTCATTAAATAACAATTGGTATAAATTTCAAATGCCTCTTGGGAAACAAGTGACCGATCATTATATGACACTCTTCTGTCTGTATTTCTTACATGTGTCTTCACTTAGAGAAATTTTGAAGCTTATTAACAGACTTAATAAAATTCTGAATAACAAAGTGGTGCCTTGGAGGAAAACTGACTATGTACAAGATACTCATCTGCATCACGGACAGATTCGTTCAATCTGCCTGGATGCTCTGATACGGAATAGTAACAGGAACCTCAGGCTAGCACTTCAGCTGGTGTAAACCAACCCAGTTGCCTGTTGCAGGGGCTGAAATCAGTGGCCCTTACTGCATGGTGGTAGCACATATTCCAGACCCAGCTGGGGTAGACTCAAGTTTCATATCCCATTTCCATGCATCTCTAGCAGTAATAATGTCTAGATTGTTTTTCCTTTCAAAATGTTATTCTGTTAGTGTAATAAACAAGGGATAAATTGAGCCTTCGGGGTTAAAATTGTCCAAACTTTTCTGTCACTAGAGGAAGCCAAAATTTCATTGGTTTTGAAAGAAATTAAGCACTACCGCGTATTACAAATATCTTCTCTTATTTGGTTTGCTTTGCTAAAAATAACCGCATTAAACTGTCATTTTTTAATTGAAGCGTGTCTCGCGTCTCACACAGTCCTCAGAGAAAAAACAGAGAGCGGCATGTGTCAACTGCCAAAAATATGGATGAGATTAGCGTTTGCTGACCACTGGGGTCCAAAGCAAACACAGAACAGCAGAACTTAGAAACAGCACCTCCGTTTCCACCATAGACACTAAATTCTTCAGGATCCTGCTTGATAAACCCTTTCTTATTAAACTGTCTAAGCGACCTGGACTTCTGAGACTAAAGAACAGTGCAAGAAAATGACATTAGCTCTGTTTCTCTTGTCATTAATTACAGCCATTATAACAGCTTCTATGATGTCTGTCACTGTGTGGCTCAGATGAGATGCACAATAATACTCAGGTGCAAGCTATAGCTAATTCCAGCTGTTTGCTCTCTTCTGGGCTTTTTGCCTTTCACCACTTTTGCAGTATAGCAAATTCTAAGGAATACTTTTGAGATGGAATTAGCTATCTAAGCCACAATTCCCCCAACACAGAGAGAAATGTGCTGTTTAAATCTATTATTCTGCAGTCTTTGTAAGGATCTTCAAGCATTTTTGGTTGCCCCAAGCATGTAAAAAAATAAAAATTTTTAAAAAAATCACTTCTCCAATAACGCAGTGATAATTTAGGATAGTTGAGGACCAAGCCAACTACCATCAGAGGAATTACAAGGAAGAGAGACTGACGTGAGACATGGCCCAGGCATTTCAGGAGACCTGATGCCTTCTCTCCCTCGTAACCTAAGCACTGAAGCACTTAGGTTCTGAGTTCCACTAGAAGTACCTCCTTTGCAAAAATAGTGGTTTAACCCTAATCCCTTTTTCTCAGGGTCAGCTTGCATCATCTGTGCTGTAAAAAAGAGAAATATCTTCACATTTCCAAGAAAAAGTTTAAAGGAAGTTACCAAGTCTTATTATACATCATTAACGTGTAATAGCCATACTATTTCTGATACAACATGGCTAGTAAAAGCAGCTGTTGTATTATTTATGCCCACAGGGAGCATTCCACCATCCAAGACACAGAGTTCTCCTCAGTTCTCCCCTTACGCATGTGCATAATAAAATAAACACCATCTGCAGAACCGTAATTAGGCTGTACAGAGTCTGAAAGTGAGGTAAGAGGTTACAGGGGCTCATGGTTCTGCTGAAAACCCTGATGCTCTTATTTTCATACCAGACTTTCATTTGCATGACAGAAGTCTATTTGTGTCACCTCCTTGCTGCACTGTGTAGGCTTGAAATATCTGACATTTAGTGTTACTCAGCCACTGATGCTGCAAGAAATAAATTGGCTCACAAACCTCTTTTTCTGATTTTAATTGGTTCATCTCTTTGTGACAGAGCAAGCAAAAGAACTGGTTAATGAGCAGACTGGGAGGACACTGAGCAGTCTAGAGATGAGAAACTCAGTGTGGGATCACAGGAAATAACAGTGGGAGAGACCTTGACATATTAGTCAGTCCCAACACTTTCCTAGTGTCCAAATTGGCCATCCCTAACCTACTTGTGACTGACGTTCCTCTAACCTGCATTTAAGACATCCCATGAGGGAAAGTCCACACGCTTCCTCCACTGGTCAGCAAAGAAGTGCATTGCTGAGCTGCTCTACAAGCCCAAGACCTCTGTAAATGGAGAGAACCTTTCCTTTCTACAGCAACCCTTCATGTAATCTACAGACCTCTAACAAGTCTCTCTTCTCTAGTTTTAATAACCGGTTCTTCATGTTTTGTATCACTGGTGAAGTGTGGTGCCCAAACCCAGAGACTATACTCCCAATGAGGCTTTAGCAGTGCTGAGCAGAGCTCGATTCTTTTGCTTACTGAAGCTGGGGTGTCATTTTTCTGTCTTTCTCACTTGAACTTCACATATTTACCTTGTGTTCAGACTGTGATCCACCCTCTGATGCTATTCTATGGACTTGCTGTCTAGTCATCCTTTCTCCCTAACTGAGCCATGAAGTCACTTAATACCAATGCACTGTACTTGGTTGCACTGCTGAAGTGATGCTGAATTCCATCCTGTTTATTCTGCACTATTTTCCCAAGAGATCAAGATAAGTTTGAATTCTCAACCCCTGTCAACTGGCTTGCATTCCCGTCCCAGTCTGTGTCCTACACCATTCCCGTACATGCCTTTCTAGCCCCTCATCCAAGTAGTAATGAAAATACTGAAGAGTACCAGACTAAGGGAGATTTCTGTAGGACTCGGTCGATACAGTGCCAGCTTAAGAGTGCTCCAAGTAATTTATTTCATCAGCTATGCATCCCCATTACAGAAGTCTGAATTAATCCAAATTTTCATACTTTGGAGAGACATATCAGATATTGCCAAAGCCTTATGAAAGTCAAACTGTATCAGATCTGCTGCTCGCCTCTTAGTCACAAGGTCTGTCCCACCCTATGCTGCAAGGAAATCAAGCTGATACATATTAGTGTATCTGACACAATGTATTTTTATAATACAATCTATACCATCAGACTAACAGTCATGTGCTTAGGTCTGATAAATTGCAGTCAGGAATTTCACTGAGATACAAAAATGTTTGGACTGTAGTACAAATATGAAAGATGGCAACTTAACTTTTCTTTGCTACAATGTATCTTCCCTAGGAAATTTCAAAACAATGTGAACCATGGGAGACAACAGAAACGCACTTCACTGGAGCTATCAAATGGTTTGTACATTGCTTTCTCATGATTCCCTAAAAGAAAAAAAAAAAAAAAAAAAGAAAAAAAGACAAAGAAAAGTACACCACAGAAAAGTACAGGAGATAACGGATTAACTATATGCATTAATTTCAGGTTGCTGTGGCTACTTTAAATCTTACAGTAATTTAGCTAAAGGAAAATGTTCCCCTTAGCTCTGAAGATGCCTCTCTTAGCATAAGTATTACCCATATCCATGAACTAAAAAATACGCTATATTGGTTATAAATAAGGGGAAAGACAGTCAAAGGGTTAATTAATTCACTATGTGTCTTCATGGACATTAATTGAAGCTGCACAGTAAAACATTATGAGAGATCTCTGATGTCTGAGAAAGGGAAAGATTATTTTTTAACAGATTAGGGTCTCTCAGCTGGCTCAGATAGAAAAACAGAGATTCAGAGAAAGGGACAAAGAAAAAAAGCAATAATGATGTTCGCATCCACAAGATTTTCAAAGGATTCTGTAGCATTTAGAGCTCACTTCCTTCAGCACCCTTTAAAGAACTCAGCCCTAACATAAAAAATAATTTACCTTTGCTTGCACACAAGGCCTACAGAGACAGACACTTTCCTTGATTCTGTCAGACTGATGTACTTAAGCCCAGTACACCATTCCCTTAAATTTTTTTAAAGCGGTTTGAATTATGTCAGATCTGAGAATTCTTTTCATTTTCTTCTCTTCTCCCATCCTCATATCATACTGAGTCAAGTCCTGTAGAGAGTGAGGTCAGTGTAGGAAAGGCAATTCTTTCCGAATATGGATGCAAAAATTCAGCGTTGGCTACAGCTAACTATGAACCAACCTCATCTAAAGGAAGGTAGCAAAGACAGCACTTATTTTGAGGCTGTGTAGCTGAAGAGGTAGAATAGATTGTCTATCCTATAATAAATCCCAGCTGTGTTGGCATGTTTATAGAAACCCTCTCCAGATCAGGCTGCTCGCCAAGGCAATTGCAGTTAGCCCTAAAAAGAAAAATAACTGAGTCCAACTGTGCTAGATACTTCAGTGGATGCAAAAAGCCTTTTGCAACCTTGTTATGCCTGAAAAAACTCGGCCTATGGAGTGAAAAAAGAGAAGTCTTAAGTTACAAACATGCCCTGTGGTATAGCTCTAACCCCTCAGAGGACAGTTCTGAGAGAAACCTCCATCAAAAGAAAACCGGGGTCAGATATGACCCTGACTGAAACGGCCCTCGCTGAGATCAGGAAGTGACTTTATCATCAGTGCTGTTACGCCGTGTAAATCAACAAAAGGAAGATTTAGCCCTCAGGTTTCTGTCTGTAGACCCTGAGCTCAGGATGTGTAATTCCTCTGTAAACTCCATGCCCATTGTCCAGCTCCTGACAACAAGATAGTGCCCAATACTGCTTAAAAAAGAAACCCAACTGTACATACGCAAGGGGAAGAGTATGCCAATTTGCTCCAGCCTTGTGTAAAAGAAAACTCCGTTATTTGGGGATTGAGAAATGCTTCTTCCCCCTCCTCCCTCCCCAATAAATCCTGTTACAAAACTAAATACATCACAGACATTTTTATAGTATTCTTTTTTTCCATTTTCAGTTTGGGGCTAGTGGTGACTAATACTCAGTGAGGGCCATGGGTTTCAGCCTTGCCCTGCCTACACGACACGTGTATTTGGGGAGGATCTGAATCAATGTTTTGGAAGCAAAAAAGCCAAACATTGGGCAACATGGTGTGTATCTTGGCTGCCTCTGTATTTCACCTGACCCTTGGAGTGCTACAGCTGCTCTCATCCAGAATGCTGACAGTTGCTGGGAAGGGTACAAATGATGTGCCGTAGGGCTGACCTTTTCCTGAACCTCAGTAACAAAGCATTTACTGAAGCTCTTCGAGTCCTCTGCCACTTCATCCCCAAAATCATTCAAGACTACAATGACAGACTTTCTGTTCTCCAGGACCCTCTCGGAAGTGTATCATACCATCTCTCGCAGCACTCTTGTAGTTTGTCATGCTTTAGAACAAGGTTCTACAGAACTGCAGCACGTTCATAACACTTTGTTTTAGAGAAAAGCTGCCTTGTTTGAGGATAACGTTTTTTTCTCACTGAACTTACCAGACAACAGCCTTTGTCTCCTGCCTGCTTCCCACAGTACCTAATCCCTTCTCTAAATTCAGTATTACAATTTGTGTTACTTTTCCTCATGAGCAGTGATCACAGATACCATTCTTAGGACCCAATTCACCTCAGGAAACAGTCATATTCTCTCAGCTTGGTGTCTAAACTCCCCTGTAACCAGAAAACAAGTTCTTTCAAAGGGCGATTTACTGTCATTACCTTGCCACCTTTCTCATAGTGTGATAACACTGGAGAGAGGCCTACCTCTCTATTGATCATACAAATCAAAGTAATAGTTCAGAATGGGCCCATATCTTTTAAACAGTTGCTGCACAAAATGTTATCCTTTGTGTCTTTGATGAGAATCTCATCAAATAAACCCAGTAATATACAACACAAAAGCAGGCCCAGCTAGTTATAGGAAACGCATCCAAAGTAACTCAGGTTAAAACCTAGAATATAACTATTTTAGAGGTTATTTTAACTGAAATTTTTAAAAAAAGTATTAACTGGTGACCTGAAGTTAAAATCTCCCAAAGATTATTGTTTTAGTGACAGATGTTGAGCAGCCTGAGATCACCTTTAGTTTGTTAATGTTGCCACCTTTTCTGGAATATCTTCTTTCCTCCACATCTCCCTCATTAGCGATTCCAGCCCATATGGAACTTCATTCTCTGCTATTCCAAGGCAAGTGTGACATCATTTGGGGAAAATAATTTAATCAAGGCATCATTTTAATTGGCTAAAAATTTATACATTTCAATTTCTTGAAAAAAGTAATTGTTTTCCACCAGAAAAGACACCATTTTTGGGACACTAACCTAAAGTTTTCTTGTAAAATGCTTTAACAAGAATTTACTGTGATTTTGTGATGGTGGTGCTCCATGAAAAACAGGTAGTTATAGTAGATATATTATTTGAGGCTGGACAATATTCAACACTTACTACTGTAAGCATAGGCATCAAAAGAGCTTTTGTTGGATGAGCTGCCCACCAGCAGGAATAAGGATGTTACAAATCCGTTTCTTAAGATTTAAAAAAATCAGTCATAAATGAGTTCAAAATTATTAGAGATTAGAATGTGTATGACAGCAAGGGGATACACAGCATACAGGGAAGAGCACCTGACAAGTCAGATTCATTGCATGTGAGCTATGCAGTCCGTCTGCACATGTGCTGTAAGCGTTTAATTGGGAGTGCAACTCAGACCAATTGGCCTTTTTTCTCCAGTGGAAAGGAAAGAAATTGAGGGCATTTTCAAGAAAAACCTGAATGTACAGTTCTTTTGATTAACAGGTGGTATAAGCCAGCCTAACTCTATTTCTGCAAAGAGCAACCTGCCAAAGCAGTGGAAATGTCTCTGCATTAAGTGCAAGTAACAGAGGGATGGCCCAGTTCAAAGACTGTCAGTTTAAGGTGACTCCCCAACATCACTTCCAGGCACACACTAATGTGGCTGAGGTCAGACATGGGCTATAAGTCCACTCACGATTCATCAGACTAAAAGGCCACCCACCGTCTAGCTATGTGTTTTTACTGCTTCCTCAAAACATGTTTGTCAATCAAGTTCTTGAACTAGTTTCCTAAGACGGGAAATAAAAACAATAAGAAAAGGAGGTTGGAAAACTTCACGCACAATTTTTCACAACACTGAAATATTCAGCACTGGACCAGTGTGGAATAAACAGTTCCCAGGTCTGCACGCCTGACTGTTCATCTCTGGCTGGGGAGGCAGCTATTTTCTTTGCCTGATAATAAGCATCATTTTGGCTCAGTAACCATGACCTTTCTAGGCTTGTCCAGTCTGACCTTATGCTGTGTCTCAAGGGGCTGGTAACGGATGCAGACTGAATTCTTCATCACTGCCTTCTATGAGGAAGGGAATATGCTGTTTACAAAAGAATATTAGGTAGGTTTCAGCAAAGTCACTTTTTTTTTTTTTTTTGGATGTTATTACATTGTGGATGTTTTTTTGTTATTATATCGGGCATTGTGTGGCAAAGAAAAAAGGTCAGGTCATCTAAGAAACATTGCCTGGACTGAAAATTCAGATTAAGCTGGAGGTGATTTATTTTACTTGAAAGAAGATATTTCTTCCTTGTCCAACGGCAATACACAGACTTTAAAGGTTAAAAAACATAAGTCTAAACAAACATTAAAGAGCATAAACCTCTTTAGCAACAAGTTCCTCCTTTCCCCATCCCTTTTTCCAGCAGGGTTTGGTTTCAGCCTAGATTCCAGTATCTACTAATTGTGGCATTTATCTCAGACACTTTCTTGAAGATAAAAATCCTTTATCCTCTTCTCCCAGTCTCCTCATTCTTTTCAGACAGGACCTTGAGGTGTTCTCCCCCACTTATTTGCTTAAAGCAAATAAATTTTAATGCCTAGACGTGGATCAGACTTTATTTCTAGTCTGGACACCCTTTCTGGCAAGGACCATGTAAAACAGAGAGTATTTGTCTTTCAGTAATAGAGAGATATGCCCAATACCTTGCAGAGAACCGTAGTGCATTCACACCATCAGAACTTTATCAGATCACTCATCTACAAGCTCTAGTAAAAGCCTTCCCATCAGGCTATTCCTTGAGCCGTCTGGTATAGCTCACTCCATCCATTCATTGCCCAGACCGGGTGCGAGCTGCAGCCAGGAGAGTGACACCAGCGTCTAGTGCTGTCTAGGTGCCAGCAAACATCAGGGCAGTGAAGTGGTATGAAGTGAGGATAAACACCAGCACCCATCCGAGTGGTCAGAAAGGTCACCAGTGTTGCCAACTGCAGCCAAAGGGAGTAATACAGAAAATGTTGCTAAGGAACAAAGCAAATGGACTCATGGAGAGAGAGAGAACTCAAAACATGCGATGCCTGTTTGACAGTCTGAACAGCCAACCACCTTCTCATTTTAAGGAATCTCGCTGCTTGCTTAAGAGATCAAAATTTGAGCTGTAAAAGATGTTGCATCAAAAATGATACAGCAGCATTCATTTTGCTTCTGAATAATAAAAGCACTTTTATGACTCAGCCAAATCAGTGGATCATCTCTCATAAATTCACAGAAACTACCAGAATTTTATTTACCTATCTGGAACATAAACAGCAGTTTCTATTTCTAAAACATCTTTTAAAACCTTATCTTGGAAAGACATTTAGCAATAAAGTTATCAGCACGTAAGTTTCCTTAGTTTTGAGTGATGAAACTGAAAAACACACAACACTGATTTCCAAAGTAAGATACTCAGTGTTCTCCATCAACACTAGTCAGCCTTGCAGATCACAAAGCATGTCATTATTATTATTATTATCATTATTTTTCCTTTTCTGTTATTGTTTCTATTAAACTGTCTTTATCTCAACCCACTAGGGTTTTTTTCCTCCCTTCAGCCCCTTTTTTTTTTCCCCCCCCTCTTCCCCCACCCTTCGGGTGTGTGAGTGAGTGGCTGCGTGGTTCTAGTTGCCGGCTGGGGTTAAACGGTGACACCTAGCTGAAATGCAGTTTAAACTCTGTGTTTAAATTGTTTAGAGGCTTAAGAAACCACTTGCTTGGAAAGACGTAATGAGAAAATTTTTTTCTTATTTATATCACGCTGTCTCTTTACATAGCACTTTCACTGCATTTGTTGAGCTTATTTTCATTCTTCCCAATGTGATACAGATATACTGATTTGAATGCACTACTTAATTTGAGACAAATTCCTTTGTTAAACACTAACATTACATCTCCTGATGCCAGTCTAAGACAAAGATGTTATTCAACTGTCAGAAAACAGAGAAAGCCAATACAGCAAACAGAATACCCAGAATCATTTTATCACAAAATTCACTGCCAACAGACCCGTATCTTCGTCGTTTCAAATAAAGTTAGTACAAAGATCAGGGTGCATATCAGAATGGATGATAGTTCATTGAGGATCACATAGGATTCCTTACCTTCCAGAAGAGGATCATATACATATATAAGAAAAAACAAGCTCTGTAGAACTGTCTACTTAGAAAATCACCAAGTGAGCAGGAATTGAACAAAGGTCAGTGATGGCCAACAGGTGAGTTAGTGCCATCACTGAGAAATTACCCTCCCGATTTACCAGTTTAGAAATCCTGGCAATCCCAATAAGCTCCACTTATCTTTTGCAACGACTACTACCAGCCACAGGAATATTCACACTGGCCAGCCTCACAGCACCTCTCCAGAGAGCACAAGCTGTTTGATTTGCAGTTATGTATTTGAATTTACATTCTGGGTAAAATAGAGGGATCCAGATCTCCAGTTCCTATTACAACGTGTTCAAAGCACCATAAAATTTCCTTTAAAGATGGAAAATCTCTATGAACATTTAGGAATTGCTGTGAGAACCTTTAAGTCTCCCATCATCTAAGACAGAAACCTCCCAAGGTCTTCTATTGTAAGAAACACTTTGCTTGTCTCCCAGGAAGAGAGGTTTGAGAGGCGTTGATAACTCAAACATGAACTTGACTAGACATCAAATTCCAGCTTGTCTTAAGAGCACAGTGCTCCACCTCTAAGTGCTGGAGAACCACTCCCGTTTCAGCACGGCTCCTCTCCTGCCAGGTTTAATTTCTTTATGATGTACCAGGAAAACCATCTCAGCCAGCTGGAGCTCTAAACCCCATCAGGGACACTGAAATCATTTTGGCTCATTTGTGTCTCCGGTAACCTCTCTGCTAGTGCTCAACACACAGACCACTTCCAAGAGAAAATCATGAGTCACCTTTTAACCCCACCCTCACACTATCAATCACATTAATTATTTTATTCAATCAGGGTCTGTCAAAGTAAAGTTAGTGGAAAACCTAAGGAAACATATCTTAACTCTCAAAAGGCAAGGAGAAGGGCCTGTTTCTAATAACGCTGAGGTTTGCCAATGTTGCTTTTTTCTTATCTTACAATTTAAGTATTTACAGTGCAGCCGTTATGTTCACTAGAGGGGATTTTTATTTTTAATTTTTTGCAGACTTTGGAATGTCTGCAGAATTAACTTAGCACAGCGTCCCTGTCTCTTCCAAGCACACCATTCCCTCAGTGTCTAATAGTTTTCACTCTATTCAAATGTAGAGATGCAGGCCAGATTCTCAGCTGTAAATCATCGTCACTGTAGCTAAGCCAAGGGGGTGATGTTGCTTTATACAAGCAGAGGTGCAAGGCCCCTCAATCCATCTCCGTCCATAGTCGGATACTGCTTCGGTTTTGTTCACGAGAGATTCACCATGCTTTTAGGAACAGAGAAAGCCCATTAAGACCAGGGATGAGAAATGCCATGGTTGGATTACATTTGAAATATTTGGATTAAATTTGAATTATTCCTCTTATAGTCCAGACATAAGCTGTTTCACCAATTATATCACGTGCCCAAATGTGAAAGCAGCTTTTAGACAACTTTCACTTCTGAGAACTTTCATTTGTGGAGAGCAGAGTCAGTGAGTGAGAGAGAAGGGAGGAGAATAGTACTGGATTCACATCTCCATTTAGGGAGGAAAATTAGATGTCCAAGGCTTAAATCCCCCTTTATCTGAAGGGAAGGGAAAACAGACAACAGTGATCACGCACAAAAACTACAGCAACATGAGGTCTGTACAAAGTCTTTGCAAATGGATCCAATTATCTATAGGGTTATCCTAGTGACCAAGGGAGAGCAAAGCCCTGCATTCATGTTCTTCCTCAGTCCTGCAAGTGCTTGTGCTGTGGTAAAGCTGAAGCAGCAATAAAACTTGCAGACCAAAGCTCAGCCCACAGCTGGATCATTGCTAAATGAGATTTAATATTTTTTTTTTTCCCACCATCACAGGACTGAAGATTTGGTACAGTCTTATGAAAAAACACTATTTTGATTATTTATTCACTGTATCAGACTAGAAAATGCTGTCTCCAGCCAAAAATCGGACCTCAATGTGCTTTATACAGCACAGACACTCCTTATCAGACAGGCCCAGTCCTGAAGGCCTTTTTAGTTAATGAGGCCAGGTCTGCTCTTTTCCAGGACCAGTTTTCAACCTAAAATACTGCAGCCAATTAAAGCTGTATGTTTCATTATTTCTGGTGAGACAGATACATATGGGAGTTAGGGAGTGAATTTTTGAGGATTTTGTGAGCCTCTAAAGAGGCTAAAGGTATTCTGCATTTGAGAAGTGAAGACAAGAAGTAGGGCCTGCCTTCCCAACTCAAAGAGCATGTATAGATGTACGTATATACATGTATTACATAAACATATGCACGTGGATGACTGCACCCACGAGACCAATAGGCCTCAATATGAGAAAATTAGATGAAAGGAAGAGGACCATATGGACACTCATTATCCAATCCAACAAGGGAGCGCCAAACCCCATACTAACTGCACGCTCATTAGATTCTTCACTGAAGTCCCCCATGGCCCAACTCTCCTCTCCCTGGTCACAAGAATGGTTGAGGCTGGAAGGGACCTCTGGAAGTCATCTTGTCCAACCCCCCTGCTCAGACAGGGTTACCTAGAGCAGGGTAACCTAGAGCCCAGGACAATGCCCAGGCAGCTTTTGAATATCTCCAAGGACAGAGATTCCATTTTCTGATGCACATGAGTAGGTCAAGATGGCTTCTGACGCCTGCAACACTGGCCAAAGTTCAGATCTTGACTCCTTCACTATGACATGTTTCAGTGAATTGAGCTTTAAGCTCAAATATGCAAAGACAAAATTCTACTTCATGCATAAAACCGGAAGATAACATTTGCTCTTAAAGACAGTGTATTTTCCTGAGAAAGAAAATTTTATTTCCTGCAAACTTGAAAAGATGCAAATTCAAAATGTTTTAGCCTTTATGATTAAGTTAGAAACGATGCCACATACAGGCAAGACAGCAGTTCTAAAAGGTTCTTTCAGCTGTGAAGGATTTTTAAAAAGGTTCTTTTTAGCCAGGAAAACATACTTCTTTATTTAATTTTTAAATGGAATTAATCTTGAAGGAAATATACATTTACGTCACAGGGAAACTGCGTGAAATTAAAATTATTTTGCAAATCTAAGATATAATGGCTTACAAAACCTCAAATTCCAGGACTTTACTCATCCCAAATACCCTTTTAAATATGGAAATAAAAGGAGAAACGTATAAAGCGCTTAACATACAAAGCATTTTTTGGATGTGGATGCTTTCCATTCTTGGGGAAGAGTGTTGACAGAACAGCACCTTAATTTCCTTCGCAACTGGCATGTTTGAGCTATAATTTTTCCTTCAGAGAAGCCAGGCATTTAATTCTTTAGGAAGACTAAATCAATGAACTAACAATTACTGTACGAAGACTTACGCTAGCTGAGGATGTGATCCCTGGACTTTTTGTTTTACAGGCTCAAAATAAATTTTACCATGTCATTCTTACCATCATCACATTGCCTCAGGACAAATAGAAGCTGACTCTCTGAGAAACCAATTTTCATCTAATGACGACTGAACCAACTAAATAAAACCTGACATTTTAAACTTTAAAGAAACATTCAGAAGATTGGAATTGTACTGTTTATGTTCTAGAAGTGACATGGAGGTCGTTTAGCATTTTTTCTTTAGAAGAAACAACCGCAACAACATAAGAAAGCCTCCATCGAATCTGAAGGAGGGAAATATAAAGTGGAAAAACTGCCAAGAGAGAAGATAACAAAATACTGGCATCTGGAGAGCTGTCTGCTTGGCAAGCATGCATGTCATTTACAAATGTTTGCTCATAATTATATCCCTGGAAGACTTGGGTGAATAATACTGTTGAGAAAGATGCCACTTTCAAAACACTGCCTCTCCATCACATTTAAATACATGCAACAGTCATTGAAGGGCGAGTGTATCTAAGGATATCACCACAGAAACGGGGAACTCATGCCTCACACTGCCCTGGTACCTGCGAGACAAGGAGGAGGAAGGATGGAGCTGTGTATTAGGATATCCACTGAACTCCCAGCTCTTTGACAAGCTTTCTGGAGGAGCCTGGATGCTGGCAAGGTGCCACTGTGTTTTTTGCTTCCTGCCATAACACAGCCAACACAGAAGGGCACAACTAAGAACAAGGAATTTTCTGAAGTGACACCAGAAACGGGATTGAGCCATCAAGTTCACATCATACAGGGTCCACTCAGTCATCAGACTGTAATGGAGAAGTTAGACATGCGGTATTTGCTGATGGCTGAAGGCTTTATAGTTTCTTGCTCATCTCTTCTTCTGGGGAAGCTCCATCTTAACAAGATTTTCCAGGCAAAATAAAAATAAAATTACGGAATTAATAAAATAAGGGTGAGCAACAGCTCTATTCTGGGAACATTTTGGCAATTCCAGAAGAAACATGTCACAACCTCCCCAGATGAAAACATTAAGGACAAAATATTCTAGGAGGAACAGTTTATCCAGTCAGAAACCAAGATGGAAGCATGTCAAACAATGTTTTCACGATGCCTCCTGTACTCAGCCCATTGGGGGACAGGCAAGGTGATAACCCAGATCACAGCAAAAGTCCCAAAGGCTTTGCCTTTGAAAGGGGCCAAAGTTTCACCCCAAACCCCCATGTTATTAATACTGAGGTGTACCACCTTATATCAGTGATGGGAATGAGAGTGAATTAAACTAAGTGCATAAATTCCTATTGTTTAGAAAAGGATGCTTTCTAAAATAACATCCTTAGGAGAATAAAACAGTATCTGTTTCAGTCCCAGTGGTACTTCCTAAATTAAACACCCATCTCAAAAAGCAAGGACCTCCCCTTCCAAGCTCTGGAGCACTAAGTTCTCCCATTTTTCAAATTTTTTAACACCCAGAAGCACAATCAAGGTCTTTTCAGGGCTAAGCATGCTGCCAGAGTCAGGCATCACCAGTCTGCTGCAGAAAGGCGAGGAGAAACACAAAAACCTGGAACAAAACAGAGTTCCTGTTCCTATTTCTGATAAACCTTCTGAAACACAGAAACAGAGCCCACCTGAATGAAATACCATAAAGTTTATAGGGCTTCTTATTTAAAGCATGGCTGAGCCACAGCACACTGAACTCCCCAGTACACCTCAGCCTTGAGCTGAACAACAGATTCGGGTCTAGGAAAATGGGACGTGCACAAGGGTCACACAGCTGTACATAGCCCTCCGAGACTCGAATCCTGGCCACTGCCAGCAATAACTGCCGGAATGGATTAAGGGAGTTAAGAGATCCCTACTTGTTTGTTTGGCTATGTCAGAGGAGTCCTCAGGGCACCGCACACAGTTCTGCTCGCTTCCTCACTACAGGAACAAAACAATTGGGAAAGCAAGCGCTTAACCCATCTGCGACAGCCCTTTGCATTTGATGATTGCTCTGTCCAATAACTTCTCCACGCTTCTTGGACACATCTTCTAGAAAAGCAGATGGCTGTACTGTCCATCTGGAATATTACTATTTTCCCATCACTACTCTTAGCACATGAAAATACTCAATGAGAAAAACTTTTTAAAATCCCCCTTATAAAGCTAACACCACTCAAATTTTATAGCACAGATTCTGGGTCTCTGTCTGCATTCAAAATGCCACAGATTTGCCCTGGTGTGACAATGCAAGTCCAAAGCACTGTGTCATCCTTCTTCCCACTGCATCAGTCTGCTTCCCAAGTCCCTGTCAGATGTCCATGTACGTACATCCATGTACATACATCCATGCCTGACTGCTCTGGGTGGGGACCTGTGAGTGTGAAGCACTTGCAGTTATTAACAGTCATTGGGACCACACGCAAAACTTCTTAGAGCATAGTGACTCTGGCACCCACAGCCCGTCATATAGCCTTTGTGTTTATATTAGAAATTGGGTTGGTGCTGTCACAGGTGGAAATGCTACTGCAAGTGAACCAAGATTTCAGGTTGCAGGGGGTTTAGATTGGTGAAATTTATAGTTGTAGATGAAGTTTATATTGCTTCACCTTTAAAATTCTCTCTCTAGCAAAATGCAATCAAATACAAAATATTTGCTGTTAACAAGATTCTTGCAGGGTCCAATGCACAGCAAACTTCTAGAGACAAGCCTGTTAATTATTACTTTGATGTTTTGGCGACAGAGGTTACTTTAGAATAATAACGGGCCAAACCTGCAGACAAAGCCAAAACACATTTTCCAACCCAAACCTCTGACAATGAACTCCAATCAGAGCGCCTGCTGGAAGATGAGGCAGGACTTGCAGCAGGGCACGTCACAGCCACTGTGAAAGAATCAGTGTCTTGTCGAACATTAACTAGCACAGTGGCCACAGCCTGGGCACTTCAGCCCCGGATGGTCTCCCACCCAGGCTACTCCTCTTTCACTGTGATCAACATAATGTGCCCTCAAGTGCTTGAGGAGGGATACCTTGTGGCAGCTGTCTCTTCTGCTCTGGCAATAAAGGCCCTTCCCTTTGCTCTACAGGAACTGGCTCCGTAAGAGATTAGGTAACAAGAACAGATGAATAATAATGTTAATCTTAAACACAGGAGACTAAATTGCATGCTCTTTGGTACCTGCTTTGGAGTCTCCCCGTTTCCCCAGGCTGCTTTCAGATGTTGTGAGCTGTCAACCGTGTTTTATACGGCTAACGTAACAAAAATGCTCCTGTTTGTTTCTTCCTTTTCCAGACAGTTGGGGAAAAAAACCCTCCTCCCAGTTGTGAAACACACAAGCACACTGCCCCCCAAAAACCCACCTTTGCCATTTCTCAGCCAAGTAAGGGCAACGGACTGTATGAAACAGCTGCACATAGCTCACTACCTTCACCTGCCAGGGTGCTGCTAAAGGGTATGACACTGGTTCTGGTCTTTCCTTCCGCTCTTAACTCACTTTGCCTACCAGCTCCACCTGCCCAATTTCTGAGGCAGCAGGACACAGCACATCCCAGATACAGAAGCAACAGCATCTTGGAGCAAGTCGTGAACACCCAGTCTGAGCACTCTTCTGCCTGGAAAGGATGACACTCATTTGGTCTTTTACCTCCTTCCTCCTCAGGGAAGCACCCTTCTCCCTCAAACTCAAAGCGAATCTCTCTAAGAAGAGCTAGGAACACACACGCATGCTCTGGTACCCTCACCACATCAGACCTATTTATTGTGCAAGGCAGTTACGCTGATCGAGTCCTAAAAATAGGTCCTGAAGTACAGAGACTAGAAAAAAAGAACAGGCTGGAAAAGCCCAGCACGACTCTCCTCAGAATGACTAGATCATCAGCTACAACGCCACAAACAACAGCAGTTTGGATGATTTGCCTGGACAATTTGCTTCCTTTATTTCTGCAAATAATATGAGCAAAGAAACATCATACGAGGAGGAAGACAGAAGACCAGCGAGAGAGAGCAGCCAGGGAGGGGAGGAACATGTGAAGGTGTGTTCCCTAGCAAAGTGAGAAGTCATTTTTTTTTCAGAACACATCCAGTGGAAAAAAAAAAACCAAACCACAAACAAAAAACCAAACCTCAAAACCATCAAGAAAATAATAATGGGAGAAAGAAAGAAACAAAACAAAGCCCACGATGTTTTCAGGGAATTACTTGGCGTGACACCATCAGAACATGCCGTTCTAAGTACCTTAGAAGATCAGCAGGGGAAGTCCCTTTATAGCTGGAAAATGTTTCCTTGCCTCCAAGAAAAAACTTCAAGAAACATTTCTTTTTTGTTAGTGTATTTGGGGGAAAGTTGCAACTTAAAAAAAAAAAAAATTAAGAATTTCCTTCAACTGGATATTCCCTCCCCAAAAAAAATATTCCCCACCTCCTTTTTTTCAAAAAGTGTTTGCTCCTCAAAAAGACCAATGACTTGGAATGGCCAGGACTGTTCACTAATTTTTAAAATTATTACAGGATCATATTAGGGTAGCAGTAATAGTGACAAAGTTCTTCTGTTATGATCCTCTGATCCTCTATACGAGAACTTACGTTCCTAGTTGCTAGAACAAGAACTCCAGTTCCAATGGATTCCAGTTACTTTTTTGATCTCTGCAGATCAGTACATAACATATGTATTTAAGTTATTAGCACAGTTATTTAGGTTTATCACTGTATTTAGGTTATCCCTGTTATCATTGACAACATAAGAGGACAGGAAAGTGAGTTATAAAGCAATAACTCACTTTTTTCTTATGCAAGAAACAGTCTATATTATTCTACAAAATAATTATACAAGCCTTGAGGTATTTTATTTAAATAGCTACTTTAAAAATACACTAAATATTAAAATAAAATTATATCAAGATCAGTTTACTTCCCATTAATCTTCTCTATGCTCTCTAACCATGGCAGTAAATTTGAAGCTGCCAACACCTGATCACTCAGAGAGCCTATTTTTCAAAGTCATCAACTCATCCCAATACCTCATAAGCCTCATCTTTAAAGTTAGAGCTAGTTAACATAATTTGATAAAACTTTATTGTTGTAGGAACAAGAAAGGGACACAATTCAGAGCAGGATTTTTTTCTATTATTTCCAGCAGTAAAGTTTGTCATCCACATTACTCATGGCCATAAATTCCAGGTATTCCCACCAATATTGCAGGCACCAAGACAATTCCCATGAATGCTCAATTTGCTGGTGAAATGCATGGAAAGCAACAAAAGGAAGATCTGGTCCATAAGATCCCATGCAACATTTTAAAGCACTGGGCTACAGTGGAATGGAGAGAGTTGCTTGCATGCTCATGCTCACGTTTTACCTTCCTTGAAAAACTTCAGCAGGTCCCTTTTCATTCCATATCAGAACAGAAACCACTATTACAACTGCATGTATTCAGTGTCCAAGCCAACCAACCTAAGCGTGATGTGCTCACATAAGGAAGAGAGCATACACAGAAGAACATCAATGTACCCTTCACAGCATTTCACTGAGTCTGTTTTGTGTGCACAAAGTACCTATACTTTAGCATACAAATATTCTTCTCATATCCACAAAATGAAATTCTCTTCAGGTAGAAATCAGCAGATGAAATGATTAATATCTAAACCAAATGCTAAAAGCTTGATCCACCCCAATCCTTAATATTTAGATTTTACTATCCTCTTCAAAATACAGGCAGATTGTTTAGTATTTATGCTTTTTCCAGGAGCAGAAAAAACATCCAAGACAGTACTTCCCAATGCTATTTCTCTTATGTTTTTAGTACCCCACATTTACCTGGTCATTTGCATCGTTCAAGTCCCATGAATAGAGGGCTTCACTGCCTAGACTTGTTAGGAACATTTAGTTGGCTTGAAAACCATTTCTGAAGTGCAACTAGAGACAAGATCAGGACCTTGTAACTGACAGTGAATAAAATCAGTTGCATGAACCTTTTTAAGCAATGATTGGTTAACTGTTCTTGCCTTTGATTAAGTGTTGCTGGGCTGCAAAAGCATAGGAAACATTACTCTCAATATACTGAAGACATGCCAGGGTGCTGCTAAGTGCTTTACAATGTTTTGAATTTCAGTGGATTCACAGGTACCTCTCATGCACCAAATCATAGTTGACCACCTCTGTCTCGGCACCTCAGGGCAAAAGCATGTGGCAACCACCCCATTTGAACATTACAACATTACATTTCCCACAGCAGGTGAAAGTGATCCAAATCAACTGATTTCACCAAATAAGACAACAAGAAAGCAGATTCTGAATCCAGCTGATCCAGAATTACAGCCATACATCAAGGATAAGACTTGTTTTGACCTGGATTTGAAAGAGCTTGACCTCCACTTTTGGACACCTCCTTCTCGTAGCCCAATTCCACAGGGACTTTGTAAACCTTAGTGTTCCAGTCTGTGGATCACCAGGATGCAAGAACAGTAATAGGCAAGATGTATGGAAGATTGCTAACTCCACTAAATCTACCCTCACTAAACAAACAAAGCTCTTGAGGGAGATTTTTTAGTCTCTCCAACAACAACAAAAAAAGGTTCAGAAGCCAAGTGCCAACGCTAATCTTCCTCTTACAGAAACACACAGTATGATGGAGTCCTGCCTACACCAGGATCTCAAATGGGTGGCAGTTCATTGTTAATATCACTAACGTTCACCCATCACCCCACCCCTTCCCCCCTAGCTCAAAATTAAATCTAACAACCTGAAGACAATTCCACTTAATTGCAACTGCATCATCTTCTGCAAGATTCGACTGCCAATCCCTGCCATTTGAATGTGCAGTTGCTAGGGCAACGGGTGTGAAGAGCGCGCTTTTGTGTTGCCACATGCATCTTTGGGAGCTGTGCCAACATCTGAGCTCCCACAGCTGGGATGGATTTAACACCTTCTTCCCCAGGACCACTCTGTCCTTACTTCCAGTGCAGGGGCTACAGCAGCCAGCCCTTGGCAAGCCGCTACTTCTCCTCTGCAGATCGACACCTGCAGGAGAATGACAGATGGCTGCAGCCAAGCTCAGTATAATCAAGCACCGAGGATGCTGTAACACTTTATCAAATCAAACGTTCAGCAGTGCTAGACTTCATTTGCAGGAAGTTAGGGGGTACACAGTTCATTGTGTACATAGCTAATGAGGAAAGAAAAGATCGCTTACCATCATTTAAAAATAATTTTCTTCTGGTGGTTTCCCATCTACCTGTTGTTGTCCCCTCACCCACTCCCTCCATAATAACAGCAGGCTGCATCATATCTGGAGGACTACACGGTCTTCTCTCCACCTCCGCAATTTTAACCTAGAAAACACGATTAATGTGTACAGAAACCTTCCCATCAACCTCTCTGCTTATCTTCCAGGGCAGATTGCTTCCTAGAGTTTAGCTCTTAATTTCTTTCCTATTTTCTTAAGATGAAGGGTTTAAACTTAGGTCAGAACCTACTTTGCCTATGACCTTTTATACCTCTTTTGAGCCTGCAATGCTTATGCTCTTCTATAAAAATTAAGGTGCACTCCTCCCTTACATATGCACACATGTATGTTTAGCAAAGAAACATCTGACAATCTTTTTCATAGCATAGAACAAGCTGGAGCTCAAAATCACAAGCTAAATCTGCTTTTAACGGCAAGTAAAACTATTCAGAGCAGTGGCACACAGCCTCCCTGCTACTGCACTCGTGTAATCACAGCTAATTACTGCACAAAAAAAAAGTGCCTCTTAAAATGATAAATGGTGTAATCTAGGAAGTCCTATAATCCTCTAGGAGCCCCCTACAGCACCAGTAATGGAGTGCAATGTCTGAAAGTCACCCACTGACGCTTACAGTTGGTACCTCAGATTCACTTGGTCTGTCTGTGGAGGACAACATCCATGGTGCTATGATCTAGGATCTGACAGACACGAAAGGAAAAAGCAGCCAGTTAAGATTTATTTCATGTTAGTGCAAGGCTGAGTTTTTCACAGTCCTCTTCTCCTACAAACATGTTCCAGAGAAGCACAACAAATAAGCAAGCTGCAAGACACTGGTGCGTGGTGCTCACAACCTACAACCTGAAACCACCTTTGTATTCCCATCAATGCCTCCATATGTTTGAAGCACATAACAAAAACTTGTGAGCTCCCTCAAAGCTCAGCACACTCACCACCACACTTCGAAACACATTTCCTCATCTCCCAAATTCAGGCACCTTCCACGTGTGCTGGTATTTTAAGTACAAACACAAATGTCACAGCACACAGGGCTTTGCAACTTGTGTTCATCTCCACTTCAACAAGAGTCAATAACCACCAACAATAGAGAAACGTGGACAATTCTGAGCATAGACAGGGAAACAAAACCCAAAACTTCAGCTGCTTCAGGACATGTCAGCAGCCTTTGCAGAGTAAGTCATATTTTCACAGAAGAACAATAATCAGATCCTGCAAAGCTTGAGGGGTGAGGAGAGGGCGTGGGGAGGGACCTCTGTTCTGATTAAGCAAGAGCACTGGCGTTGCCCTAGATTTTTAACTGGAAAGAAGAGGCTAAAGGGAGAAAAAAGCACGTTCAGGTCTGAAAAAGTGATCATTAAATCAAGAGCTATGCTCCAGAAGGGAGCTGGGGGTGTGGGGAGGGAATGTGGCAAACCAGAGAAGTGTCACTATTCACAGGGGCTGTTGCAATCAAATCAGTTTGTCACACAGAAGGCAGCAATCTAACTACACTGTACTGCTAAGAGTTCACATCACTTTGCCATGCCAGTTTACAGTAGTCCCCTTTAATCTCCACTCTCCTCCAGCTCTGGATTGTCCCCAGGCCCCATCCTGGCAGATATCCCAGGGTGCAATGAGCTGTCACTCCGCTCCATGCCCCAAAACTGTTCTTGCACTGCACTGTTGGGCAACTGCTCAAATCCAGACGCAGTGCCAGGATACCTCCCTCTCCAGTGCCTCTCCTGCATGCATTACTGGACTCTGACGCGTAGTCCCAAACATAAGCAGATGTTTCTGGTCTTGTTCATAGTCAAACTGGAAAATACGGTTAGACTGCAGCAATGCAGTTACTGAAGAGACAGAGGAATCAAATGATGAAGCCATGCATTATCTTGGAGGGGCATTTAACCCAGGCGTGCTTACACCTGACAGCCAAGTCTTTCACGACACTCAGTCCACGTCATTTATGAGGACTGGGATACTGTTAAACCTTCTGGAGGACTGCTTACTGTGACCAGAAATCCTGTCACTGAGAACCTATGTGAAATAAAGAACATTAATGCTAAATATGTAAAGCTAACCCAGACTAAGTGCCCAGGCAGGCACACCCCGAGCCTCCTCTGCCTTCCAAAGGAGGGCAAAATCTTCTAAGACAGATATAGAGGCAGGGGAGGTTTCCAAGGTTCAAATCAGCACTTGCAAATATGAAGATGTTTTAGCTCTGGAGACAACTGATCATTTTCCACCAGTTAAAAGCAAACAAAAGCTGGTGCCACTTTCAAGAAACATGTGCAGGCGCAGAAGTTGGAGCTTCTGAGTTCTCTGGCACCTCAGTCTCCCACAACACCCTGGATAAGTCACCAACCTGCTCATCCCACACTCCCCAATGTGGGAACTGGGGAGACGCTTGCTCTGTTTATTCCCATCGCTGTATCATTCCAGAACACTGTGCCTTATTTCCTGATCCTTTTCACTTGCATGGTGATAACCATCCCTGAAAGTGTTGGAAAACTGGTGACAAGAGTGGAGAATCGGGCCCATGGCATGCAGTGTTTCTAGGAACACGGGGCAGACAGTGGCCCAGGAGCATGCAATGAGTTATGACCGGCACATGAGTTAACGGGGATTTAATCAAACACAGCAGCAGTCCCTCCTGTGGCCTGGGACCCAAGAGGGGTTTCTTGGGAAGCAGTTCAGTAGTATTGTCACACAGTATCCTTCTGTGTTGTCTTACTGAAAAAGAGCCAGCTCTGCCTTTCCAGAACATAAGGGTACAATCACAGCCCTTTCAGAAAGAGAAGATGCAGACGAAAGCAAAAACAGGGCTTATGAAACAGAGGGTCAAGCAGGAAAACCAGGAAAGCACATGATAAGACTCTCATTCGGTAGGATCGGGCTATTATTTTCCTTTATGAATAACTAAAGAACGTCGCTTATCTCTGAAGCAAGCTTATCCACTCTTTCCCCACACGGATGCCTGCCCTGGTTGGGGGATCACTGCTATTTGTTTAACGCTGACAAAGATGTCCTTGGGATTTAATACTTTTTGCAAGGTCAGTGCTCAGTGAGAAAACTGAGACAAACCCGAGGTTTAGTTAAAAATAAACCAGACAAAATATCCTTTCAGCAGAGCGACTGCCATTCCCGGGTATTCTCACTCCAGCTGCTTGCTGCCTGATGCTGAGCAGGACCACCGCACAGAGGCAGTGTTTGCCCTCAGTAAGGGGTTAACCAGGACAGGTGGCCACGGACATCCCAGGACCAGCAGAGATGGCAGGGGGGCAAAAGGCTTCTCCTACCTCTTGGCAGGAGACAGCTGCCCCCAGCCCCACTTCAGCCTGACAGAGGGGGTGGAAACTCCAGGGAAATCACAGGAAAAGAGCAGGATGGGCTTTGACACTAATACCCACGGGCAGGAAAAAAAAGCCCACCAGTGTGAGCGATTCTTTCTTCCTCTTTTTCTAACAAACCAGCAGGTTGTCCCCACAGAAAATTTCAGGTGTTTTGTGTCTTACATTATTGCTTTTGATCTAAACAGTGGGGGGCTAGTTCTAAAAAGGAGAGTCCCTCAGCTCTGCATTAGGTTCTAAAAGCGCTTCTCAAAAACAGCTGTGCGAAATCAGCCATTTATAAATTCTTGCTCACAGACTGAGCCCCTTCTGTCTGAAGACAGTTCTGATCAGCCGCTGCGTGACTTCCCCCACAACAAGCAGAGACACTGTCCCTCCATGATGGTGTGGCGCAAACAGAAGAGGGAAGAACATACCTTGATTCTCATGTGATGCAAGGGGGTCAAGTGCAGGTGCTTCAATAGGAAGGTGGGGATATGCAGACCTCACTCTCCCTCAGTGGCTGCACAGAAGCAGTGGGAGCACCTTCCGGTGTGGTGTTGAGGGCAAAGGAGGGAATAAGCTGTAACTCATAAAGACACGTTACAGCAAGGAGGCTTCCTGCACACTGATGGGCTCTGGAAGATGCTGCACGTTTGTAATGGTCATTCTCAGCTCAGTTATTATTTTACAGTGGACAGAGGAACTGAGTTATTAGCAGAGCCCAACAACCTGAAACACCAGCAAAGGATTCATGTTGTTGGCATCAACACCTGAATTCACCCTCTGAACTTCTGGTTGGCAGAAACCAGGCATTTGTGGGGTATGATTCATCTCAGCCTGAAGCCAACATCTCACGTATGTCAGTTGAATCACACCCTCAATACATCAATTCCTCTCCACTGCCTGTAACGGGAGCTGGTGGCGACTGCTCCACATCAGACATCCATTATGAGCATCTAACCTTTGAGCAAGGTGAGTCCTGCCTGAAGTGCCTATAAACTGCCTTGGGCTGAGCAACCAAAGAGCCGACCTGGACAGGCCCTCCCCTCCCTTGGGGCTACAGCAGGCCACCAGACACTGACTGCCAGGGAAATCGCAGCCAGCAGTCTGACACCAGTGTCATCTGTCATCAAATGTCACTCTGGCAAAGATGATTTTTTCTATGAAATCAAGGCCAAAATTTCCAGATTTTCTTCCCAGAAGTGAAAAACAATTTGGCATTTTTATACTATTTTTTACTTTTCATAACCCATCCCTGGTGTGCAGTGTCACAAAGGAAGGTGATACACAATCGAAGCAAAATAAGGTCCAAGCTCATTTTTGGGCATATCTTCTGGCACATTCAGACTTTTCTTACTTAGAATAAAATACAGAATTTCAGAGTGCTACAACTTGCCAATTCCATGTTTCAGCCAGCTTTATCCCAGGTGGGGTCAGACCTCTTGAGCTCATTTACTACCCAGCGCTGAAATACAGCATTATCAGCAAACACGCACCTAAGCTCCTGTGTACACTCAGAACCTGCTAGCCTGGCCTGCCAACTGCATACCCTGCCACACTGCACCCAAAGAAACCAAGACCCAGTACTGCACATAAGCAGTGCGCAGCGCTCTTATTTGTTGGATGATTTTTCCATAACAACATTTCTCCTTGGAAAGTCACGCCATCCTAGGGAGACTGCATGGTAATTACACAGTGTCTTTTGTGCTCACCAGTTTCTTAATACTGGGGTGCCACAGAAGTAACATTACCCTGTCTTTGTTCTCTTTCCCAAAGAGACTTTAAAAGTACAAAACAAGTAATTAGTGTCAGATTGTTAATGACCTATCGCTGTGAGTCTGACTGGAATGAGCAAACAGAATGTATTTAGCATTGCAGGTGCAGATTCAAGGACAAAAACAAAGTAGAAGAAACCCTTTACCCCTCCCTCCTCTTTTCTCTCTCTCATTTATACTCCTTTTTCCATTAGAGCGGAATAAACTGCTTTTGACTATACAGATACTCTTCCTAAGCATTTGCTCTGTCTGGCCACCACCAACCACTTAGGTTAACTGAACAAAGCGTGAGAATATTTGTGAGCTGAAGCTAAAATACCAGCTTTCACCTCCTCAGAAAAGCTTTAGATTCACAGATCCCAAACGTACTTGTTTGGACACCAACATCAGCAGTTGCAGCAGCATCCCCCAGCTCTCTGTGCACTGGGCAGCACTCCCCAGCTGCTCAGACATCTACACAGGCTTTCTAAAACAAAAAGCTGTTTGTTCATACTAGTAGACAAGTACCAGCATCTGGACAGGCTATCCATTGCCTATGTAGATGACGGGAGGACAGGAAACAGGGTATCACCATTTAGTTCCTTCACATTCAAGATTCTGTACAAACATCTGTGGGGGGCTGGGGGAGACACAGCTGCAGTTTCTGGGTGAGTTGGTGAGGCAAAATAACTAAGTGGCCTGCTCAGAATCTGTCTCAGTAGGTGACAGTTCTGGCCTTCACCTTATGCTTATATTGCAAGACCATTTCCCCATCAAAAAAGGAAACACTCTGGAAAGCCTATCACTCCAAAAGGACAATTAAGCATTCAGCCAGTTAACTTAGAGTACGATATAGTTCCATATAGCAGAGAGGAGATAACCCATGAACAAACATTGGAAAGTAGATCCTCACCTTTGCTCTGCTGCACAGAGACAAGCCCCTCTCCCTCAAGATGTTCTAACAGGCTCACCATAAGAACAAAGGCAGCTTCCACCACCTCCTAGGCATGAACACCTTCTCCCACCGAAGAAGGGCAAGACTCGGATGCTCTAGCTATTCTCCACAAATCTGCAGGAGTAGCTCCACATGGGCCCCAAGAGCTGCTCTATCTTGGAGCAAGGAAGGCGAGCAAGGAAGGCACAGCTTTAGAATAGCACACAGAATGATTGAGATTGAAAGGGACCTTTGGATGTTGTCTAGTCCAATGCCCCTACATCATCATCTAGATCATTAATGAAGATATTGAACAGGATTGGACTCAGTATTGACCCCTGGGGTACAATGCTGGTTACTGGTCTTCAACTAGACTTTGTACCAGTGATCACCACCTTGAATGAAAACACACACAAAAGAATGGCTAAAATGGCACCCTTGTCTAGAGTCTAGCTCTTGCTTCACATGTCTTAGCAAGCAGAAAGGCTTTCCTTGACCTCACTGTGACTGGCTGCACGATATTTCCCCTTTTAGGAGGGGATGAAAGACTCCAATAAACAGGAAAGCACTACAGAAATAAAAATAAACCCGAAGACTTTGGAATGCCTACATTTTTTCCAAATTCATTCTCCCTGTTCTTCAGTCTTATGTCTTACTTGGAAAACTAAAATGAGAAGCAGGAAAGCAACCCTTGCTCTGCTTACTAAAATTTCAGTATTGAAGCTGCTGTGAGAAATGAACACCACTAGGAAAAAAAAAAAGAAGAAAAAACCCAAACAGTCTAATGCCATCCTGGCAAATACAGCACAGCCTTGCTCAGCCTCATCTGTTATCCCCTGTCCCAGAGGACAGGGAACAGTACCAGCTGCATATGAAGTAGATCACATCATTGGCATCACTTTTTCTAAGAGAAGACACCCAAGTTTGTGCTTCCAGAAGATTAACCCTAATCCCAAAAGTGGACATGGGTGGAGTAAAGGACAAATTCATCATGCTTAAGGGTAAAACTACTGTGTGCATCTGGCTAGAGGCTTCCACTGTCCTCTTCATTACACTTGTCAGAGTATGAGAATGGATTATACTCTGTGATGGAAAGCCACATTGTCAAATTGGGACAAGTTGGGAATGATTTTGTGTTCTTCTGAATTATTTGCTTATGGCTGTAAACTACTTTGTAAATCAAAATACATGAAGCATAAAACCTCAGAGCAAATCAATTAACAGAACCAAAATATAAGTTATATTAACCATTTGAAATGTCTAGTACAGTCACAATTAGAAGTGAATAACATATTTGTTTTCCTGTTAAGATGCTAGTAGAAGTGGCAAATAAACATAAGCATTATCGGTTGTGTACAGACACTAGCTGTTCAGTTTGAATATGAAATCACTGGTGTGTCATCAAAGTTTTATAGAAGTCAAAGGCAAAATACACAGTAACTTCAGCATAGCCATGCAGAGACCAGAGATTATATCAATCAATAAAGGAAAACTCCATTCCCTCTGGGTAAAACTTGCTGCTAAGATTTCACCAGAACCTCTCTGAAACACAGCCAAGGAAGATGGTATCAAGTTCACTACAGACCAAAGGTTTGCTTAGACACCTCTTGGGAACTCACCTTCTCTCCTCTGCATCAGCTACACATCTGTGTAGTTGAGTATTCCCTGGGAGTAGCTTGTGAGCACCCTGCCTTATATTGCAGAAGTCATTCAAAGGTCTTAAGACCTGTATGTAGCTGGGCTTTGTGGTTCCCGTATACTTAATACAAAAGGTAACCATACACACAGTATACACCAGAAGTAACCAAAGCCAACTATACATGCATGGTTCCCTCTTATTTTTGGCATTACGTAGAGAGCAAACCAACTGATTTTGGAAGCACAAGTTACTTCCCTGTGCAACTGAGGTGAATCCATTTGCTTTGACCAGAAAGTGGGTATTTGCTGATAATGAGGGCTTTCAGTTTATTCCATTGGTGGCAGTTAGAAATATCCAAGCACTTTTTTAGTGTAACACCACCACTCCACCAATGGTGCCTTGCTGTTTGCTGCCTCAGATAAATCCCTTGCTGGGCAGACTGTAGTTCTCTTTCCTACCCTCTCCTCCAAGAAAAATTACAAATCCTTTGTTTATACATATAAATGAACTAGCCAGCTATCTGAGATTGGAGAAACTTCCTCTTGCTACTGTAAGATTTCCTTTCCCTATACATTTTAATAAGGCACAAGTTACTCTGAAAACATACTGAGAGGTATAATAATGAACAAACCCGCTACATTATTGTTTCCAGTATTCCAGGCAGGAAGATGCTAGCTATTCAGTTAGTAAAATCTAATTTTCTATAGTGTTTTTTGCAAGGGTTATAGCTAACTTAAAAAAAGACAGACAACTTGAGGGAGGCAGTAGATGGGATAGCTAAAGCTTAGATTTTATATTCCAATTACTGTGCATACACAGCAGGCCCTCAGAAGTGACAGGAATTGAAAGAAACTTCAATGAAGAATCTCAACACCTTGCTGAAATGCTTCTATCAACACAGCAACCTAGACAGGTACATAACCACAGACTGACCCAGGAAATGAAGAATTTATTTGCAGAATATATTCCTATATTGACTGATCTATTACTGGTAGTCTTAATTAATTACTGGTATTCTTAATTAAATAGAGGCCTGATTGAAACATCACTATGGCTGGAGTCACCTCACACTGCTGCTTGTTATTAGAGAGCCATCAACAGTAAAAAGCATGATTATGCTGCACAGAATGCTTCCTTTTTGTCTTTTTACAGTAAGGCATGACTTTCATTTTGGACACTGGCGTCTGAATCATACAGTGACAGGAAATTAATGGAAAAAGGGAGGAAGAATATACTCACATAACTCTGTGTTTTAGCACAGAGAAGACAGAAGGAGTGGAACAATACAAACAGTACCTCCTCACAAGGAGAGCATCAATTACCTTTGGGCGCTTCCATTCAACTTTCCTCGGTGGCGCCGATTGATAAAAAAGGGACTCATCTGAGGCTGGAAACTCGGGATCTTCGAAGAGCCGTCTCTGCTGGATACACTGCCCTTTCAGCTCGTGGTACTTCTGATCTCTGAAGAGTTGCACTGATGAAGACATATCTTTCTGTCTAGATAAGGTGAATATTGGCTTGTGCAAATTATGAAGGCTCTTTAAAGTCCATAGATGATACCACTCATTGGCTTTTAACAATCGAGCACGTAACTTGTTCTAAACAAGATTAATTACTGACTTCTGTTTAAAAAACCAGATTATAAATTATATTATGTTACGTAGTAGAGTAGAAAACCATAAAAAACAAGAAAATCTTATATATTAGGATGGTATTTTTGGCTGAACAGAACTCTTATCAGGAAAGACATCAGAGTCCAGACCAGGCACAAACCCAGCATTTTGCCTTGTCTAACTGATTGGAAAGGTAACAGAGTGGGGCTTGGCTCTCAGTCAGTACTGTGTGTTAAGGGGTGGACCATCTTTCTGTCCTACATTCTTCTTCTGGCCACTAAAGCTTTAATTATCTACTCCCAACTCTTATGCCTAAAGAAAACCAAAACCAGATTTCCACAGTTCTCCATCTTAAATTAAGTGACAATACTTTGGCTGGTATTATTGTCTTTGAACTTTATGCTATATTTCAGGGAACCAAATTCCCAGAAGCAGCAAATATTTGTGAACAAATATTGTTCACAAGAACAACAACAAAAAGCCCAAACAACTTGCTCTCAGGCCTTAGCACAACAAGTTTACAGTCACAGCCACAGAGCTCAAATTGCTTTGAAACATTCTACAAATCAGAAATCAACTACAGAAATCATTCGGGATAGTTTGAAGTCTGGGGGATGTGAGGAATGCTACCTCTATTTCAAGAGAGGGAGTGGAGACAGTATCTGAACTTACTTTGTTTGGAATGCTCCTGTGCGTCAGTACCTCTCCTCTTCCTTCCCGCCACAGGTTAGAGATGTATCTCCCCGTCCTTGAGTTATCTACAGCAATAAAGACAAATGCAGGTTGTCCTGATGTCAGATCATAAGAATTAAACAACGTGCACGCAACACAGCATGGCATCACATTGTCCTAGCAACCTACTTGCTGTGTCCTGTTGCAGTGACCTCAGCTTGTGCTCCTTGAGGCACTTGCAGCACAAATTGGATGAGATTCCACAAATCTGCAGAAAACTAAACCAAGCTAGGCACAAGCCTTTCCAAGCATGCAAGTGAGCACAATGGGAGAAGTCCAGAAGAGTAATGAGGAACACTTGGAAATGCCAAATTTATCATGGTCTTTGTCCTTGTGAGTGAAAGGTACTGTGGCCAACATAGTCTAGGGATGGTTTTAACACCCTCCCCCCCCCTCTCTCTCTCCTTCCCTCCCCTCACTCTTCTCCTCCTTGCCCCAAAATAAATTAAATGGTCCTTCAAGGGTGAGAAATGCTGCTCTAATGCCTTCACTCATGGGAATGAGAAGAGTATTCAGGAGTGCTCTTCTATCTTGTTGCCATTCCTGCACACATTCCAAAGCCTCCTAGCCACGCTCAGAGTAATCTACTACCTGTTTTCTACCAGCAGAATCTTACATGGCAAAGCAATAGGACAAAGAATCAGTTACTCTTGATGTTCCAACCAGCCAGATCTTCAAATGCCAGCTCATTCTCCATCCTTTCTTAGGGTAAAAATCCAGCAATAAATTTTGCATATATCAGGACTGTAATGACTTTGAGTCAAATCCTGATGCTGCTGGAATTGATGGAAAAATTCCTATGCTTTCAGCCAGACCAAAGCTCCCCTTTCGAGAACTGGGCCACGGAGCCCCTTTGCAACGGTGTTATCCAGCTTCAATGAAACAAAACTACACTTAAATGAACTGTTCAAAACCAAAATGGCTCACTGATACTACACCATTTTTAGCAATTTCCTTTTTCTTACGGGCTATTTTCTTGTTAATTATCTCCCTGAAAAAAAAAAAAAAAGTCACAAGCCATCTCACATGGCAGATGGCCTCCCAAGACAAGGCAAATAGTCTTGCTTCCCCCCACAAAACTGTTCTTTAAATTCAACTGCACAACAACTTGTCAATTACAGAAAGATAGCTCAGGGACAAAAAAAAAATTAAATAGTTTGGCTAATTTGGGTGGGAATACAGATTATTTCATGATAACTGGCATTCTTACTTATTAAAAATTCCCCACGAGCTAACTAATATTCTAAAGCAAGGATATTTGCGAGATATGCTTGTTTTTAAAATAGCCCCTGGGTGATAAGGTTTTCAGCTGTCCCTGTCTAATTCATAGAGATAAGTCTTTAATGACCTCATTCCCCCACCCTTTCTCTCCCTCTATCTGCCGGACTGGAACGTGAGTCCTTCCAGGATTAACACCCCATTACACAACAGCCAGCCTCGCAGCAATGCACAGAACGCAGTCATAAAGCACAGCACATGAAATCAAGCTGCTACCTGCCTCCCCCTGGGCTCCACGGGGAAGTGCTTGACAAGGGTAACGCTAGCAAGGAGGAGGCTTCTCCTACCAGGCTGTTAACGTGCCCCTCTCCAGGTTCCCTGTGCCATCCTGAGCAAAAGACTGAGTGCGTGTCTTAGAAAGGGCCTTGGGTGCCCAGGGCTGCCCAGCCTGGCTGCTAGCTGCTCTCCATCCGCCCAGGAGACACTAAGCTCTGGAGCTGAACTGAAGTCCCATCACCATCTGCTGAACTAGCAGGAACCCACTTTTGCAGGAAAGGAAACCACCCTTTTGAAACACAACAGAAGTCTCTCTTTCTTGTTGGAAAGTCCACATTAAAGAATGTAAATGCAGTTTGTATACAATAGCCTAGTGGTTTGAGGAATGAGGATGGAGGACCACAGCTGAGCCCCTCCTCTCCTGGGGTGTTCACCTACCAGGACATGGCCTAAGCTGGCTGAGACAGACAGCAGGCACCTGGCTCCCACTCCAAGGTTTATTTTTGAAGCAGCTCCCAGTTTTTGACCCTCAGTTGAATATCGAAGCGCCCAAACTAAGAACCACACTATCTTCTCCTTTCTCCAGTTCACAGTAGCACAGCTTCCCCTGCTCTCCACCCAACAGATTTACCTCTGGTTCGGCTGACAGAGTACAGCTGCGCCGAGGAAACACCGAGCACGGCTTGGCAGCCCCTCTTTCCAGGGCTCCCTGCACTGTCATGTGATGCAGAGTGAGCTGTGCACAGCATAAGGAGGGCTAGGAAGCACGGTCCTAAAAATACCGTACCACAGTTCAGAGACCATCTACCGCTCTGTAGAGAGAAAGGGACCACTTCAGGGGAGGGACAGAAGAGGGAGGAAGGGGGGGGGGGGAAACCCAAAACAGCTCTACAGGTCAGACATTCTTATATTTTTGGTTTATTTCCCTGACCATATACAATTACAGTTTTGCTTTCTGCCTTTTCCAGCCTCTGAGCTGAGCTCCCCAGCACTTCACCTCTCTGGGCAGTACAACAGCTCCACAGCTGACCCCAAGGCTTCTACAGCACCATGGCAATCCCCCTTGGTATCAGCAGGGGCACAGGAGGTCCCACATCTCTCAGCTTTCAATCGCTGAGCTTTGAAGCCTTTCTCTGACCCTCTCATTTTCCAGTGAGATTCCTATTTTGATTGGAAAAAGGATTTCAGCAGAACAGTGAAGACAAGCCAGTGCAGGTCCCCTTTTCAATCAGGCTCTACTTGCAGAGTCCCCTCCTCAGCCTGACAACAGAAGCATTTCATTTTTACTTACAGTTAATACTCAGAGATGTTTTCCCCTGTTGGAGCCAGCAAGAGTATGGCTAAATCACATTCAACACAGTGGTAAATACCAGCTCCGGGCGTTACTAGCAGCCTTAAATTAAAGGGACATTCACTTGAAATCCAGTTCTTCACAAGAGCATTAAGATGAGCTTCAAGTATTATTTCCACCACCTAATAGTATTTCTTTACGGTCACATTTTCCTGTCTCAAACTTTCTCTTCCCCAGCTGCTACACAGAAGATCCACAACAAACAAGACTGACTAACCGTCCAGACATGCATGTGAGTGAAAACTGCACCCTCTCTACCATTAAATTCATGTAATAAGCACACAAAAACTAACAGAAGTCATCTCTTCTCAGCCCGTTTTTGTTACTCTGTGTAACTAAGCGACACACAGTGTAAAAAGTCAGAGAGAGAAGTTATTGCAGCCGTTAAGCCAACTGTACCCCACAGCAGCGAGCTAGCTTGCATACGAGAGCATCCCTCCCATTCCCAGCCCTGCAGGAGGGGTGCAGGGACGGCCCAGAGCTGGGTTTGCCTTAACAAAAACCAGCGCTTTCAGCCCCAAAGGCGAACACTGCTAAGCAGCTGCAGTGAACCCTCTGTTCTAGATGAAACTGCTCTTCAAAGAGGAGGCTTGGCGCATTGTAACACATAAATTTTATCACGCACCCCACTTTTCTGTTCCAGCTGCAGGACTCAAAGGAATTTCCATGCATAGCACCAGGACTAAAAGGGCAAAGTGCCTTTCTAGCCAGTATTTAAGGCCACAGCTTTGAACATGAAGCTGCTTCTTCCAGCAAGCAGATCCTGAGATGAAACCGCCCAAGCTCAGGCACTCCCCAGCCTCAGGACCACATTCCTGCTCTTCCAGGAGCCCCCATCTGGGAAAACCAGGGAGGGATGCCAGAAAGGATACACACAGTATATGCCGTGCTCTGGGGTAGCATCCCAGTTTTAAGATTATTATACATTTGCAGGTACCAAGCTTGCTTTTGTTTCATGCAAACAGTAGCCTTACCAATAATAATAACAACCAACACCTGGTTCTTGTGTTTCTCTTTTGTAACTGCAGTTGTGTGACTGTCTTGACAATGCACAAAAACCTCCCAACTCTAAACTCTGTTCTTTCAATACCGACTTATCACCAAACCTCAAAGCCACTGTTTGGACTGTGACAGCAAAACAGGGACTCAAGTATTTAACTGCATGCAAACATAGTTTAGTATTTTCCCAAACATCCCTTTCTCCAAACTCATAGCTTGCTTCAGAGCAATCAAATCAGCGAGTGCTTCCAAAAAAGCAGCCCTGCAGCCAAAAGCTTTAAATTACTCTGGTTTTCTGTAAAACTAATTAAAGGCGCTTCCAGGGCTCCAGCTGGAAAAGGTTATTGCCTTCTCTTCCTCTGCAGAATGATCACAGGTCCTTACAAAGCAGTGACTTTGCAAATTTGTATTAAGAGTGCGGGGGAATTTAAAGCAGTTGAAAAGCTTCCACCTCACGTATGCTGCGATTTTGTGATCTTGGCTGTTCCACTGCTACTGATGCATCAGAAGCATCACTGCCCATAACAGAGCATCGCTACTGGAGAAATTTACTCATGCAAATTCTTTAAATAGTTCAACACACCGACTGCACTGGGAGTCTTTATGCTGGATTGGGTATCCTCTCTTCTTTTGCATAAGCCAATATAAAACTACAAAGTCAGCATTAAATCTGTATTGTGTGGGTATCCAATTGCATCAGTAAGAGCATAATCACTTCGGATCAAATTGGCTGCACAGGATAATCTAATAGCACCCGGTCCAGTATTAATGATCACGGTCCCAGGGCTTATCAGTTGTTTTGGATGGCAACGCTCTCCCTGCTTAGAAGAAATAACAAGTTTTATTGCGTGCTCTTGGCATACCACAACTGTGCAGCATTAGTCCTTTCGTCCAGCTTTTGGATTTTTCAACAAAATAAGGTTAATTTGGCTATTTTATGGCCTCTGTAACTCAGTCCTTTAATAGGCATATACAGGTTTCTCTGTCTAGCTCAGCTCAAGAATGGGCTAAGGGAAGGAGACACAAGCATTTGTCTTCACATAGAAACAGGAAGGTGCCAACATTGTTCTGCTCTGCAGTTTTGCCATACTTAGCATTAAAATTGAGAGAGGAAAACTCACATATTTTCATCTGTGCATATCTGCCCATATCCTATCACTTCTGAGCAGAAATGCAGGGGAGACTAACTGGACCCCAGGAACAGGACTGGCCACAACCCATTTGCTTTCACAGACAGCATTAAGGACTGGCAGAATCATCTGGCTACAAGCCAAAGCTTTACTACAATAAAATTAATCACACCACTTGTACTGCAACATCACGGTGCTTAAACAGGCTTTTCTTTCAGGTCTCATTGGGACAGAGAGACTTTCTATGGCACTGTAGCTGGGAGTTTGTACTGCAAAGCCTGCGTCCAAGTCAGATGGCTCAGGAGGGTGGGTGTTAGTTCAGGACCAAGCCTGCCATTCCCATAAGTCCAGGAGCTGAGCAGGAGCTCTGCCAGGAAACCTGTCACTGATTTTCACAGTTTGTTCTCTCTCCCACCTCTCTTCTAGTCAGTTCCTGCTGAGATAAAATCCAAGCCCGTTCTGACCCTTCAGGAAGGCAGTCCTGGAGTCAGGGCTCATGCCCTGCAAATGCTCTGCAGCCCTTTGGGGCGTGAGGTGCTGGCTGCCGCCCCCCCATCTCACAGAAAGAAGCACAGCTGGTCCAGCCTTCAGGGGCATGAACCGACGGTGCTGGGGCTGGACAGGTGGAGCAAACAGCAGCTGAGAAAAGCTGTACTTACAGGTGATTATGCCCAAAGGGGAAGGACTCCATCTGGCACCAGCAGAAGAAAGCTGAATTTGTAAGGCTGATGGTCAGGGGTGGGTGTGTTCTTTTCAGCCTGAAAACCGAGCGAAATTAACACACATGGGTGCGTGGGATTACTCAGCAGTACAATGCTGATTTCATGGTCAAAACCACTCGAAATCCTGGCAGAACACACTCAGAGAAGGTAAACTCTGGCTTTACTCTCTCTCTCTCTCTCTCCCCTCTTTGCCTTTTCTGTGAGTTTATCCCAGCGTAGTTGCCCGTGCAATAGCTTTTAACCATTTTCTCTCTCCCCTTGGGCAAAGGCAAATATTTAAAAAGGAATGGAGTCAGCAGCAAAGCAGGCTTTTACCTCCAACTGATCAGTTCCAGGTGAAACCTTCAATGGCTAAAATGCTTAAAGATCATTGCGAGCAGAGACAAAAGCCCAGGGCTCCTTTCCTTCAATTCAACTGAATGCTATAAGACCCAGGCTACCAGGGACCGAGCTCAGCCACACTCCCAGCTCACCTTCCCCTGCCATGCACACCTGCAGCTGGAAGGGCTGTGGATGGGTGCCAAGGTCGGTCCCTGGAGGGGAGCCCAGCACCCTGACTGCTCACACCAAACAGAGAATTAATTCTCAGTGAGTGCTCTCAGGCAGAGGCTACTGCTGTCAAAAAGCTGCACGTGCTGCCCCGCTGCCTTCAGCTGAACTAGAATAGTAGAAGGGGAAGGTTGCCGCTGTGTTTTGTGTGGCTCTTGGTCTTGTCCACACGTAACAAGAAAATTGCCGGAAGGCCTCTTGCACCAACACCCCGAAAGGCTCAGCCAGAGGCACAACTTGTTTGGCAGCCACAGGCACAATTTGTTTGGCAGCCACAACTAGAAATCCACGGTGCACCCAGCAGCCCCGTTGTACCAAGCATGTACAAGCATGTACAAGCATGTACTAAGTTAAGGGCATGCACAGCTCTAGGCATATGTGGCACTTAACAGTTTAGGCATTAAGCAGTAGCTTGAGTCAAGTTTTTTAGACTACATCTTAGCCTTAAGGCCCCACCATTTTGCCTCTGTCCCCACTGCAGATGCTTAAGTCCCTTGCTAGATCTCAGCCAGCATTCAGAAATTCAAAACTCTCTGCACATCCGGACTCTGAGGGTCTCTGACTCCTAGAGCACCAGGGTGACGGTCCAAGGATGAATATAGAGCACTACAGATTAACATGCACACATTTGCCTGCAGTTGACATGCAAGATTAAAATGCTTTTCCAAACAACCGCGCACCAGCACTGTGAGCACATGCTACCTTTTCAACAGGACTCAGAACCAAGTACTCAGGGTGGCCATTTCTGTTTCAGGGCAGCACTTGCCACTTGCTCATCTTATGCTGCCGCTTTGTTTCTCTAATGAAAGGAGTCCTGTTTCGGGTTGTGTATATTGCATGGGATCTAGTCTTAGCACAGCTTGATCCTTTAGCTGAACTAATATAACATCCTTCTTTTTAATGAAGACATAAAGTGGCTATGGGACACATTTTTAAGGATATGCAGGCAGACAAGATTTTCCAAAGTGCAAAGGTATCTGCATACTTCAAAGAACTCGACCTTCAGTGGCTTCCACCCTAGCCTCAAGACCAGAAAGATTTGCAGCTAACTACAGAGAGATACAATTCCAGTTCTGAATTAAAAAGAAAAAAAAAAAGTAAATTAGTATGGTACATTTGGCAATTGTTGTTAGATGGCAATTGTTACAGTTAACATTGATCCAAGTCAAAAGATCTGTAACAAGCTCTAAAGAAAACGCTAACAGCAATTGTCAGTTGATTCATTCAAGCTAAGCTTTTCTGCTGAAACCACAGGAAACAGCTTTCTTCAGAATTCCAGTATCTCTCCATTCTGCCTTTTCATAAAAGTTAGCTTAAAAAAAGACCATGATTGCAAATTAACGGGTAACTCCCTATCGGGCCACTCCATTATTTTATGTATCCACTTATCTATTATTTTAGAAACAGTATAAAAATCTCTCCTTCACAAGAACAACAACAACAACAAAAGTAAAATACCCACTTGAATTTCACAATGAAAGAATCCACAGAGAGAACCGACAGTATTTTGGAAGATCAGAGACAGTATGGAGAATGGAGTTATACGAGTGCTGAGATCAAATCACACTTTATCAGTCTGGCCCCTTTATTTGGTATAACTGTTAATGATGCCTGTAGAGAGAAGCCTAGCATTAGACTGGTTATCCCAAAGGAAACGAGAGTAACCATGCTCTTGCAATAAATCACAATGAGCGTGTGGCTCAGAGTTAGCACACAGTCCAGACATGACTTTCTGAAAGAAATGTCCATTACTGCAGTAGGCAAAAGCATTTTCTCACTGTGCTGGCTGAAGTGCTCATTACTAATAATGCAGAGCGTTTTCATCCAGGGGATAAAGGTGCAAATCAAGTAAATACCAGTTTACAGGCTACCTGTGGCACTTACCTGGCTGAGGTCTGTCCCTGCTCTGAGGCACATCAAACTCCAGAGTGACTCCTGCAAACAAAGATCCCCTCGGCTCCTCAACCTGAAACTCTTTGGACTGTACCAAGATCACATCACCAGGGGGGTGTGTTTCAGGATGACCCTTCCAGTGATGAGTCACAGGGACACCGGGAAACCTTCCGAGCTGACCCAAAAATGCAGAGCCTTGTTTACTCCCGGTAAACCGTTTGTCACCTGCGATCGTGGCTTTAACTGTGAATGAACTTTTAAAGAAGGAGATGAGGCGAGGCTGTTTGGCAAGTGTTGCAGGCATTTTTTTGTGTGGAAAACAGGGCAGATTAATGTGCACCATGAAAAAAAATTATATTCCTTATTAGGCTGCACGCTGTTCCTCTCTTGAACAAAGCCAGTGTCGATGCCCCTGCCTCAGTGTGTCCCTTCCGAAAATGGCCCATCCAGGCCATGGAGAAGAGTCGCCCAGGGCTTCTGTGGGACTCACAGCTGGACAGGGTTGTGGAGACAAGGAGATGCAGCAAAACCCACTGGGTGGCTTTGTGCCCTTGACTGAGCACTGTGGTGAGCCTGTAGCAGCCTCAGCGACAGCTCTTGCACGCCGCTGGGTACTTTCTCCTGGCTTGACTGTTCGCAGTCTAGAACTGCCTATTTTTGTTGTTCCCGTTTCACTTGTGGAGGGGCAAACAACCTGAATGACAAAGAAGCCCCGTCTGGGAGAAGCACAGAAGAGACTCCAGAGGTCCCCAACCTCAGCCCCAAGGAGGCTGAGCTGCTCCTGGGCTCTTCACCGCTGCGAACCAGCTCTCTTGATCTCTGATCCACCACGAGCCTGCCCATCCTCACTCAAGCACCCGTCCTGTCTTGCTCCTCTCCCTGTAAAGGAAGATATATCACTTCATGGGGGTAACGACATAGTTTAGAACTCAGAAAATAATACATGTCTCTGTGCTGTGGCAAAATAAAAAAGAGGACAAAACCACATTCTCATTAAGAAACAGGTTTGGTGAAACAAACTTCTCTCCGTACTCTGCTCAGACCCAATTTCATTTTGGGTAAATCCCAAACATTTGGATTAATTTGACATAAATTTTTTTCTCATTTGAGGATTATAACACCTTTATTTTACTGTTACGTGGGTCTTATTTATATTTTAGTAAATGTAGGCAAATTTTTGAACAAACACCATTTCAAAATACATTACAAAATTTCTTTTGTACCAGTAGTTTTAAGTATTCTCCCCAATTTGCCTCCTCCATTTAGTCCTCCTTATTTTAGCATAACTGGTCTAAGTTTACAAATAGGTCCATTCTTTCTCCCAAACCTTGCTACTCAGCAAATCTCCTATTTGCCTAAAGGAGTTTGGATCTCAGGGGATGAGTTACATCCAGAAAACAAGCTGAAGACGAAGTGTTAAGTAGTATCATAAATTTCTGTACTGCAAGGTTCGCTGCAGGACTGTTTGCTCTCCTATAAAGCACTTACCCAACTTCCTTTTGAAGGCATGCTGAAATTTGGACAGAAAGTTCCCGGAAACTGCCACTACAGCTTTAGCATTTAATGAGTAAAAAAGCCCTACATACTAAAGCCATGTGTTTTCAATTCATGACTGAGTAAGTAGACCAGAGTTTAGGTCATAAAAAAAAGCTGACGTCCGCCTATATATACCACGCGTACTGTGATTCATTTGCACAGTTGAGGGAAGAACATGAAAAATTCCATGCAAGTACAACAAAATTCTACTTTTTGTGAGCTGATAATAAATACTGACAGCTTATATAGACGTGTTCTCACAGTAGCTGCCTTTGATCCAATGTGGAACAAAACCATGAGAACTTTTTCAATATGAGAATTAAATCTGGTGGCACAATCCAAGAATTGTATGCAATTTCTCTGGGCTGAGGAGTTGTTCTTGCTGGAAGTCTTGTCAGAAACAGGAATTCCTTTAGACGGGCAGCGAGATGAGCCACACAGGTGGCAACCAAGGGCCATTAGACTGCTCTGGTCTCACTGCAGAACCACAGCAAAAAAAGCTTGTGATTCAGTGGGGCTATGCCAAAACATTCAGAGACACACACACTCACATATACTCTGTGGTCTGGAAAAAGGTCACACTTATTGTGGACAACTTAACCTTCCAACATAGTACCCAAAATCCTTGGATGTTCCCAGCAGCCTTTAGCCTCCCTGTTGGAGATGTCCTGAGCATTGCCATCACACACTCCTCTAGGCTGGTTTACATCAATGACTGTGTTGCATCTCCAGGTGTCTCTGGTTTCCCCATTGCTGTCTTGCACAGCCTGCTAACTCCCCCCAAAGCAGTGACCCACCACACTCCTCTGCTCTAAACTTGCTGCTTTCCAAACCTGACTCATGCCTGCACCCTCAGCAGGCAAACAAGAGCCCAGAGCTGGCCCTTTGTGTAAAGACACATCACAGCACAAGTAAACAACAGAACTTGCTCCTTCACAAGGCAGTGGTTCCCACACATCTATACACTCAGCACCTGGCTCTGCCCCTATCCTCAGAACCCATCCATACCTCCATAAATACCTGCCCTCCCCTACAAGGGGACACCTTGCCATCTGCACAATCCTGCTCCCACAAGCAATTCCAGCACCCCTCAGTCCTCGAGTCCAGGCACAGAAACCACTCCTCACCACCTGCAGCACACTGGCTTTCCCAGGGCAGCACATGGCCTAATCAGAGCTTTGCCAGCTCTGCCTAACGCAGAATCACTCACAGCTGCAGAGAGGACCCATCTCTCTGCTACAACCAGGCAGTTTATTACATGGCTGCTAGAGACTACAAGGGGCTCTTTTGACCTAGGCAGTGTCCTCTGGCTCTGCCTTCCAGTAGGGCTGTCAGCAGGAGGTTTGGTAGCAGGATACACAGAACAGCTATGGGCTCACCAAGGCAATGGGCAGCACTTCTGATCAGTTATTAAAGTGGTGAAGAGGTGTCCCAAGTGAGGGTGTTAGTGGGTATCAGCATTAATTGTGGCTACTAGAATAAATGAACTGTAGTGATCAGACAAGAAGCTATTCCTCTGGGAGCAGTGTGAGCCTTCATCCCAAGCAGTACCCATTTGCATCTGGTATAGGTCTGCTGGGGCTGCCATATCTCTGAGGACTGAACAAGGCAAACTCTAGCAAGATCATAACATGCCTGAACAACGCGCAAAGCTGGTGGTAGAAGCAGAATTTGAACAGGCTATGGTCCAAAGCCACCCTATTTTATTCACTCAGTACCTGCAGCGTCGTATTATCTAGAACCAAACGTTGATCCTCTCTTCCCACTGAATCCTAACCTAGGACAGCTACTCTTACGGAAACACTCTCTTCACAAAGAAGGATGCGATAGCAGGGTCTTCTTCACACTGAAAGACTTTTTGGTTTCACAGTTCAGTCCAGTTCCAGATTGCTTTGCTCCAATAGCTCTTCTCCTGCCTTTCAGGAGAGCTATTACTGCAAGGTGTCTCGGTGGCTTTGCCCCACTCATGACTATTTATCACAGAAGCCTGTAACCTGCCCATCACCTTGCAAACACACTCCAGTGTCAGGTTCTCATGTTCCACCAGAGCTACATTCATCTATTATTCACTTAATTTCATGGGGCAATTTTTTAATAAAACATTAGGTGGTTTCCAGCAGAGATTCTACTTAAATCCTACATGTTTACTCTACTCTTTCTAATTTAAGCAGTTTTGTACAGAGAAGGGCCCAAGAGGCAGAATCTGAAAACTAACCAAGATTCACAAAAACTTTCAGAGTTATGTATCCAGCTGAGGTCTGATTCTGCTCAGCGACAGCATTTTGAATCTGGATCGCTCATCCCTTGCATCTTGGGATTTTGATAATAAGTTCCTTCATAGTCTTCCATAGCATAAATGACAGGAGGGATTGGAAGAAGGGATCAGTCCCAGACTGATGGTTTGCTGGCAGTGAACCTTCTGCACAGCACTGAGTAAAAGGAAGACAACCCCTAAAACAGAGGGCACAGAAGGGGCTGTGCTTTGCCCCTGGCTACACCTGTCAGAGAAGCTTTTTTGGCTACTGAGTGTACAGGGCAGGATTTATCCCCAACTACCTTAACCACAGTCATAAGAAAATTTTCTAAACCTTGAGAAACAAAAGGCCTAATTCTGCAACTCAGAGACAACAATGATTTTAATGGAAGTAGGGAAAAACAAGGCAGCATTGCCGTCTCTCAGGTTCCCTGGAGGAGCGAGATTTGAAGCGATTTTTCAGGCAGGCTGGTCGTGGCGGGGGAAAGACTGAAGAGGAGCAGAGGAACATGGCTCTGGAGCACACACAGCCCCAGGGAACGGCCCCAGGACTTCCCTGAACAGACATAAACCTGGCTTGCCTACGAGCCCTTCACAGCCCAGCCCCAGCAACAAAACAGTGAGAAAAACCAGCTCACTGATGGAGCACCATGGCTCCATCCTGCAAACCCCTGCAAGACCCTGAAGAGCCGCACAGCCCATCCTATGCACCCACACCACCACTCTGAGCAGGAAAGGCCTCCTCCGCTGAGGCGAGGGCCCATGGCGGGTGCTGAGCGCCCTGACTGGAAGCAAAATCACGGAGAAGTGAGCTGAGGGGGCTTCCAGTCAGCTCTGTGGGCGGCTGGGTGGGGAGGACATCCCACACCCTCCCTGAGCAGCTGTGAGGAAATCAAGGACATCACTTGCCGCTTCATCACCTCCCTGCTGCCCGAGAGCGCTCAGTACCGGGGTTGTGAGAGGAATCCCTTCGACAGCCGCTCCCGGCCCCTGAGGCCGCTCGGCCGCCGTTCAAGTCCTCGGGGAGAGCTCCGCAGCCCGGAGAGGGCGACCGGATCCCCGGGGCTCCTGTCTCACCCCGGCGCCGGAGAGGGCGGCCGCCCCGCCGCCTCACGGCCCCGGGTGCCTCGGCCGGGCGGCGCCGCCGCTGACCGCGAGGTGGCGGCCTCGCCCAACGGTGCGCGAGCGGCCGCTGGCGCCGGGCGAGGCGGCCCCGCCCCGTCCCGCCACGCCCCGGGTGCCGCCCGCCGCCATCTTGGTGCTGGCGGCGCCTGGTGACATGGAGGAGGAGCGGCGGGCACCCGGCTTCGGGGATTCGCCTCTTCTGCATGGCGGCGCTGCGGGCAGTGCCAGTTGCCTGCCTTGTGAGGGGCCAGGAGAGCCCCCATCGTGTGGGCTTTGAGTTCGCCTCAGCTGGGGCCTGGGGTGTGTGGGCATGTTGTAGGTGAGCAGGCCGTGCCCAGCAGTGTTCTGAGAGGAAGATGACAGAGGGACTGGAGGAAGAGGCTGGCACCGCTTCCACAGCCGACTGTGACCTTGGGCAAGACATGTTGCCTGGCTGTGGTCCCATGAATGAGGCAGGTTTTTCCCCACCGGTGCGGTGGCAGATGTTCTCTGTGGGGGTGCGGAGCTCTCGCTGGCAGCGAGAGCCCTGTGGAAAGGCAGCGAGACATGTTTTTAGAGGCACACGGAAACACGATGTGCTGCCATTTGCCATTTGTGTAGGCAGACGTCAATCATGCTGAAAAACACACATGAAGAGAAAACTCCCCGAGGAGCTTACAGAAGGCAGGAGTTCCCTTCTCTTTGAATTGCCGTTTGTATTCTGAGTGTTGTGTAAACATTAAATATTTAAAACATTGCCTGTAGCACTCTTGCTTCTCAGTGGGATTTGGATAAAGCCGTTCCTGTCTCAGGGTCATGAGAAAAGCTCTCGGGCTGAACTGTTTTCACTTCTCCATCTGAGCAGCTGAGACCTCTAGGAGCTGTGTCCCCCTGGAACAGGTTTAAATCAAAGCCTCGTTTAACATTAGGAGGAGTTAGAAAGGGACTTGGTCATGTTTGCTCTGTCACTCGTGGTCGGTCGGATGCTGCTGCTGCAGGAACGCCGTGTGAGCCTCTCCTGCGCGTGCGGTGCGGCGCTGCGCTCCTGGGCACCTGAAATCCAAAGAAATTCTCAGCACCCTTTGTGCATCTGTCCTGTGCTTTGGCTGCGGCCCTAGGTGACTCCCCAGGTCCCACAGAAACCTGTGGCCACATCAGGCATTGAAACCAGCTCTCCTGAGTTGTAGCCTACTGGTCTAATTACTCTTTTCCTAAGTGTCGTTGCCTGACATTTTTAAAAGTCACAGCTGATCCACTTTTCTGACCAGCAGCAGAGTATCTTGAGTCGTTTAGATTTAAAGATTTAAGGATATTAAGGGCAGGCTTGTTTTTCTGTATCCGAATCTGTGTCAAGGGGACAGAAAGGTGTTTTTTCAGTTTCTGCTTTAATGGAATAAGCCATGAGGGGGATGCTGCGCTTGCCCGTTTGCGCCTGGGAGCCTGTTCTGCAGTACTTTGTCATGAGACACTAACATAAAGAAATTGTCCTGTAAAAGGAACTGTGAGGGGGGCACGGGAGGACACGTTTGCCCTTATTCTCAAGTTCTCCAGCACATAACTGCACTGCCTTCCCCTTTCGGTTCCCCTCCCACCCAAAGGACAACCTATTCATTTGCAGAGCTACAAAAGCTTGGCCTCATCTCGGTGCATTTGGCTCATCTGCCTGCTGCATGTGCGCGGTAGTACATGGGTGGGCGACCTCATTTGAGAGTTGATTTCATTATAGATCAAGTGTGTTCCTCCCCTCACGTATCTCATAGTTATCTTCTTCCCTGATGAGGACTTCTTAATTAAAGCATGAACAATTTGTGACAGAACAACATCTTCCAAAGATTTTCTTGCCTGGGTGCGCAAACGCATTGTTCTCCAAAGGCCAGGCTGGTAATCTGTTAATTTAAAATCAAGGTTTTATTGCTGCATCGTGCTGTAGACGCTGGTCACCTTTCTAGGCAGTATAGCAAGAATCATACTTTAGAGCTGATTACCGATTTGGCTGTGTACGCATCTTCAGTGGGAATTTTTCTGGTTATTAGTCAGGCTGCTGTACTGTGCTAATACAAGCTTAGGTTGGCTTTGCTGCCTTATTTTTCAGCAAAGCTGGGGCCATACATGTCAGAGAATGGCATCTTTGTCCCCCTCCTGTCCCCAGAAAGAGCAATTAAGTTCCCTTGTTCCACCAGCAATTGAAAACCCGAGGTCATATCGCCTGTGGGAAGAAGGCCTTTCTGGTTGCTCTTGTGGTCTTTGCCAAGAGCCTTGGCAGCCTTACATTGATCCTACCCTCTGTCCCAAGGGCACCGAGGTCACATCAGTGCAGTGCTGCAGCCACCAGCTCTGCAAGGGAGCCGTGCTGCCTTCAGGAGCCAAGCTAGTGCTGCGGTGCTGCGCGGCTCGGATCTCTGCACCGTGTCCCACTGTATGATGTACGCAGGCTCTTCATCGCATCTCCCGCGTCCAGATTTTCGTAAGCTTTTAAGACAACTAAAGATGCAGGTCAGCCTAATGGGACTGATAAAGCACTGATATAATTAAAGTGGTGCTGCTGGGGTGTTTAGACCACTAATGTGTTTTCGCAGCTCTCTGGAGGATCTCCCCGTGGTTATGAATGCTCATATCCATTTGGACATCGCTGCTTTAGAAGGTGAACAAACACCGACTGATGTGTTGTCTAGAGAGCAGCAAGCAGCCAGCTGCGATGACAACCGCTGAGAGAAACTTTTTAAATCGCAAGATTTTATGACATACGGTGAAAGGGTACGTCTGAGAAAGTGATCAAACTCGCAGTTTGTTGCCCTGGGCTCAGGAAGGCCAAGATCTGAACACAGATGCTGGACGTCATTTCCAGTGATCTAAAATCCTCCTCAGTCTCCACGTACCATTAAAAGCAGTAAACCTGCCGTGAAACCTCAGTGCTGTGAGTGGCAGCCTGTGTCACCGAACTGACGTGTTGCCAGGGACCTTTGCAAAGAACCTTTTTCTCCTCAGCTCCGGTTGCCTTCCTGGCTGTCAGTCTCTCATGGTGACTAGAAGAATAGAGATTTAAGCCACTTAATGGCACTTCCCATGGCTGTATGTGGGTGCTAAAAGCACGCTCTGAACATTTAAATTAGAAGGTGACACAGGCATTGTAGCTGGAGCGCAGTTGTCAGAAGAAACAACTCAAATCTTTTCCAAACAGCTGTTCGGCCGCCAACACTCATTTGGGTTCACCAACTGTGGGAAGACCTATGCTTAAAATTTCCAGCACAAGCAAGCAGTAGATTTGACTTATTTAGCATCCTTTACTGGATCTCACATTTACCAGCACTATGCACCACACTGGCAACCTGGCTGGTGGACTCAGTCCTGAGCAGAGCGGGAGAGAGAAGGTGTTTCTCTGTCCTTGGGAGAAGGTGCTTCTTCACAATGACAAACCACTCCAGTAAAACTCAGCTGTAGCTGGTGGCCTAGACATTGGAGTTTGGACAGGAGTGGGGAGGGATGTCACCACTGGCACCGTGACTCCTTCAGTGAGGGGTGCTTCCCTGAAGGCTTTGCAGGCTCTGATTATCCCACTGGATTCAGGCTGTGAGCATGTCAGTGTAACTGTTCCCGATTGCTGCTTATACCATCCAAAGATTAACATGTTTTGCAAGATCTTTCCTGCTTTTCACCCCCAGTGGAGCTTGGGGCACTCAGTGCCTCATTACCCTACAGTACAACCCCAGGAAAGGATTATAAACTAAACCAAAGTGTTTTCATCATTTAATACATGCGGATTAGGAAGAAGCAGAGTCACTGTCATTGTGAAGTTGTGAAGTGGAACTTCTCTGGGATCTCAGGGTGAACAGATTTACATAAAACATTGATGGGAATTTTTATATTCTGTAGACCTACCTGTGAATAAAAAGTACAGATTAACAATGAATTATTTTTGTTATTTTCAGTGGCAAAGGCATGTATGTGGTAATTGAAGCCATACTCCATAAAACATGACTCCGGCTCCCTTGCACACACGCAAACAGTTGATAATCTTACGGAGACTTACCACAAGGCGTCCAGTGGTTTGGTGCACCATGCAGAGCCCAGGTGAGTATTACTCATATTAAGAACATTGCACATACAGGGCTGAGTGCCTCCAGTTTCACATCACTGGAGTTCTCGTTTACTTTGGGGGCTGTAAAATTAAACCTTCTTGATTCAGTGCCTTATTTTAAAAAAACCCAAACAGCTGTACTATGACTTTTCCAGTGGACATCTGGAAAGTCACATCTGTTTGCAGGTGTGCAGGGTCTGCTTTATGGTAAAGGTGATACTTGCACGGAAAACTATACCTTTGAAGTGTAGGTGTATTTGAGAGAGGCTGGGGTGGGGGAGCAGATGGCTGCAGTGGAGGACAAGGGACAGAGCTCAGACTGTAGGAGAAACCACGTAAATTATCTAGATTTGTCCACTTTTAAAGGTGTTTTATTTACAGAAAAGATAAGATTAAACATCACCACATAAACCCTGAGGCGTAGAGTTGATGCTACAACCGTGTTCAGCATTTCACAGAGCTAAGCTGACAGAGCCCAGTGGATGTCCTATTACGCATGGATCTGGCTGCCATATTTTGGGCTGCAGTTCAAAGCCAGCAGCCACAGAAAACTTGGATCATTTGCAGCTGACAAGCCTGACAGGCAAAAAGTACGTTTCCTTTGACTGGAACCAGATTGTACAGGGAGCAATGGCTGAGCATCAAGTAATGGCGATTAGGTCAAGAGACTAGCCAAAGGTTTTCCAACCAGGTCAAAACATTTATTTCAGTCCAGACAACTGACACTGCATTGGGCCAATGCACTTGAACCTAGAGCTTTTGGAAACAAACGCTGTTTTGCTGCTCTGATGAAACAACAAATTCAGGGATACCTGGTGTGCATTTCTGTATAGATCCAGCCTGACGTAGCAGGAAGGCTGGACTTCAGAAACTTAATTTCGCTCTCATTTACATGACTGTAAATCTGGAGTAATTTCATACGTGTCAGTGGGATTCATACTAAGCATCATTTCCACTGGTTTGCAGTGTTGGTTGTTGGTGCCACACTATCACCATCTGGGTTTCCTCTTAACATTCCCTGGAGTCCCTAGGATCGCTGTGATTGATAGATGCACACAGTGGGGGGAGGGTTTTAAATCTACCATTTTCAGAACATTTTGCATGGGCAGGAGCACTACCTCTTATGTTTTTTATTGACCTCATTAATTCGTAGCCCTTAGAAAAGACACCAGCGCAGTTTGTTTGCTCCTGGGGGGCATAAAGACACAAGCAGACTATTTTCTAAAGTACTTGTTCTGCTTTTCTGATAACATTTGCTTCAGTTTCAGTTCATGCACATTCATATAAAAGCTGTTCTTAGGGTGTTTTTGTTCTACTGGTTTTATTCTGGGAACTGCAATTTTTTTAGTGTGGTCTTTCACTGCAAACAGAACCGTACTGTATGTGCTGCTTCTGGCCTGTCCAAGCATGGCACGATAATCACAAGTTTGTGCCAGTAATTGACCAAGTGGGGCGATGCGTTGGTAGCCCTGCTGCTGTTTGCCAGTTGGCGTAGCATCTCCTCTGGATCTAGAGGGCAAAGAGCACAGCACTCTCTGGGCTGACGTGCGGTGACCACAGGTTAAAAAGGATAAAGGGCTCCATCCGAGCATGAAACATTGGGAAGATTCTAAGCCCTTTCACAGCAGCCGGCTCTACAGCAGGGATGACCAGAGCTGACTCACCCCGCTCACTTCTGTGAAGCAGAAACAAACGGCAAAGTGGCTCGTACTATATAATTAAATGAGGAGGTCTAAGCCTTATTAACGTTTTTCAGGGCTTACAAGGAAGAATGTTACTGTCTGCACTGTGGGTCTGATAGGGTAGCTGTGAAAGAATAACTTGGACCTTTTTCAGGCCTGTGTGGGAAGGCAGGACAAACACAGCATATCTCTTAAATCTCACCAAACTTCCCAGAGCTAAGGGAAGTAAACTGTACAGGCCTTGCCCAGGCCCTGGATACCAAGACAGAGTTCAGATGGGGGCCAGATCTCGCTATTTTGAATCCACGCTTTTGACTGAAGTGCTGCATGTAGGGAAAGAGCTGCCCTTACCTGCACCGTATCTCCTACTGTGGGACCCACACTGAGCTCATCCCTTGAGTCAAAAGGATGGGTCTTATACAGGTTGGGCTGTTTCAGTCAGGGAGATGTGGGTCTTAATTAATTCAGGGCCATCAGATTTCCTCCCCATTCTTCTGCATTTCTACAAGTGGGACTAATTTGGGAAAGCTGATGAATCAACATGAACGAGTACTGCTATAATTCACAAGTCACAGTCAACACACGCTTGCCAAATAAAAGCATCAGAAAGGTTTTTATCGGCCTAAATATTGAAACCAAATTTTATTTTTTGAAAATGACATTACACACATCTTGCAAATGTACATTTAGATGAGAAAACAATGAGTAACAAATATTGAGAGCAAAGCTATAAAGTGGACAGGTTCTCTGCTGCATGGCATTGCGTTACAAGAATACTCAGACCTGGGATGGTTATTACAAGTAGTAAAAACAGTTCACAACACCTCACAAAAATTGAATTTTTTCCTAGAAAGTCAAATCTAACAAAAGGAAATTCTGTTAAGGGAGAAGAGGTGTGGGGGATAGACATGTGGACCTAGGTACGTTTTGTGGTTTTGTGGCAGGGTTTTATGGGGTTTTTGAAGTCCATTTCTTATAAAATCCATCTTTGTGAATGACCCCCTCATTTCCAAGACTTTGACTCTTTTCTGTCCTCCATTGCCAACAGAACCACAGCTATGCAACTATAAGCCCTGCGTACTCAACTCAGAGCTTGGGAGTGTGCAGGAGTTGTCTACAGAACCCCTAACAACATAATTCCTATATACCATCCCCCACCCCCTTCCATTGTGTATCCAGGAAAATCAAAAAGTGTGTGCAAACTCCGCAAATCAAGGGCCGCAGGACTAGTCCCATGTAGAACAACCAGGTGTGGAAGCCATGGCCAGTACACCACGTGCCACATGCCTCAGCTGCAATGGATCAGCACAATCATCCTTTACCAGTGACGCAAACTTCCAAAGATTTAACTTGTTCCCCAGTTCAAGCAGAGGCAACAGGTGACTGATCTCCATCTGTTTTACCTTGAAAGTTAGAGTCTAATCAAAGTGCCAAGGCAAGGCGCTGTGAGAAATAAGTTCCCCGAGAGAACCTGTTGAGAACTGCTTTTCAATCTTCGTTGTATATAATTTTATTTATGCCCAAATCTGTACTTTACAACCACGAGAGAGACAAAGACAGAATAAGAGAGAGGGAGAGAGAGAGAATCTTTCCAGGAGGAAAGGAAGAGCTAATTAAGAAAAGAGAGGTACAGGACCATGCATTTACTCTCAAAAGCTTGTTCACGAGCAAGCTAACATTTCTAACACTACAACCACTCATCTACGTCTGTTTGCTAAGTAACTGAGTTCTACCTACAACTAGGGAGCAGAAGGGGTTTTTTCTTTTCTCCCCCCCCCCTTTAAAACGTCAATAAAAATGTTTTCTGTACAAGTTGAATGGCACAAAAGGTGGTTAAAATGCTAAGTAACTCACCACAAATGGAGAATGCAAAATTAGTTCAAAACATGCATGGACTGTGTACAGGTAAGCAAGGAATCATTGGCATAAAGCTGCAATATATTACAAGATGATACAGTTGAGATCTTTTGGAATAACCTCTGCTTGTTCTGTCCCTTTAAGAGAACTTTACATAAAAATTCAGCGTAAAGGGAATTCAAGGTATATATCCAAGCAGAAAGTTAACTGTGGGCAACATTATTTGTCTGAAGAGAAAAGCATTTCCCCTCCCCTTCCATGCACTCCCCCAAGGTACAAAAGTCAACATGATTAGCATTGCTGCAGGCTTGCCGAAAAGAAAGGTTAGATAGATCTGGTTTAGGAGAACAAAAGCACCATTTAAATTAATAGCTCTTTGTACAATGTCATTAATTAAATACCTTATTATTTAAACAAAAACAAACTGAAATTTACCAATCCCAACAAAATAACAAGTGAACCCTTACCACCCACGTGTCTTCCAAGGTTATGTACAGAGTTTAAAGTATACCAGCTAAACTTTAAACCCAGCTGCCCCTCCAACCCCCACCCACTGAATGACAATAGAAAATACATTGTGGCCTCTCAGTTATATTATATTGCAGCTTTGTTATTAACGATGAAATCATACAAACTCAATGAATGACCTACGACAGTAATCCATGATCAGGTTCCAGTTCAGCTGCATATCTCCCTCCCCCAACACAACTTGCCGGAAGATTCGCAGCTCACAGAGAGCCGCAGAGCGCAGGGCCGTGAGCGAAGGCAGCTCATGCTCTTCAGAGAAGAGTGGCGTGAAGAACTCAGGCTTATGCGAGGAGAGCCGCAAACCCTAGCTTGTGATTAAACTTGTGATTAAGAAAATAGGCAAAGGGCTAGTAACAGCAAAGTCAGCAAGCTGATACTCCTTTCCTGTGCTTCTAGACTAGGCAGTGTCATAAAATACAGAGTATCATGGAGGTGAATGTGTCGTCGTTTCAGAGAATAGAAGGAGATTTGGCTAGACAGGTTTCCTCTTTCTAAAAGACCCTGGGTGTCTTGTAAATGGGTAATCGCAGCTGTACTAGTACTGCCACGGTGATAAAGCTGCTTGGATCACACATCATTTAAATAAGAAGCAAACTAACAACAATTTTACATGTCAGAATTCAGCATGTAATTATAACTCACAGGCTTTCTTGTTCTTACATTCAATACTCCTGCTTCACCTTATCTATAAACACCAATTAGCAGTGCAATTAATTCCCTAGACATTCTTCTTTTAAGGAGACACATCATTAGACATCACACTAAATCTGGAAAAAGCGTTTCTGTTGTAAAGAGAGGAGGAAAAAAAAAAAAAGGGAAAAAAGGTGTGTGTTCTGCAGCCACTCAGTGACTGTGTGGTCAGCGTGAGAGGGAGACAGAGTATCACTACATTTCAACTGCCACCTCCAAAGGGAAGTGAATTAAAGCCCCATCCATATCTGCTGTGCAATGATTGGAAGCAGATGGAGAAAAGAAGCCATGCTGGAATTTAGAACAAACAAACAAAAACAAACCTCAAACACAAACCCCAAAACCAAACAACAACAACAAAAAACCCACTAAATGTTTCACAGCGATTCTCTGAAGGTAAAATTCTTCATTTCAAGAACGGGGCGTGGACCCCAGCTTGTGGTCTGTTTGGTCCATTACTGACATTTCCCAAGTTTGACTCTGCACGTGGGTTTCTCAGAAACCTGGGGGTTCAGGACCAGGGTTTGGGTCAGGTTTCCCCTGACCAAGTGACGCCAACATGTTTCATTCTGACTGCACGTGCCAGGTGAAGCACGTTGCTCTGCAACAACCCCGCTGTTCAAATGTGACTCAAAATAAATCTCAATTTCCTATATAAAACTGTTGCAAATAGAGATGGAAGAACCAGCTTGGATAAAAATCAAAAGCAGCCTTGAGTTTAGATGAGTCACCTGAAATGAACTGAACCTTCCTTTTTATGTTCAGAGACATTTGGTAATATTTTTCTCTAAAAACCAAGCCAACCATAAATCTCTGTTCTGCTTGGTACTATCTGGGCCTAGAGTAGAAATGCTATTTCTAGTTCCATAAACCTGCTGGGTTCAGGGCATGTCTGTTGGTAGACTGAAGTGAGAGTACAGTGAGACAAAGCCAACACTCTTTAGAACCAGAAAATATAGAGGAGACCCTGATTTGCCAAGGTTCCTTGTTTAATTTTAAATTCTAAAAGTTTTAAGATATTTCAACAGAGAAAACTATTTCAGCTTCATCATTAACTATAACAAAACTATACAAAATATCTCCCATATATAACTTGCTATTAGAGGTTCATACAAGAGATCACCTTATAGCTGGGGTCAGTGAGGTTTTCTCTGCAAAGTCTGCAGCTGTCACCCAGGAAACTGAATCTGCACTTAAGTAATCAATCACACAAGAATTATTGACAGTAATCAATCTTTGAAACAGGAGACCAACCTTGGACCAAATGGATTCAGCTCCCTTAATTACAGAGGAGCTTCTGCCTGTTTAAAGCAGCAGAGAATTAGGTGTGTTGGGTTTCACTTGTGTTACATTGTCTGAGAATCTACGGAAACAAAGACATGCAATCTTTATGTAAAAAAAAAATAATCTGAGACTAAGCAACAAAAAAAATGTGTTCAGGTAAGTCAGTTGTTTTACCTTTTAGGATTAAATTCACAAGCCCTGTAACTCAACTGAATTTTGAAAAAAGATCTCGTGAGAAACCCGGTGTTAAACACAGATCCCCTTGTTCAGCATGGACTTCCCATTGATTTATTGAATGCAGCAGCTCTCACATACGTGGCTGGGCATTTCACGGACAAGATCATCATCAGCCCCTCTGCCTGCACAGCAAATCAAGGTAAGCTCCTCCAGGAGCCTGTCTTAGCTTTTCACCCTGGTGCAAGTGGGTTGCTACTTTTTCCAGAGTTTGCTGAGCTCCACGGGAAAGGGATGGGAGGTTCAGAGATGCCCTCATTATTCTCTTGCACGTCTTGCAATTCCCCAGCGTGCCAGGCCTGTCCCTTTCCAAGCCACAGCATGCTGATGAATTTCTATTTCTGATCTGATAGGGAGGGATAAAAATAAAACCAAAGCACAGGTTGGTGCTGTCATTCAGCAAAGGGCTGGATCTTCCTTTCCCCTTTTAGGGGTGACACATGTTGGCAGGAGAGTAAAACAGGAGCAGGGGAGTAACTTCAAACCAAGTTCTTCTGCCTGCGGCCAAGTGTGACCTTATTTCTGCCATCGGGAGTGGGACACACACTGTTGTGGCAGATAGCCTGCAATCTGGCTTAGAGATCTGCAGGGGCAATAACTCTCTCAACATGCAGCCAGGAACTCCTGCTGCTTTTCTGTCCAGAAGCAAGCTGTAGATCTTCAGCTAGCCCCAGCCTCCCCTTTTGTTTGTCCCTGGAATTTCTTGGGTTTTGTCTTTTATTATTCCCACACACAAATGGTACTGACGCCTCATGCTCTCCCTTCCATTTGATTTTCTGTGAAGTTCAAGCTCATTTCGTCAGTCAGTAAATATTTCCTAAGAAATGTCCCCTACCATTCCTCTTAGAAACAACACTTTTTTTCTTTGTTTCTCATGACACTGGCCATCATGGCATCTTTCTCTAATGATGCCAACTTTCTTTTTTCTGCTGACAGACTCTAATTACTGCAAAGATTTGTTAATTCTCTTTGGGCATCCTCCTCCTTCAGTTGTTTGAGTGATAAACTGTCAGACCTAGGGAAGCTCTAAACTGGCTCGAGAGTCCTGAGTTACAGTTCATTGAGATACAGAGCAAGAGCCAGAATAGGTTAGTTCAACTAAGTGCATTAAGCAATGAAAGTGAAAGGCAGCTCTTTCCCATGAAGCCATCTGGCCATGAACACTTTCTAAACAAGAAAGCTTTCAACAACAGGCCCTCTGTTTTCTTGGTAGAAGGCCACTGGAATCATTAGACTTATTCATCGTTTACAAATACAAGGCCCACATTTTGAGTGCTAACACGAATTGCCCCTGATATGTACACAAACATGTAATAAGAAGAGGGGCAGCAGAGGTCTGTATTCAGGCCAGAAGTGGTCCAGATGAGAGAATTGGGTTGCTGGATGTGGATGTGGCCTTGCTCTCAGGGGTGGTGCTGGCTCCTCCATGGGTTTTGGGAGAACTAAAAATGATGTGTCTGTCTTTCACCATTAGTAAAATAATGCAGCATTTTTACAGCATAGTTTTGAGAGAGCCAGAGTTCCTGAAAAGACTTGCCAAAGGCAATGGACCAGTTTGCTTCTATACAGTTTTCAGACTTTGCTAAGTAACGAATAAATCTTAAGAGCAAGCTCTTCCATAGCTCGTTGTATCATCTTATTTCAAAGCACCTTACAGACGGAGGTGAGTATTGTGATCAGCTCTTTATGCGTTGGGACACCATGGCACAAGGAGAACAATCTGTCTACAGTTATGCCCAAGACCAGTAGCTCTGAAATCCCAATGGCTCTGAAATCCCACTGCTGGATCCACTCATTTGCTCAGAAGCTCATCTGTTAGCCGAAAACTGGTGTCAGTGTTTTTAACCTTCACTAAACAAAGTGTCCTGAGGGATGGATAGTGGTCTGTGACCCCAAAGCTCCACATTTTCACCTGCAGACGTAGTATTCATACCCTACCCTGCAACTGGGGTTCTGTCAGAGCAGCTAGGCAATGGCATTACTGACAAAAAGCCTTTCCGTCCACCCACTTAAAATCTCTGAGCATCTCCCCTCTCCTTATTAAAGCATGGGTTTTTGTCAGCTTGGCCCCAGGCCTTCCGACAAACTTCAAATGACTAGATGTGTTCCAGAGGAAACAAAACAAAACAAGAGGTCTATACACATTGCTGGCCCCAGCCTTTCACCTGGAGGCACCCAGAATGAGAGACACCGGATCTTAAGCCAGGAGCAAAGAAGGAAGGTGAAGACTATCTGAATGACATAATCAATAACCAGTGCAACAGAACTCAGCCCAGTTCGCTCCTCACAATCAGTCAGGAGTGGCTGCACTGTGAGACACAAGGCTCAGCTTTAACATTTCCTGAGATACCATGGAGAGGCCTGCTCAGATTCATACAGATGGGACAGAGGCATCAGCCAGAAGAAATCTGTGATTCTGGAGACAGTAATTTTCAGGAACTAGTTGAATAAATGCAAGATGAGCTAAATATCTCAAGAATCAAAGTCTGTCCTGTCCCTTTTTGTCAAGGCCATTTTTACCTCGGCCTTAGTTGAGCACATGTATAGTCCCGCTTCTGAAGCCCAAAGCATGTTGGAAGGCACTTAAAGTCTTAACCTTCTTGGTCTCATTACACCAAGGTGGTGTTTCAGCTGGATCTCTTCTAGGATCATGTGTAAAGCACTAATCCTGTTGCATAGACTGACATCGCTCTTTATCTAGATAGACAGAAAAAGATCTTCATCTTGTGTGCCATCCATTTGCTTCTACAAAGAACCTCACCAGTCCCAAATACTGTTCCAGCCTGCTTCCATCAGCAACCAGAAAAATAACTTTGAGCCTAAAACACCACTAGAAAAAAGAAGCTGTTGTGTCTTGGTCGTGATCAGCACCTTGTGTGTGGTAAACACACTTCTGTATAGCTTTTCTCTGGTTGTGGATTGTCTTAGCTTGAGGAGACACTTTCTGGACTAATTTTATACCTACTTTACTTGGCTATTTTTTCTTCCTTTCTCTAAAAAATGATTCTGCCTCTTCTATAGTAAAAGAAAACTCTCCAATTGCCTTGAATGGATGTGGGGTACCACTGAAGTCAGTGACAAAAGACACTCTGTCTTACTGCGCTGTCACTGCAATAAAGAAGTCGCATACTGTAAAGTCCACACCATGCCCCTGCAGAGAGAATGCAACTTCCAGGGATGGTTGTCGCTGGAACAGCATCTGTGTAGGGATTCAGCATGGTGTTACAGAGCAATTTCACAAGGTGTTCTGCAAAGTAGCAAGAAGACCAGCATTGGCCTCAAGGGCATGAAAAGGCAAGCACAAGGTGTCCTAGAACATGTCATCAGTATCCATATGGATAAGGAGAAACTAACACTTTTTTATGCCATTATTTCCTGTTAAAAATGCCTGGGTGTAACACCATTTTGCTGTCTGTCACAATTTGTGATCCTACCTCCCTTTTTTCCCTTCAAAAATACTGTTCAAGCAAATGAGAGAGAAATAACAGCTGGACTGCGTGTGCGATGTTTTGCATGTGTGTGTGTATGTTAGCTAAATATGAAAGAGAGATGTGCAGGTTGTTTTCTAAGCAGAATTATTTTTCTGTTGTCTATGAAAATAACACAATTAGTGTTTCTAGCTCCTGAGAAGATTGTAAATAATGTGCAGATATTGGAAATACAGACAATGGTAGGCAAAAGCTATTTCCATCTCCCACTGCAGAGTGGACCAAGGTAAAATCCCATTACCACACTCTTTCAAAATTATTTCAAGGTGTCGAGTCTCGGTTGGCTATTTAGCTGGTGGAACTGAACTAGCTCCAGATCTTATAACAGATGAGGCTTTAAGCCAGAAACTTCAGGATTATAAATTCTTTACAAGTGACAAAAATCCTAAGGCTGAAGAATTTGCTGCATTGCCCTGATCTTCTGCAGTCAAGACCATCACTGGAATGTATGAATACCAAATACAACAGTCTGCTTGGAGGATTGCTCTAATTCCTTCCTAATGATTGTGTGACTGAAACAGGTATTTTTACTGTATATGCAAATTTGCTAAAATATACTGGATACTGAATAAAGGCAGATTTTGAAGAAACAAAGCTCTACTACTTTAAGAGTCTCTCCGATTTGTTTTTAAATACTCTATTGTTTTAAAACAATATAGTCTTAGTGATTCAATTAGTCTCTGAATACACTAAAGGCAGCCTCATGAGGGAAATTAGACAGGGTTTTTATAGCAGAATTAATATGGCAAATCCTCATATCCTCATATCCTATGGAGTTTTATGTGCTTGTAAAAGTAGAAAAAAAAAAAAAGGTAAACTGTGGAGTACATGGTGAAATTACTATTATCTGCTCCAGGATCTCATAGGGTCTGGAATAATTATAGTATATTGAAAGTAATTACTAATTCATTCCATTCAGGAAAGCTTTCTGACCAAACCCAAGCTTATATCTCGTGAAGAATCAAGAGGAGTAAAGCACATGCTAAAATTTAAGCATGTCTTTAAGTTCTTTCCTGAATCAGGGCTGGCCCTATATTTAAATGACTAAGGTATGATGCTTGTGCGTTGTTTCTCTTTGTATTCAAATCTACGTTAGGGATCCTACAAAGCCAAGGATAACTAGTTTTGAATGTAGGCAACATTCCACATGCATTTCTGTACAAGAACTCATGCAATATTGGCATTAATACAGAATTAACTATATGTTACAGCTGAAATGCTCACTGACTTCTCCTACTGCCCAGGCATTTCTACCTAGAAAACTGCTTTTTAAAACTTGGGAGTTTGACCTCATACCCTGTTTTCTTTGTGGCTTGTACTGGTTTGAATGGCTATTTTTCCCACTGAACATTTTTTTCTTTTAGGCCTTTTCAAGGTTCACCTGATTCCCTGAAGGTATTGCTGGGCTCAGCCCCACCCCAGGATGATCCTCATGCAAACAAAACTCCAATCCCAAGGGAGCACTTGCAGGATCAGGTTTTAGATGTGTCACTAGGTGCAGCTCAGGAAGATGGCCTCCAATTCCTTAGCATGCTCCACCAGGAAGAGCATCTTCAAATAACCAAACACTACTGATGGTGGGAAGGAAAGGAACCACTTCTCAACAACTACCTCAACAAACATCCATCCAAAGTTTCATTCACCCCCTGGGATCCCGCTTTATCTTATACTAATTGAACTCATGGATATTGGATGAAAGCACATCTCAGACTCCTTTCTTACCACCATCATCTCCGACAGTTCAGTTTGCTTATGGACATCAAAGCTTTAGGTTTTCCTGGTGGATCTGTGGTGAGCGTCCTGTACTGAATAGCAAGACAACCTAGATGTGATTTCATGGCTGGTCTCTTGGTTTAGCAGAGACTCAGAGGAAAGGTGGCAAGACATGCTAATCCTGACTATGACAGGAATGGCCTTTGTCACTGAAATGACACCACCTTTGATTGGAGTCCAAGTCCATCATCTCTAACAGGCAGGGTCCCTGGAAAGGCAGAGACTTGGACCCTGAGATTTCCACCAACAGAACAGAGGAGACAGTAAAAGCATGTCAAATTATCTGTCCCACTAAAGCTTTTACTAAAACAAAAGGTCCTACGACTAATCTTGTTAGCATAACCATGGCCTTTGACATCCTGATGCTTAAAAAACTGTATTTTCTCATGACCAGTGTCTACAGTAGCACCCACAGGATCAAACAGCCAAAAATGAGCACCCATAACCAAATCTGCTCCCAGAATACTTCAGCACCTTCTGTTAGAGGATCTGAAAGCACTTTACAAATGTTAACCAACATTTGGCCTCACAACCCCCAGTGAGGTAGAACAGTATTATCCCTGTAGGGACAGACAGACAGATTGAGGCACAGGGTTACTAAGAGACCTGCTCCTGTTCAGACACTAAATTTAGCAATGCCAAGGGCTGAATGAAGGTGTCCTGACTACTGCACCTATGCTTTGTCCACACTACCGTCCTTTCCCCCAAAAACCTTCAACATGAGCCCTTAGCCTTTGAACTAAAACCAGGATTGTATATACAATAGGTGAAATGATCATTTAGCAGTTGTGTAGTCAGAGAGTTATTCAATTAAATGAGTTATTTGTGGGAACAAATGATTTCTTGTGCAAAACTCTGGGTGTAAATGATCATGCACTAAGACTACTGGGTGCAAATTTGGTGCATAATAACTCTGACCCCTTGATAATTCCCAATCCTGGCCTCTCTCAGATAACTCTCTTTTTTAAGTTGCATTATATGTATCATCACATAAACCTCTAAAGTTGCAGCCTGCACAGATTGTTTCGTACCAGCAATGCAAGCAACAAAACGTGGAGTGGCTTTGGGAACAACCCAGCATTCATGTAGCATCAAACATCACAACGTTATAATGCATTCTAATCACAAGGGGTTGCAAGGCAGTAGGGAATAGGTGCGCGTGTTGAAACAAAGGCAAATAGAGCAAAAAAGAAAGATTTGATTCCACAGATTTCAGTTAGGTAAAGTTCTGTAATAATCAGTTTCATCGAAAGAAAGGGAGGCAATGCCAGCTAGCCTATGACAAAGCTTCGGCGTAGTAAAAACCACCAGCCCTGCATGAATAGATGAACTTTGCATTCTGTAGGAGTCATTACTGATTAATAAAAGCAAAAGGTTTCTCTAAATACAGTAAATTTGTTTTTGTCAGATAGAAGAGTTTCTTAAAATATGGGTTTTTGAATACCACAAAATTCCATTCATTATATAAGTAGAGAATCTGGCCATAGTTAGGAATACTGAAGTGTAAAAAACCAAATATGTAGTCTTAAACATTACAAAAACTATCAAAACATTCAATATTTTGAATTGACCTTTTTTTTCCCCTACATGTGTCTGTTTGGCAGTGATGACAAGATTTCTAAACTGAGTTGTTGTTATTACTGTTCTGCAGTTGTTGGTTGGGTTTTTTTGTACATTTTTCTGAATGTGTTTTTTAAACAAAAGAAAATTACCAGCTTTTATAAAAAAGGAGCTTGAATCCTTACTCCCAAAACACAGATACAAGGATTTCCTTTATAAAAAGTGTATTGATTTTTTGCTATAAAAAGTGACCTATAGGGTGTCAAACCTGAAAACAAATTTTCACAGTGTTTTCAGTGTTGGCTGTTCACAAGGCATTACTGTTACAAACAGAGATAGAGAGATACCATAGGGCAGGTATAAAAATTTGTTACCAGCTAGCAGTATCTTTGGACCGTATGTGAAAGGTGTTCCTCTCCAGATAACTCAGCTGACTTACATATTTTTGCTTAATCATTTAAAAAAAAAAAAAAATCCCAAAATTTGAATCCCTATTATCCTAACCTTATTTAGCATCTTGCACAGTCATTCCTAATCTCATCCAAACTTCTGCTGGTATAGTAAGCATCAAACTAATAAGTCATTTCCCTTCCTGCCCTCCAATGATAAAGCCAATACTAGTTAGTATGCAGGTGCTAAAATCAGGGCTGCAAATGAGGAGCAGGTGAGCTGGCAAATGGCAGTTTGGACAGTTGGAGAATATCATTTGCTCTACTTGAGCTGGCAAATTGGTCAGCAAGCGATCCGTTTTCACCCTTTTGGGGGAGCTACTTTACTATCACTAGGAAAATTAGATAGTTGCAGCAGAAGAAGAAATAATAGAAGAAAGTGGGAAATGCACAGGATCGTTGGCATATTGGCCCCAAATTGCTCGCAATGTCCATTTTGCATCCCTGTAACTTAGAAGAATGGTATCCCTCTATCTCTATACACTGATAGGTGTTGATTTGTGGCACGGAGGATAAATCACAGAAAAAAAATGACATATAACTGTGTGTCCATTGTCTGATTTGAAAGCACCAGTCACCTATCTGCTTGTTTTGGCAGAAGTACTCTACTGTATCTTAAACATAGCTCGCAATATGGACATTTAGATTCGTGTCACTTTACATGGAATCTCCAAGGGAATCAGAGTCATCCAAAGACAGAGGCAGATACAAGTCCTGTAGGAAGAAAGAAGAAAACGTTAACTCACACAATCAGTTTCCACCTTTGGTCATGCATAAGGAAGCAGTCAAATGGTCCCATTCTCTGCAGTTTGTAGGGACTCATGCACTGGTTACTGGATGGGCTGACCAGTTGTCCAGGTAGTTCAAGGCTAAAATCAAGGCAGGTTAGTTGCACAGTGGAGCAAGAGAGTCTTGGTATCAGAAGAAAGATGACTGTTCAGTGATAAGTTTGAGAAGTATTTTTTTGTATCTTCTGGATCAATGTGTGGATCAATTAAACCACATGCATGAAAGAGCAGGACCTTTCCTTAAACAGGTCTCTTTGAACCTAAGTCCACAATAAAGAGTCTTACCTTGATGTGACAGCTACCCTTGGGACAAATCTCTGGGAAAACCACATGTTCCATGATTTATTCCTTAACTCATTTCTGATCCACTAGAAGTGTTCAGAAAATAATCCCGTTTATTATTTGGACCAAATGCTGAATGTAAAGCTTTTCCAGGATCCCTTTCTGGGGTAACCATCTTATTCCACTTCCTTAAAGTTCTGCATGGTACACAAACTTGCTCAAGGGCTAAAGCTGTCCTTGGACCTTTTTGAACTCTGACCCCCACACAGGTAATAACTGTGAGCAAAATGAACAAAAGCCTAAATACACAGAAAGGAAATTCACAACAATCTTGATATAAGAAGAGGTGCACAATGACTTCGTGGTGAGCTCAACCTAAGCATTTATCATTTGAGTTTTAGGGGAAAAAAAAGAAAAGTGATTTCATCATAAGCAAAAAATTGCTTCTTGGAGGAAGACAATGACGCATGTATATTCTGGTAACCTAAAATGCTACATTCGTGTTTGCTGATTGGCTTAAGTTAGTGGGCAAGCTTATAGATGGTTTGGCTTTGCCCACAGCAGTCAGCATCTATTACAAAGGTTCTAGGGGCTTCACTGGAAAGGTCATAAATCAGCTAGCTGAAAACATACATAAAGCACTAAAGAAGGTGAGTTTTACTTGTCTTTACCAGGAAGCAAATACTCATCTCCAAAGTCCTAAATGAGACAGTGTTTGGCAAGTATTTTAGGTCCTTGATGGCTGAAGCAAAGGATGCAGTTTACGGTGTTAGTTTTGCTGAAATACACACAAGCATTTGTTGAATTCCTACTATGGGCCAGATGCTGTTCTCAGTTATAAATTAATAATAAATCTGGACTCATTGTGTTAAAATTGGTGCATTTCCTCAGACTTAGACTCAGCAGCTGAGATCAGAGTTAAGTCCTGAGGAAAACATAAATTTAATTTGGATTCCGCTATGCCTTTGTTAAAGAAAGTCAAATAAAGCTGAGTAACTACAGCCTCTCTGTATGTTGGGAATATTTTAAAGATCTGATTTTTGAGAAGCCAAAGTCCACCCCAGGCTCCCCCAGTACCATTCAATCTGACGTCCAAAGGTCTGCGATCCAAAATCTTACATGTTAGAGGAGTAATCCAAAGCCCATTGGACTTTTGGGGATTCTTCGCATTGAATTCTCTGTGCTTTGTTACACCATCATGACAACTGTTGTCCAGCTGCTGCTACTACTCCTCGCTTTGAGAAAAACCATAATCCTCAAACAAAATGAGTTCAACCTGTGCAATCTAGACCACAGTGGATGACATGTGGCTGGCTGACTGCAAAACCTCACCACTGTCAGAATTTTTTAATTACTCTACCAGACTTTCAAGTCAATGCTTTCAAAGTTTTACGTGGGCTGAGAAGTACATTCTGTTTTCTAAAGAGAAATCCCACTGACCTCCTCTCACACTTACATTTATATCCAAGTTCCAATTTCTGTATCAAGTAAAGACTGTTGGAAGCAACACTGGCTATTCCAGAAATGAGGAAGCCCATGGAAATGACAACCTGGACTCAGCGCAGAATGGCACTGAACAACAGGAACGTAAAAAGCTGTGACTGCTGCTATACCTTTTAAATAAATCAATACATGAATTATCTGTGAGCCAGAGCAGGTTTACTGATCTCTACTAGGATGCCGTGCTACCTATTAGACATCCTGTTTGTTACCAAGAAAAACAGCTACTGTACCAGAACACAATTACTCCACCAGCTGTAAAAAAAAAAATCACTTATTTCCTGTAAAACAGAGCATGGCCTTAAATAATTAAAAAAAAAAATCCTTAAGAAGAATCATTGAAGTGATGGCTTAGAGCTTCAGTAACATTTGCATTTCTTCTGCTGTTTAATGGCCCAGATTTGCCAACACTTAAGGCTTTTCAAGCGAGGAGGATTTATATGAAGATCATATCCACCAATAACTTGTGAACTTTTTCAAATAGTGATACAAGCTCAGGGTTAAGTTATCTCTTCTGATCCATATGAATGATCTCCAGCACACGTTAATAATGCCAGTGGAAGAAACAGGCCAATGATTTGTTGTTCACCACCTTGCTAGAGCTCAAAGTGACAACCCTTTTAGGTAATAGGCCACATTGTCCACTGTTTCAACATAAGGAGTTGTTCTTCCAGAGAATATGGCCATGATTAAACGTCATCCAAATCTGAGTAGACTAAGGAAGAAACAGATGTAGTAAGGTATAAGAAACATAATACCTTGTGCTTACGGAGGCTCCCTGGGCTCGTAGGTGTGGAGATTGGGGACTGCTTTGATTTGGGTGTAGACAGCTGACTGCTTGAGGTCCCATTTGCTGTCAGAAAACAAGACAAAAGCTAGCAGTCAGACAAGCAAGAGGAAGATCTTCTTTCTCCTTTGGGGAGATGGAAGGTATCCAAATATTTACCACAGAAACACTATAGTTTATTCATGTTAGGTGGGAGAAAATAACCACGCAAACAACATGGCTATTCACCCCACTTAACGCTTTCAGCTGCTCAGGATAATAAACAGTGAAATACAGTGAAATACCAAATGTATTGAAGGAGCAATATTTTACACAACAAATATGCACCAAATTGATCCAAGATATACATCATCAGAAAAACAGAAAGACAATTTCTATGTTCTCAAACAGTTTAACACAACTGAAACCACATGGCATTTAAGGGCATGAGGGTAAACCAGAGGCTGCAGGTATCGTGGATCCTACACAAGAAATGTTAGATGTCAAATATACGCATTACAAATGAGACAAACAGTTGCCTGGAATGCCATGGGTGTAGTTAGCTGTGGCTGGGATTAAATGACCAGAAGAGCCCTTCTGAAGCACTGGTGTAAGCAGATGGTGGCGTGTCCCTGTTCACCTCTCTGGAGAGAGACCAGAGCTCGCTCTGCTGTTCCTCCACTGCCTGCACCAGAGAAGTGAACATCATCCATCAGAGGGAGGAACAGGAGAATCACATCAAGTGACGATCCTCCTGCAAAGATCAAAATCTGGCCTTTTTGGGTTGCTTTGTTTGTTCACGTTGCTTTGAAGAAAACGTAGTTACTCTCCATTAAAAAAAATATGATTCACTTAAACCAAATGGCTTTTGGAAGGGTTGTTTGTTGAGGCCTTTACAGACATGGCTTTTAGTTAAATGAAGCGCCCCAGGGCTATGTCAGGGCAAGTTATTATGCATTTGTTGGACTAAAAAGGAATCAAAGTAAATAGTGTATTATGCAGAAAAATGAAGGGAAACAAAATGGACTAAGGATACATGAATGTTTTCCTACCACTGATGTTCCTGAAGTAAGCTAATGTCTTTGATAATTGCCAGGTGTCACAATACGTATTTCCTAAGGACATACTTACACATAGTGAACTTGATCATTCATAGGTTGTGTATCAACTCCAGGGATACAGACCCTCTTGTTGCCAGGGGTTGTAAACACATAGCTCCATCAGCGCGAGCACCATTACTTGCGGGAAGGAAAGTCACACTCATGCTGGCTGTGTCCAAGTATATTATCTTTTCTGGCCTTTTCTTTTTTCAATCCAAGCAGCAGCAAGCTGGAGGCCTTATGAGCATTAAACTACACATCCCGATCAAGTCTACAGAAAGTGACATTTCCAAAACCTACTCCAGATGTTAACATATTCAGCACAAGCCACAAAACTAAACCCCAAATATTTTGATTGCCATTTCCTTAAATGGCAATAGTGTTGCCAGGCCTCCAGATAACTATACAAATCCCTACCCCTTTTAAAGAAAACATTTTTAATTGTGTTGATGTTTCTCACAGAGAGAAAAAGAAAAGCATATAATGATCTAGGCTTGTTGTCCTGCTCTCTAAGTGCGCGATACCTCTGTATACCGTTACTCCAACTGTAAAGGCATGCGCGCAGGAGGATGAATGATTTCAGCATATGGGATGTATGCTTTCAATTGTAATAGCTGAATATGCAAGTCAGTTACCTAAAATCAAGCAAATAGTTGAGTGTCTGGAGGAGACCTAAGAAATGTATAAAGTATCATACAGTGAGAAGAAGGTGTGCGAGTACTGTATTTTTAAGAGCAAAACCAGCATAACTCTTGCTTTAGTGCCTAAGACAGCCTCATTCCTCTTCTCTGTTACCTTCTTGTGAGAAACAGAGGGGCAGATAAGGTTTGTGGTATCACTGGCCCGAATGCAGAAGTCATACATATGAATTCAAGTAAGCATAAAGACACATGTGCTCTAAGCCACAGGACAAAGGAGGAGCTGCTGGCATGTTAAAGCAGCTCAGGCTCATCAGATTCATGGTGATGGGAGCCCTCTGTCTTCATATCCATCATTTCGGTGCGGAAGGCACTATTGGGAAGAAGAGGCTATTCATCACAGATAGCTTTTTGCCCATTACAAATGCATGTCACTGAGGAAATAGGTATTTCTTAAATGTGGTAGAAATAATGATTTATAGATAATTGGGGAACAGGGTGACCCTTCACCTCCCCATTCCACTCACACCATTCTTTATTGGTGGGGAGAAAAAACTATTTATGGAAAGGCAGGAACTGTTACACACGGGTCCCTGCACCGCGACATGCCACTCTTCACTTTGCTCTAGTTCTACAAAGTGAGCTGCCCTCGAGGCTGGTGGGAAAAAAAGTAGAGTTCACTAGCTATATGTCATATAATGAAGGCAATTCAGAAAAAAAGAACTTGGATCTCTTTTATGTTTTTTTCACCAAGTGACTTTGAGTTTTCTATTAAAGAAAATGTGGGGTATAATAGTACTAATATCTGTATTAGCTAGAATCCATCTCCAATTTCTAAAATGCCTCTTTCTTTATTTATTTCCAATTGTTACTCATCCTGAGGCAGGAAGTAATCCTTCCTAAGATGAAGAATGCCACTTAACAACTCTACAAAGAACCCAAATTTCCCTTCCACAAACAAGAAAACTGGAAGAATGGCTAACAGTCGGAGTGCAGCAAATAGATGTAATTGCTGCAGGGAAGGACAGAAATTCCCTAATACAATGAGACTTTTAAGTGCTACAGCAGGGATGTTAATATTTTATGAGCAGCAACAAAAAAACAGATGTGACATCCAAATCAGAAATCCAATGAGATGGATGTATATCATTACAAATACTCACCAAGAATTTTGCAGCAGGAACAACAATTAAGAAGCCCGGTTTAATTTTCTCTATGTCTGCTAATGAAGAATAGCGTTCATAATCAAACGTGCATGCATTTCTTTTGAACTCAAGTGCAAGAAAATAAGAAGAGGCAAAGAGCAGATCCCAGGTGGTGTATAACACTGCTGCGCCACTAAAATCTGCTGATGACTTATGGTAGCTAAGGATCTCATATAAGCTCAGCTCTTAGAAACCGTTCTTTATAACCAGCTTTCATTCTAATTAATTTGTTTTTTTTTCCACCGCATTATTGGTTGTGTATTATGTCTTAGTTATATCATTCTATTTGCTTTGCAGCCTCAATTTACCTTAAAGTCTCTCTGTGCATATGACACATCCTTTCATTGCATGAACACATGCACTACCTTGTTTCATAGGATCCTTACCTCCTTCAGTGCACAAGACAATTTGGACTTGGGAGATAAATCAGGCTCGTCCAGCAAACGAGAGGGAGGATGGAGAATATAGCATCATGTCATGTTTGAGATGGCTATGAGAGATCCAGGTAAACTGAATTCTCTGCCTGTTTCTCCCATAGATATTTTAGCCAAACTTCTCATATGCAGTTTTTCCTTGAGTGTTGCTCAGGTTTGCTTGGATGACTGGGACTCTGGATCTGAATTTCCAGCAATGATAAGCACCGAGACCTGTAAATGAGGTTAGAGAGGTCCATCCTTTGAACTCACATTTCTATCAATGCACAGAACTGGAAAAAGCAGGGCCCAAGGATCACAGTGGGTACTGAAACTGTGTGGATATATCTCTTTTTCTGTCAATTTGTAAAGTAAGGTTAATACTCCTTGCTCCATTGGGGTTCCCAGGGTTCTGCAGATGAGTTCCTAGTTTGAGGAGCACATGCTCGTACATCACAAGAGTGAGAGAAAGAACCATGAAATACGTGGATAGTTGTCTCCAGGTCAGGGTTTGAAGTGTCACACAGAAAATAAAAAGAGGCAACAACCAGAACAAGAACAGCATAAAGCAAATGTAGAAATAGCAGCTCATTTAGTGAGCATAAGCCATCCTGCCCTCCAGGACAGAGGGGCCTGTGGCAAGAAGAAAGACTTCATTGTAGTGTTTATTCACGAGTGGAAGAATTCAGATTGCACAGGCATCCTTCGCTCAGGCACCTCCTAAGTTCCAAGCACTCAGCTCTGCAGTGTTGGCACCCTTTTCTCATCCCATTTTGTGAGGGTGATCTCTCCGCTGGATGCGTACTGTGGATTGTCAGCTAGCAGAACGTAAATAAGCGCAAGTGGGATAACAAGCTGCTCTATCTTGTGTGCAATCCAAAAGACATCTGCTGCCTTTTTAACACATTCATATATAATGACCCTGGGGAGCTAGATCTGCAGTCAGGACAGACTGACATTTTCTATCTGTTTTGCTAATTGCTCCTGCCTTGTGAATACGCTTTTGTCCCTCTATCCAAACTCTTCCATTAGGGGATTGAGAAATTAAAGTCCTGCAGCAGCGCCTCAGAGCCCTGCTCGTAGGCTCCCTGAGCCAAATCAAGGCAAAGCTGGGGAAAGACATTTTCAAATTTCACCTCAGGTACCTGTGGCTCTGTACGGCAAAGGACTAAGATCATGCTGGTTTTAAAAATCATAAACTCTCCTATGACAGCACATGTATTTAGACAACTGAACCCTTGTTTGTTATGTGTGTTACTGTAAGGTAAATTCATATTTTTATAACAAAGAAGTAATGGCAAATGGCATCATTATTTTCTCCACTGTATTTCTCCCCTGAGGTTTAGCTCTATCTTTTGTTTGGTTTGACTTCTTATTGGAGTAGTCTGTTGAAGAAATTTTGCCAAACTTCATGCTGATCCTACCCCATTTAAATCTCATGGACCATTGCAGCGGCAGAGACTTAACTCTTTATGCCCAGATTTCCTCTGTCATGGTAGGAGAAGGAATTGGATGGTATACTGCAGGTGTAGTTTAGTCTGGATTTTATTGCTTTAAGCTATGTCATTTAGCAAAGCTGACTTCATAGAAAGAAAAATAAAGGCTAGAAATAACCATAGAAGCTTGGTAACTCCAACTCTGTGCTTTAAATTGGGATCAGATATATTTGGGTCATCCCCAATAGAGATCTTATTTTTTAAAAGCACCAAGTCTGACAGAGACTCACAGGCTCCCTAGGAGACCTGCTTCAGTGATTAAGATGCTTGTAACTGAAAAGTGTTCCTAATACCTGATCTATATAGCCCTTTTTAAAGATTAAACCAATATCCTGTTGTATCCCCGACAGACACACAGGAAAGTTCATCCTTATCCTCTTTTTAATACTTCATATGCATTTGAAAAGTGTTAAATTATGCCTTCTCAACCTTTTTTCTAAGCTCAATCAGTCCATTTCCTTCAACCTCTCTGAACCCTAGGAAGTTTCTTCTGGATTTTCCCTAGCTTGCTTATGTCTTTCTTAGCATGTTCAGTCCATACTGAAACACAACTACCCGAGCTCAACTATGGCCAGATAAAGACACCAATCCCTTCCAGTCTCATTTCACAGCTGATATGTGAGAAACGACTTCAGCTCTACTAGCTAACATTTGGGAGACAGAGAAGAGAAAGGCACTTGGATACATTCTTGTAGAGGGAGAAGTAAAATCCTGCTGTATTTTGCTAACCCCACCCTGCTGGAAGCAATGTTTTGGGGGAGTTAGGTGGAGGATATAGATGAAAGACTGCATCACAGCTCCAGCGCCAAAGAGATGGGAAAGTAAAGCATATATTGGAAGCCCACTGAGAACTGCTGGCAAAGCAGCCAGGGCCTTCAAGTCAAACAGAACCAAGAGGTGAAAAGAGTCCCATGATGGAATGATCAGCACAGTGTCTGGAGGAATAGCTGGATTAACAGAATTACACTGGCATTGCTGAGAAGGTGTATATATATGGGTTGGGGGTTAATGAGAGAAGGAGGAAAGGATTCCCCTTGGGAATATAAGGACTGTAGTCTGTTACCATCTGGTTATAGCAAGACACTTCTTCATTCATTCATTCATTTAATTTTCATTCATTCATTCATTTAATTTTCATTCATTCATTCATTTAAATGACTGTATGGTAAATAAAGAGATAAAAGTACCGTGGCAAGAAAACAGTGTTTCACGTGTTTCTGTGGATTAGCTATCTCATTTTTTAAATATCCTTGGAGCTGAAGGGCTCTGGCTGCCTAGAGGGAATTGAGCTTTTCACAGCGAGGCCATGACACATCTAGGCAGGAGGCAAATTACCTCCGGCAGAAGGTACCAATTCAACCAGTGAACTCAAATCGCTGCAGCTGGAAGCTGGCACTCTCTGTGCAGTTGTACTGCTGCGCAAGGCCTTTTGTCCTGATATTTTTTAACAAAATATTTTGTTTACGTGTTCTTTGTTGCTCCATGTTAATCCTTGTTATTTTGGAATGGGAGCTGACCGCTTAGGTGCGTGACTACCAGGACTGTTGTAACAAGACAGTCAAGGGATACGTTACGGTTCACATCTAGCTGGTGATAGGAGCAATTCAGTGGTTTAGAAGCTGCTTCCTTTTCAGTGCTGGATTTACAGACTTGCTACATGTATTTCCTTCTGTATCTGCTGTTGTTCTGACTCAGAGGTGACCCCAGAGACCACAGGGAAACTGGACTCCAGCCAGCAGTATGCTCTCTCTATGGCTCTCCCAGAAAGCTACTTATACCTGGATCTACGTTTCTTATTGAGAAGTAGATCATTAAATCCATAGCCGAAACCAGAAGGAGCAAAGGATATCAAGATGAATGGAGATCACCTGGCACAGAAGGCAGATCCCTACGCAGAAACATCCAGGCTGACAAATCAACTTAGTTGAAGATCTATCTACACAGTTTATGACAATGGCTAACACAGCATTGGGCCACACAGTTGTATTCATTCACCTGCATAACCTGACAGTTTACTGCAGCAGAATTGAATGCGTTAGAGAGTGTGCAGGTTGCTGGAGCAGTCTCTGATCCACCAGAGTGTAGATAGTGGCCTTGCTAGAGTGTGGCTTGCCTCTGTTGGAAGGTCTAGAGCACATGCTGCAGCCGCTCTGCTACTGGAGAAGTCTTGTCTCTGGCAATCTGTGAGATAATAGCTTTGGTTTTAGCAATATTGTTCTCCAAATGCTTTCAGAATATACAAAAAGCCCCAAATAAAGAGCCTCAAAGCTCTTTCCTGCACATGATTCCATGGGTAGATTACAGAGCTCTGTATACAGATTGGTTATCACTGTCTTGGAAGATCCATTGGGAAAGAAGGCATGAACAGCTTAAATGATGCACTCAAAGCCACGGAGTGAGTCAGCGGAGGAGACTGGAATAAAACACAAGTCCTCAAATACCCCAGCCTGTGTGGAGGATAGCTGCTGCCTGGGCACAAAGCATTTCCACAGCTTTGAATGAGAAGTGTTTTATTTACATTGACACATAAAGATCAGAACCTTTCCTACAGTGAATGGTAGAGAAAGCGGATGCAACCTTTGCATGCTGGTGACGTTACATCCTCAGAATTAGCACTAACAAGCTCTGCTGAAGCAGTTTTTTCTGTTCTCTCTGTGCTATAACAGTGACTTATTACTTTTTTCCACTATCTGCTGGCAGCATTAATGCTCTTGCCAAGGAGTGAGGCACAGTTGTGCATGCACAGTCTGCTTTAAGCCTTAGCTGCCTCTGTGGGCAATACATGCGGACCAGTACCCACATGTAAATCCACTGCATTCTCATTTTTGCTGCTGATAAATAATGTACCATTTTCCCATATGCCTTAACAGGGAAATGGAAAAACGAGGATGAGAAATGGAAAAAAATAGCATCCTTTTCTGTAATTGCGGTGTGCTCTTAATGAGGAGGGTTCAGACTCCTTTCAGTCAAGCAGCACGGGGATTTAGTCCAGAATCTGCATTTACATCAGTGCCTAGATATATTACAATGGCCTTAGAGACTACAGTGGAAAAAAAGATACAGAAGCCTACATGGAAAAGAACGGAAAAGAACATAAAACTAATAGCACAGAATCAAGGAAACTCCAAGTTCGGATATGACAACCATAGCAAAGTGAAAGACAGCAAAGACAGAAGGTACAAACGGGTAGGAGATCAAACACATAGCAAAAATGTTTAATATACTTGAAATAAAACTGCTTTTAAATCCTTTCACAAATGAAATCCATGAGAATGCTGAAAAAAAAAATTGAGTCAGATCATCTTTTATTAATCAGGCTTCATTCAGCATTCCTTGCCTTTTTAATGTGATAACTTCAAAATCCAGCTAAACCTGTTGATCATTTATGTAAATATTGACTCTTAAGTAATGTGTTGACCCACTTTCTTTATTACAAGTTCAAGGGACAAGAACACAAGATGGTATTCTTTTTTTCTCTCTGTCCTGAGAAAACAACTGTCTTTGATCACCTTTCCAGCACTGAGAGAGTTCAGTCATTTTTCACTCTCATTAAGCAGGACAGGCTGCCATTTTTTTCTGTATTGAAATCACAGGAGAGTACGAAAGACCCTTGTCTAGATGGATTAAAGAAACCTGATTTGCTCTTCATTACTGGCCTTAACTCCAGGAGCTGGCTATTGTTCAGCATTTCTGGTTATTTTAATCTCCTTCTGAAAGGCTCTACTAACTGTGTTCATTAAACTCCATCAGATGAGTCACCATTTTGTTCCTGTGAGTCATTCAGTCAGTTAAAATCCAGAACACAATAGTTGCCATTTCACATTAGGCTATATGTTCATGCAATAAAATCTAGTTCTGATGGTAATTAGCACCTGATGCTTATGGAGAAGGTTTAAATGCTGTTTCACAACTCATGCATGAGCTGACTCTCAGATCATTGAATGGGAGTTGAACAACATATTTTCCATCATGTCTTCAGTGTACCTATGGAACTTTACCATGCATTTGGGACTGTAAAAGCTTTCTAGATTACAGCAAGCCTGAGCTTAAGAACAGCCAGCACTGGAATCTTGAAGGAAAACTCTATGAATGCAGAGTCACCTTACAGAGAAATAACTTTTTTAAAATCACAGAGTCTTGGCATGCGCCAACCAATTTCACATTGTTTCTTTAAGCAGTTGAAGAACATCAAGAGACCCTAAAAAAATTAACTGCTTCCTGGGGAAAATCTTTCTGAATACTGTCAGGGGAATTTTATATCCAGTAATTGAATATCTACTGATGGTCAACTTGTGTGGTGTTCATATGCAGTATGCAATGTGTTACCGTGAAGGTGAAAAGCAATTTCTGTTTTGTATCACCTGTTAATACTGTGGATCACTTGAATTTAAGCTGTGAAACTCTCCTGGAATCCTGTAGTGCTTATTTGGTGACCTGGCCATTTTAGTGAAAGGCCATGTCGGGTTCTCTTTTGGAAAAAAACAGGCAGACAGATGACACACCTAGAGATACACCCTCTCCATCATGACTCTAAAAATTATCAACTACTGGAAGTGTGATATTCAGCCCAGCCTTTAACTTATAGGCTTTGCAGCTCTCCAGCTGTGCTACACCGCCAATCCAGTTGCTACTGAAGAGGGAGGCATTTCAAATGGTGCGAGCTGCTGCAGCTAATCAGGATTCCCGTTTTCCTTCTTCCCTATTACTGAATGAATGTCTCAGTATCACATCAATAAACCCATCACCAGTTCCCAAACTGCAAGGTCTTCTTTAAATAATGATTAGAAAGGGACACTTCTGACCTGTACAATAATTAACATTTGCATTGCACAGGAGGTTATTCTACATCAGTCTGTATCTATAGGGAACATACAGGAGCACTGTGGGCCTTGATTTCCTGCCTGTGAAATGGAAATTTCTTTTAAAATTTTGCTAGGGCAGGAGGCTGTGAGACTGTGGGTGGTATGACCTAAAGCCACAACTGTGCTTAACCCACCAGAGAATTCCTCCCCAATATTTATTAAGCGCCCCTGTACACTAGCACCAGCTTCTTGTTTTTAAAAAATGCCAAAGTGTCATATGCAAGCACCCAAGGTCAGTGTATCCAAAACCACACAGTATGTGTTTTCCTCTTGAGCACAGTTAATATTCAGACACCAGAAAACAATCACTCACCATCTTGATGGTTACCTGAATCGGCTGGAGACTTGCTCCGGCGCATGGGGGCTGGACTCTTTGCTGAGCTCTTCTGAGGGGTGGGAGATGACTTACTGCCCGTGGCGGCTGCAGGGCTCCCTTTCATCACCCGGCACTCTAAGGAAACAGACAGCAACCATGGTTATGTCCCTTCCTACTCTTGCTGCCTATGGACACCAGGTATGAAACACCCATGGGCAGCTTAGTGCTTTGTCTCCAAAGAGCTGTAGAAAACATCAACGGCAAAGGAAAAGCTGGTATCTCCACATTTTCTCCAGGGCAGAAAGGAGACTTTTTAGGGGGAGGGCAAGAAGAAAAGCTTGGTTCCTCTAGAGGAGGTTCTGAGACAGTGTACATGAAGATCAGGCTGGCTCTCTAGCTGGACCCATCTCCATACCTCTGTCCTATCAGAGATTTTCTGCCCTTCCCCTTGCCTTGGTTCTCACCAACTAGTGAGTGCAATGAAAATAGTCAACACTGACTGAGGGGAGATTCAGTTAATTTGCTGTAACCCTTTCATGAAGACCTAGTAGTAGGAATGATGAGTGCAATTTATACAGGTGCAGAAAGCCAGCAAACAGCTCATGGCATGACGTAAAGGTCTCTAAGTGGCAGATGGGACATCTGCCCCAGAAGGCTTTCACCCAGCCTGAATCAACCTCTTCTGTGGTTTCAACAAGCTGCAACTTTTCAGATGCAGAAAGCAAAGAAGACAAAATGGTTTTACAAAACATGTCCTCTGTCCTGGCCACTCATCCCTTTCAGAAAGGTTTGTATAAACAAGTCTAGTAGATTTATGTACTTAAAGACATGAGCAGATGAGAATCCCAACTGTGTTTTCTTAAAAAATAAATAGGCCAGGAAGAGCGGAAAATGTAAATATGATCTACAGCGTCCTGCAGAAGGGAACTGAAATGCTAACAAACCTCTGTGTGTCCCAGGATTTCAGGCATGCCAGATCTTCAAAACCAGGGTTTATTTACATTGAGAGCTAACAGAAAAAGCACTTTCCACCCCTCAAGTTATTAACTTAACCCAGTTAAGAAGGCAATAAAACAGGGATTTCCTTTTTGTCAAATGCTAACTGGTCTCACTTCATCTCCTACAACAGATTGTCCTCGCCAAGATATGAAAACCAGGTCTTGAATGAATTAAATGTTCCACATACAGACAGTTTTTTGTGGAAAAGTTCAGCTCAGCATGCATGGGCTGGACTAAGGACTGCCTTGACTGGATTGCCTAATGGGAATCAACTAAGGCAGCACATATCGGATAAATAATTGGTCAACCGAAAACAAGTTGTCTGACCTAAATGTATGTGTTATTTATTTATATATCAGTATATCTATGAAAATGTAATTGCCTTACATTTTTCCCCAGGCTTTCCTCATTCTCAGACAGTCAAGAGTCAGTCTCTTCTTCTTCCAGATGGTTTGTGAGAGAGTTCGCTGTTGGGTCATGCAGTACAAGAATATGAAGAGAGGATGCCCTGTGCTCCAGGGATACTGCATGGCGATAATTAAACCTATGATGAATTTATTCTCTCTCCTGCTAAATGGAGTTTGGAAACTGTAAATCAGGACTAGAAAAAGTTGTGTGGGTTTTTTTCAAGGGTACTTGACTTCTCACAGATGATGCCACAGAAAGGCTTGTAGGGCTCCAGCACCAATATAGCCCCAATTGTTTATACATGAAGAGCAATAATGACTCGGGGGAGGTGTGGAAGGTAGACTATCCCTCCTCGATACTAAAGAATATAGTGTTTGATGAGACACTGTGAAATAGCCACTAGGAAGAGTGTGCAAATAATTGCTCCTGGTGTTAACCAGCCAAGCCAAAACATGGGGAGAAATCATCTTCAGTCACTGCAGAAGTAATATTTTTCAAGGCTCTTACATATAGATGTTTAGCAAAAAGAGTGGAACATTTCAATCTTAGAGCACAATTTGTTTTGCCCAGCCATAGGCACCAGATACTATGTGAGATACACCAGAGTACAGCCTCCCTGGAGCAGAGTGGATCTCCTGGTGCCCCTGTGCGATATCTGTCAATCATGTATCACAGAAACCAAGAGGGTCTCAAAGGGTATCAGACATCTATGTTTAGACACCTGAATTACTCCCTAAAGAAATAAACCTAAGAAGTTAAAACAGTTTATGTTGCGTCTTTTCAAGAGATTTCAAATTTATTTTCTTCCCAGGGGAGTAATTCCTTGAAAAGAAACTCAGCTTTGCATTTTCCAGCACAGAAAGGCTGACTCTGAGGAATTCCTCCAGCTCAGCCGTTGGCAAGTGTCAGTACACCGAAGGCAATCACTGAGCATTTGCGCATCTTGAAACAAGGTTCTAAAGGTGGAAACCTGACTGTGCTGAAGTTAATGTAATAAACAGGCCTCTAAACATCACAGGGGGCGTGACATTTCCGTGGGCTGATGCTGAAACCAGTGGGTATGAATGAGACAGCAGTATCATCTGGAAGATGCTCAGCAATTGGGATTATAGGGCGGAAGCTGTGGTGGGCATTCAGGAGGAAAAAGATGACATAATCCTCTCTTATGCTATTTCTCATTTTGTTTCCTGATGTCCTGCCAGAGTTAACATAATAACCAGCAATCCAAGTGCATGTCATCCAAACAGGCAAGAAAAAGTACTCCGTGACAGAGGAGATTTTAATAAATGACATTCATCTGCAAGACCTCAGGACTCACAGTTCTTGCAGCATCTGACTCATAACAAGGAAGGCTGATGGGTCTATAATTGGAAAACACTGCTGGCTAACATCTCCTCATCTGCTTCTTGAGAGGTGCAGGGTACCCCTACTCCCCTGAAAGTACCACTGCGAGCTGCAGTTACTTAGTGCCTTCCCAACAGCAGGCTTGGCTAATTTTTGTTAAAGAAATCCAAGCTGGAAATATCAGTAGTAATGAGGAGTGTAGGCAGAGAGCTGGGCTTCCCATCAAGTTGTTCTGCTAGGATTGCATCCAAACTGTTTTACAGTGTGGAACTCCCCATGGAGCTGACTCAACTACCAAGTGTTAAAAAAAATATGAAGCTCAGGTTACAGATCGCTTCCCCAGCCTGACACAGGCTTTATTCTCTGCCTGCAAAATTTCAGCTGAACCTTGGAAACTTTCTTTGAATTATCCAAGACCATCAAATGGGTTCATCTGGAGTACACAGGTCAGAAGTACCAGCATCAAATAAAATCAGGCTTGCAAAGGAGTCATAAAAGTACAGTGTTTGAAGATTAGAGGCTGCTTGACTTCCTGGTATACAGCAAAAGTCCTCTTTGGTCTTCAATGCCAAGCCATTTTGTAGCCTGTAAGACAGCATGGGGCTCCCATTCCTTATACAGGATACCTAGAGCTTTGGGAAATGAGCCTGGATGTTTGGAGACCATGTTTTCTTCTAGTTTAAATGGTCAAAGTTACATTAATTTACTCTTGCTGCAACCACTGGCACCAGCAGACAGCCTGCACTGTTGGTGTATATAGTCGCCTGGTGGGGTAGGTGGTAACTCCTACAAGAAAGCTCTGGATATTCTGTGACATCAAAGATTTCATGGCTTAAATGATCATAGAGACTCCCATTATTACAGATCTGTGCTTGCAGTTGTAACAGGGACAAATAATGGTGCTGTCCCAGTCCCCTCCCTAAAAAGGGAATTACTGCCCTACTTTTTGAATCAGCAGAAGAAAGCAGTGGAGGGAGTGATTTTTCTTTTAACTGTGCTTGTTCCCATTTTTTAATATTCACGTCTACTGTTTAGTTCTCAAGAAAAATGTATCTATCTGACTGCAACTGGATAAAATTGAAAGGATATATACTACCAGATTTTGCAGTAGATGTCAAATGGTGTAGGAGTTCATCTATTCTGACTTGGGCTACCTCAGTCAGTATCTGCCCAATTACAATATCCACTGACTGTACAAATATCACAAAAGGATGTTAAATTCCATGTGCTACGTCTTAAAAAACAGGAAAAAAGCATGCAGCATTACTATCTGATACACGAAACTGAATGGAAATCAAATAAAAACACAGACAGGAGAGCAGTGTGTGTTTGATGTTACCGCTTTCATCCAGAGAAAAGTCATCCTGTGCATAGCGGAATTTTTCTGGTCCACAGGCAATAAACACATCATCATCCCCAAAGAAATCGTGGAGACAGGTCACCTACAGAGAGAGCAAAGTCATTCATTTTATTTTTAATTGGCACCATTCTGATGTGGCTTAGTTTTAATTTAAACATAAGGGAGCTGCCTCTCCACTGTTCCCTGCGTCCCAAGTTATTCAGTCCTACTTCCTGTAAGCCTGATGCACAGCACACAACTTCCCTGGGCAAGTCAAGCGTAAAAGTGTAATTTAAAAAAGAGGAAAAAAATCCCAACTACCTTGCAAATTCGATGAGGTACGGCATTTCCAATCCATTCAGGAGCTGACAGAATACATTAGTCACCCTAATGAATTACATAGGCATTCCTGAACTACTTCTGAACTAAGAAGCTGGTGTGCCCCTGTGCCAAGTTGGTAGGCAAGGCTGGGACACCAGCACCCATGCTGATAAATATCTTAGTACCAACAGAGCATAAAACCTCAAAGAACCACTAAGAAGGCAAAGAGCTGCTGAGCACAGCACAGGTGCAGAAATGTGACTCCTCCAGAGCAGGCAATCTTGATGATAGGTTTTAAAGCCAAAAGGTTTATCTGTGCTATCGAGAGAGAAGCCCAAAGTATCACTGGACGCCCTTCCCACCCAAGCATCATTTAAATCCACAGATTGACTCCAGATGTTGTGTCTCCTTCTCCCTGCTTTTGCCACCCAGACATGGGATGATAAAACACCTTCCTCACTGGAGAGCTGCCCATCCTGTAGAAGGCCGAGTGGTGGGGAAGGTAGTTACCAAGTGGGAAAGGCACAAGCCAGGGGAAGGGAGGTGTGTGGAAGCCGCCAGTGTGCGAGCTCTGCCCTAGGACAGCTCTGCGGGAAAAGGAAAAGCAATAGCTTTCAGTCACCTAAAACTAAGACCCCTGTCTGGGGACACTACAAAAGCAGGATGTAGAAAGCTGTTTGAGATAAACGGAAGACATGGTCATGCTGGCTAATGGCTCTGCTTCTCTGTTTTGCCATCCTGAATAGGGGGAAATTATATCTTGCAGTACCTGGAGCTCCAGACCCGCATCTTGCCTTGCAGCATCAAACAGAAGCAAAGCACAAGATGTGGGAGCTCCAGATCCACTGATTTCATCAGAGACCTGATATCTGAGAGTTTGGAAATCTGAAAATGCATGGCAGGTCACAGGAAGCATGCTATTAGGAGAAAAGTTTAAAATGCCATCATGCTGGGAGCTAGAACCATATTCAACTGGCAGAGCTCTGTAACTCTCCCTGCTGCTCTACAGATGATGGACTTATTGTTTTAACAATATTTTTAACAAAATCAAGAGGTGAACAACCAATATTCATCACAAAAAAAAATCCAAACAAACAAAAAAACAACCAACAAAAAACCCCAAGCAAAACACCTGATTTGGTACAGGAACAAGGAAGATGGAGGAAGTTCTAAAGACTTTGAAAAGCATGTCCTAGCAATAAATCTTATCCAAAGGGTGGGCTGACTATTGGGACACAAGGGCACATCAGGCGTGCGTCTTTGTCTTCTGTCCTCCTACTTCTCTGTAATTAGCTGGGGGATGAAATTACCATCTGCCACTGTCCTCCCATCTGGCTGAGGAATATCATCTCACTGACTGGTGGACAACTGAGCTCTCTACACAGCTAGAGGGTCCTGTTTAATTTTTTTCCCATGATGTGGGGCATTACAAACTCCCTAGGAATATCTGAGTGACCTGGGACAATAATGACGCCAGTGGTTGGCTCCTACTCTTTTTCTGCAATATAATATACTTGAAGGCATCGTTGCTGGGTTATTATATTTTGGTTTGTTTGAAATAGGACTCAGATTTCTTATGTCATGTTAGGAAATGTTCTTGTGGAGCATGCAAGTACGTGGAATGGATATTCTCTAGGCCTCAGCTACAAACACCTACTTCATACTTGCATGCTATTGCAAAGAAATGGGCCACTGCATCCTGTCCAATGTTGCCATCATAATGAGAACTGAAGCCCCTTGAAGATATGCTGGGACATGTTAAGACCTCTTGTCCTCTGCTGCCTTTCTAAAGCAATGGGCCTGGCTCTGCTGCAGCTCACTTTCAGCCAGAGCATGCTGCAGGAGGTACAGCCTCTCATTCCTGTCTTCTGCCATCTGGCATTAAGTATTGACAAATGAAAGGATATACGGGTTTTGCTCTGACTGAAAAAAGACTGTGGCTGCAGTCTCATTAAACCTTGCCTGTCCAGATCCCAGCTCACATGGGTTTGCGAGACAGTAAGGCTCCAAGTCCAGCAGATTCCAGGTGTCTGCTGAGGACATTTATGGCTTCGCTCATTTTAGTGGGAATATCAAGAAGGGCTGAAATGCAACTCATTTCTACAGAAGGTGTCTCCACTTAACACCATTAGCACTTCAAGCAGGTAATACCTTTGCACCTGCAGGTACTTAGGGGCAGGAGACCTTAGTACCAGTTGCCTTCCGTCTACCACTTGTGCAGGGGGTTGGCAGCACAGCTGAGAGCATTGCTGTGCATCTTTTGTGCCAGCCAGGACAGTATTGCTGGTGACCATTCAGCATCCACTTTTCTAGGTGCTGCACCGTGAATAATTATCCATTCAGATCTTTACACAGTTACAGTTGTTGTAATTGACACAGTTACCAGTGAAATAATTGATGTGATTACACAGCAGCAGCAGGCTAACTATGCCAATGGTCACTCCACTGGAACCAGTGGTAATCATGCAGTAACTCATGATAATGCTATTGTGTTACATCCATGTACCTAAAGTTAGTCCAAATCATCTCAGTGCAATGACTAGTGGAAAATGTGCACATCATTACTCTTTGGAGAGATCCATGAACACCCAGACTTGTCATCAGTATCTTGGAGAAAGTTGCCTTTTATTCAGGCTCCTGGCAAGCTGATAGGTGCTCTTCTGAGGCAAAGAAAGATGATGCTCTTCCATCTTCAGAAAATGCTTTGAAAACTCATATGAAGTGGAAAGTAACACTATTATTTTGAAGAGGCGAAGACACTACTGAGAAAATGTTGGAAGGCCCAACTTGAAAGCTGTTGTGTAGCTATTCAAGAGGCGAGTGTTCAGCACAGCACCTGCCTGCAAAGGCTAGGGGAACAACAAAGTTCCTCTATCCAATTGACTTTGTCTGGAACTTCAGCCTGAGCTCCTGACATCCCAGCCGTGTACTAAGTAGTGTGTCAGGAGGAGAAAAAATGCTCATCTGCAAACACACCAGAGTGGAACATCTCCAGCATCAGCCAGCCTGGTGCCATCCACCAGCCCAGGTGAGCCTAGGGTAAACGTATTTTTTTTAAGTTCCATTTTTTCAGGAGACCATTCCGAGCAACCACAAGATTGGCACTGACATTTATAATGGAGGTATCGGGCTGAGAGCTGATGCCCAGTGTTTTGGCATGTCTGAGCACTGGGGTCTTTGCAGAGGGTAGATGCCTTGCAAGGGACTGGAGAGAGCACTGGTGATAACCGTGGAGAAACTTACTGTAGACAGAGCTGAATTTCCGTATCTACTGATCCATTTGAGCTGGACTGTGAAAAGTTAATTTCAAGCTCTAATAAATCAACTATAAAGATGGCTTTTGGCTATCTTAATAATGCTCAGTATTTCACACTGGTTAATATAATGTATAATTAAAGCACTGCCGAAGAGTGCCAGCTCAGTTAGGATGCCAAAAATTAGTGAAAAGCTTGCTTTTCACGTTGGTGTGACATTCAAAATGGAGCAAGCTGAAATCAGCTATGGGTTTGATCAAAGATAGAATTGTCTTTGCAAACTTCAGTGAATTCCAGTTTCTGTTTGCCTAAAATTAGGTTGAAAATAGCTAGCATGTTACCTATAGAGAATTCTCCCACAGAAAAGAATGGCATTTGAAACCAGCACTTGGTATTACAGTCATCCCCCTGAGGATGCACTGATTGGTTTGCAAAGAATTGGGTTTGGCTCAATACACAAGTTCCTATTTGGATGCTAAGTAGAGTACTTATGCCATGGAAAAGACTCACGGGTTGCTTAGCTCACCCTTCAGTACAGAAACCACCGCGCAGTTAAATGTAGTGCAAAGCTATATCACAAATCAGAAAGAACCCACAGGTGCTTTTACTGTCTCCAGGTCACAAGTCAAAGTGCATATTTTGTCCTTGAAATCCCCACAACCACCACAAGCAAAAAGAAAGTCCAGGCAACCAAGAAAGCCTTCAGATCAAGGGTCCAAATGTGATGGGAAACTACCAGCATGCACAAGGATGGAAACCTGAATACATGTCAAACAGAGATACTTGCAATTCACTTTGCTGCATTCTTGTCCCTTCAGGTAGCAGGATGAGTACTGGAGGCTGGTAAAGAAATTAGATAATCTACTTGTTGAGCTCCTAATGTTCAGGAAACAGTAACTTCTGTATTTACTTTATTTGTTCCCATTTGTTTCCTGCTGTAATGTCCACTATTAAGAACTCACCACAACATGGTAGAAAAGACAGCCAAAAACTAACCCCACTTCATAAATAGAGCAAAACATTGCAAAATTCAGAAAATAACAAGTGTCACATATTATGCAGTTTTATCTATGTTGCTTATGTTCACCACCTGTGTGGTATTTTCTACTTACCTTTTGTTTATTAAACTTAAATCCTTGATGATTACTGTGTGTCCCTGAAACATGCCCCATATGTGTTGCTGGCTACATGAAGTCACTGCAGTAAACTTTCTTTGTGAAAACATGCGACTTAAGTGCTGGATCTTACAGCACCACAGCCAGCTTGCCTAAGTGGCGCATAGAAGAAGAAAAACACCAGGAGAAAGGCCTAGATATGCTCATCCCTGATGGACGTGTAGCTAAAGAGGACACAAGCCGGGAAGCGGGACCATGGGCTGCTCCGCAGGGATAGCTGGTTCGAGACCTTATTACCAAGTATGGAACATTTCAGGGTTGTTCGTGACAAGCGAGGCCAAACCTCTACCCTGCATTAATTGTTTTAGGGGTTCTTAGTAACTCCAGAATAACCTTATAAGTCTTCTTATCTCCATTCATCAAAAGTCTTTTTTCTCAGTAAAAATAAAAAAAAAAGTACAAGTCTCCCCAAGCAGTCTGGACTGTTTTGAAAGTGTATGTTCTGCTTTATCTTACTCTAATCTACTATTCTAATTATATGCAATAATTAGTCTGGAACACCATGAAAACCCTGAAAGTTCACATCAACAAAAATTTCCCCCAGCTGATAACCTGAAAATCATTGTTTTTAAATGCTGCATTTTGCTCTTAGCTATAAATTTATTAAAGTACAAGACAAAAAGTTATAGTAGCCTGGTAGTGCAAGGACCTATGCTGCTACCTGAAAATGGTGATTTTGTCAGTGACTGTTTACATGTACTCTTAGCAATGACACTGGAAACCATCAAATTAGTAAGATTTTGTCTTTTTCCATTTTTAAGTCTCCAAGCTTTTTAATTTATAACAAAAATTAAATGTGTATAATTACAGTAGACAGGATAAATAGCATTGATTTCCAAGATATATGTGCATGCCTTTGTTTAAAGGAGGATAATATTTAATTTGAAATTCAGGATTAAAAAGGCAATATTGACTTAAAAAGGATCAATACTGCATGAAAGGTTTTCTCTCCAATTCCTGCAGCTTAAGCAATTCCAATGAAGGAAGTTAAATCTTCATACTCCAGTCGATGAGGCACAAATTTATTTCTTACAAAGTAATTATTTCTATTAGATTTGATGGTAACATTTTTTTTGTGTGTCAAGGTTTGATTTTTAAAAAACTTTATAATACATATTATGGAAGAAATAGAAGTTGGTAGAGATGAACAGAAATTTTAGGGAGTACAAAACTGTTTGCAGTTCCTTAGGTTTTCATTAAGCGTGGTTTCTTTTCTCATTAAATGAAATCCTTCTCTGCTTATACTAGAAAAACCTTCCCGGAGAGGACAATATAGCTAGGATTTCCGAGGGGGGATTTCTGCAGTGACAGTCCATTACTGTCTGCTGCAGCAATTTTAATTGCAGAAAGGAAAGATACAGCCTTCTGAGAGATGCTGAGCCTTCTTGTTCATTTTAATACAGTAGTTGTAGAACTAAGCATTTTTCAGGATTTTGACAAAATGGAGCTTGCCTCAAGCATCTTTCTGGATGTGAGCTCACAGTTTGCTAAAATATCCGTGATGCTACAGATATTCTGAGTTCACCTGGAAAAGGAGCAGTAAATACGCAGGATATATACCTGCAAAGCTGTGAATAACTGGCTATTTCTACCATCCTGAAGGAGGCAGCAGCAGTACTTAAAAATTGTAATTGATTAACAAATAAAAGCATTAGAAATCAAAAGCCTGACAACTTAAGCCTTAGTCTGAATCACCTACCAGTGCAGAACCTCCCGTGCTTTAACAGGGTGTTGGGATTAAGCAGCTCCTTTTGTTCCTTTTCGCAATCTGCAGAATGGCAGAGTTCGCTATGTGTGCATGGCTAATGGGTTGCCCTCACTTTCACTCTCTACAAGTATGAAGACCGTCAGAGCAGTAACATAGGCTCCAGCCACATTTTGGTTGCTTTCACTGCTGGATCGAGCTCTGCAGCTCCTGTGCTGCCACTTTAGCAGGAGGCCTCTGGTAGCCTGGATTAGCCATCACTGTTTGCCAAGAAGATGACAGAGCACGTCTCTGAAGAGGAATACAGCACCAGGAGGGTTAACTGGACTGTCTTTTTCACCTTTCTGAGAAATGTCTTTATCAGAGGTTCCTATTTTTAGCTGATGGAGCCAGGTGAGGCTGAATGATAAATGATCAGACACTGTAGCTAGTGATTATTCAGAACAGTGATTTATGTACATAGTCCTGCTTTCAGACTTTCCTTATGTCATAGAATGAGGGAAGACCTCTGCCTAAATGGCCAGCAGAGGTCCGGGAAAGGAGATTTGGAATCACACCACCACAGGTTCAACCTGGGGGCTGAACGTCTTCCATCTTGCGGACTGTCATCTTTAACCAACTGTTTGACTTCTGCACAAGTCTTAGGATAAGTGAGGGCCAGTGCAAGGCTTCTTCCTCTGCTCCTCTCTCCATTAGTCATAATGACTTTGTTAACTGTTCTCTCTGTAGTATCTCTCTAAGAGTTTGGACAGAAGAGAAAGTGATACCAGTACACAGATAGCTTCAAACTGTTCCCTAAGTTTCTGCAGAATATGCTCAAAGAAAAGAGATGTCCATTTGCTTTCTTTAAATCATCATACTTCTTCAGCTTGTAGGCTTCCAGAGTTAACAACAGGGGGAAAATTGTCTTCAGAAACAGCTTCCTTTAAGGCCAAAAAGACCATAGAAGACAATTTGCGTGCCATAGATGCATAAAGCCTATCAAGAGCAGAACTGAATTAAAACATACTCTTATTTTCTAAGTTGCTTTGATAGATGCTATAAAATGGAATGCATCTGACCCATCTGTTAGCTAAAGACAATTAACCTATTTTAGATACCTGCTCACGTCCTTTCTCTTTCAATACTAGATGCTGGATGGAGCTAACAAAGTCAGACTCGCAGCTAGACAGGCATTGAGAGTTAACTGAGCTGAGAATGTAACTAAAATCTGTTTAAACTCTGTTTTAACTCAAACCAGAAATCTGATGGACTTATTTATATTCCAACACCTGTACCCCAAGTCAAATTGGCAGTGGTATGTTTATTTCAGGTCTGAGAAGCCCAAATTCTAAATCACAAAGGCAACTGTGCTTTACAATTAATCGGTTGGGTGTTTGCAATCAATAAAGCACGGCACAGAAACCAAACACATACAGACTTGTCCACAGGAAGACTCAGCAAGGTCATGCGCCAGAGTGAATATCAGGAATTCATGAATATGCGGAGTAGACTTTAAATGAACTGCTTTCTCTTCTCTGACAAGCTCTTCGCCACACGTCCAGAAAGAGAAAGATTTCAGAAGACTTGAGGGGTTAAGGGGATATGATGTAAAATAAAGATGTTGATATTGGAATGCACAGCACTTAATACTTTATTTTTAACAGTCTGAAGACTGCAAGCCCAAAGCAGACACTGAATTGATTTACATTTTATTAGATTCTGGTTTCCTGCATTTAAAAAGAAGAGATGTTTGGATTCAATTATTTCTTTAAAGTATGCAGACACACACTCAATAGATTCCACATTTGCATTCACAGAGAGAGAATTACTTATCCGCTTTTATGAAAAAATACTGCTTAAAATGGATAAGCAATAGAAAGATGAGCAGAAAAAGCACAGATGCTGACATTCAAAAATGGATCAGGAGCACTCCTGCATGCCCAGCCCATGCCATAGAAGTATGTGCAATTAGGCTTTGAGGAGCCCTTCTCTGAGGGACTCAGCAGTAAGGGAAGGGGACTCTGTCATCTGCTCTTCCATCACTGCTCTCCTAGGCCACCAAACATCCACGTGGAAACCTGGCAAGACCCCTCACTGCTGTGTTTGCAGTGAGCCATCATGAAGGGCAGGAAAAATCTTCTCTACCATCTAGGTTTCAGGGCCAATGATTTAACCTCTCAATAGAAACATGCAGTGAGATTTCCATTCTTTAAACCATTATTCAGAGATCTCAGCTTTTTCTTGTATTCATTGAGGGCAATGGTTACATTTAAGTCTACATAGTTTGATTGAAACAATCAAATTCCTCACTTCTGTAGATATTTTTTTCTTCCTTTCTTACCTTCAGAAGAGAAAATTCTGGGCAAGCCAGTGTGATCAAGTGTTTTCTTTGATGCAAGAGGGATTTTTTACACCTTTTTATTGATGAAAAATGCAGATCCTCTTAATTAGGCTGTATAACTACAGTAGGTTGATTATGAGTGCTTGATGTCCACTTGGACTATTTTGTTATAATGCGACCAAACCAGAGCAGGGACACCAGCTTCTGACCAATATGGAGTATTTCGATAATAAGCATTTGTGATGCTTATTTAAGTGGAATAAGAAATATTCATGCATGTTTGTGCACAGCAGCTTGTAACACTTCATGCATGAAGAAACACTGCTCTCAAAAGGGCTGTAGCACAAGGTGCCTCTTTATTTAAGTATTGGAAATGGGTAAGTTTGAAATAGAACAGAATAAAAAGCAAGGGGGAGGAAAGGTCAATAACCAAGCTACCCAGTAGGAATGTTAAAGCTGAATTTAATATATCTGGTGAATTAGCAGTGCTTCCAAACTGTGTAAAATCCAATTAGCCTCTGGAAGAAAGGTTAGTTTGTTATCCCCATTCCATATACGTATGGAGGGGACTATGAAACAGATATTCAGGCTGTTGATTCTTTTTACCCAGAAGAAAGGCTTGCTCTTGCATTCATGAGGGTATTAGGCTGAGGATAAATGTGCTGTGCAGTTTGGGGGCATAAGGAGCACAGCCATCGACACCAATATATAAAAGATTACCCTTTCTCCAGTCAGAAAACCATAAAGCCAGAAATTCTAGGTGACAGATTAAGACTACGAAAGGAAAGATTTCCAGCACAAATTGCCCCGAAACAGGTAGCACTTAAGAATTCAGAGAACTGTCAAACCATTCTGCCTAATCGTCCCCCCTCATCACTCTTGAGAGGAAACAGTAGTTCTGGACTACAAAAGAGCACCGGAGACTTTGGAAGTAGCATGACTACATGGCCAAGGTCAAGCAACTACTTGAAATGGGAGTCTTGAAAGTAGGGGCACAGAGAACCTATCATCCTACTCAAGGTCAGCTGAATGGAATGGGCTGGAATTTCCAGTTAATGGGATTTCCAGCAACAAGCTCCTAAAACCTATAGCTGTTGCTGATCCTATTGTGCATATCTTCATAAAAGAGAAAGGCTTTAGTTCAGTTTTGTGTGAGTTTTTCTTTAACTGTAACAATGGTACTCATGGTGATGGAGAGGCATTGGTAAATAGATCTTCATCCTGGTTAAAAGCCAAACAAAGCAAGCACCCTGTGCCAGGATTGAATGGTTTGGTGGGTGCCTGCAAGCAACCCCCTCCATCTTCAAGGAGCACAGAAAGAATATTACCATTAGCTGACCAACAGGCCCAGAAGGGTGAAAAGCTACACTGAGCATTTACTACTTGTAAGAAAGCTCTAAGGGGCTGGAGGAGACCAATAGCCACACCTTGACTTTGTCTCACAGCTGGTCCCTGCTTTCCCCAAGGAGCCCTTATCTCTGTATCCCACGCCACAGTACCTACCTGGTGCATGAGAAGGTCAGAACCAGCATCCCCACAGCCTCCCCTCTGCCTGCTGACTTTCGGTTGGGGAAGATGGTGGGGAAGGGAGGAAGTAAAACTGTAGCTGTAAGAACTGCTCTCATCCTCACATGCAGTGTGTGTTGTCTGCTTAAAAGACTAAGATGAAATCTCGGCTTTCCTTACCCACTAGAAAGGTGTCCTGGGAGAGTCTTTCATAGACTCATAGAATGGTTAGAGTTCGAAGGGACCTTAAAGATCATCTAGTTCCAACCCCCTGCCATGGGCAGGGACGCCTTCCACTAGACCAGGTTCTTCAAAGCCCCATCCAACCTGGCCTTGAACACTTCCAGGGATGGGGCATCCACAACTTCCCTGGGCAACCTGTTCTAGTGCCTCACCATCCTCTTCAATGTCTTGTAAGTGTTCCTGGCTCCTGCTCCTTCTTTTCTCTTATCAGTCAGCATTATGTAAAAGTACTTCCTCCAGTTAATTACTTCACGGTCAGATGAATCAAGAACTTCATTCTCAGCCCAGACATTTCAAAGGACAGTACATTGGCCCGATACCAAAGAGCTTCCTTTGTACTTTCACCCACCTGTGTACAGTTACGGACTTCAGCCCAGTACAGCAATGGCAGTGGCCAAAGATGAACCCTCACAGGGGGACAAAATGGATGTATTCATGCATTACAGTTTCCCAGGGATAAGTCCACTGTCCTGCAGCCCACCCATTCTGCCTAACTACTGCCCAGCATGTAGCCATGGAAGCAGAGGGCAGCATGCCTGCACAGTGCTTTCAGGCAGAATAAAGTTCTGGCAAAACGAAGAGGATTACACAGTTGTATGAAATAGCAGGATTTGTTCCTACAGCCTCTTAGTGATGTGGTGCAAAGAGATGTAATTCTGTCTTCGATAATCACCCAGAGTGGCAAAGGAAATTATATTAAATACAAACAGATTTGGTTTCCATGTAACAAGGGGATGTGTTTTACTCACTGAGGTAACCTCTCCTTAAGAAATGTAGTTGTTCAGCATTGTCATGAGTCCTGCTGACAGCAGTAACTTCCTTCCTAAATAAGTGCTAGGGAAAAATCAGTGTCAGACTTGTCATTATTATTAGTGCATCAGGAGAGCTTGAGGACACTTCAGTTTAAGTCAGGCATCAGCACTGACTTTGAAGGCAGCATGTTTCGAGCTGGCTGTGTCTCCCCTAGCAGAGCAGCACACTAGTACACTTCACTACAGATAACCTTGTCTTGCTCGGAGTTTGTGGTAGACAGCATATGTTAATTAGGATTATGGCAATGTATTATCACAATTTTTCCTGGGGAAGATGTACTCCAACTCAGTTGTAATTAAAAACCTTTTCTGACCAGACAAGACTATTCTGTCAATTCAGGTTATGCACATATCTGTATCTCAGCCTGCACTGGTTTTGTTCAGGGTCTAGGTCTCCAACTACAAAGGCTTTCAAACATCTCTGCTATTTTTATCATATCGAAAGATACTTCTTCTATTAATTAATTCTTGGATGTGTCACTGAGCTCATATTTTGTAAAGGTCCCCCTCTGTTTTGTGAAACATCTGCAAAATCCAAAACACTTTCTCATCAAAGGAGATGTCAAAAAGCTAACATTTTTACTTCATGCTATCAACTTTAATGGAAAAAAGTCACAAGTATGCATTACTCAGCCTTCAAGTCATCCTTCCTAATACGATCTCCAAACCTGACAATGAACAAACCGTCCTGTGCTCCAACACTGTAATGTCATTTGCAGCCTATGGATCCAAGTCAGCCTAATTCTTGAAGAAGATGAGAAGATGCAACCGGTTCTGTATCTAATTAACACTGGCTTTGCATTTCACCCCACTCATAGCATCAAAGCTGTTGCTCAATTGCTAAAATACTCTAAAAAGGCTCCTAAAGGCATTTTGACTAGTTAAATTTCAATGTTTGCAAGGATCTTTATTACACTCTTAATTCTGGAGATTAATGGGAATTAAAAATGGTGTCCTTTAAAAATTAAATTGTAACAGATGCTATGTTAAATCTAAAGGAAAGTAACAATTGCCATCAAGCTGTTCTTTGAGGGAGTTAAAATCTCTTCCTTAATTATAATTCTGAACATGTTCTTTGTGTTTTGGGAGATTTCCTGAATTTACAGCAAATGCGTATACCCTCCCTATCAGAACAATTTTGTTTTCACCCTAATTTCTGTTAATCTTTGAATAAAGCTATTAATTTTTTTCTAATTAACAGGTCTTTTCAATTCAGCTGACAGCTAACAGAGTAATGGAAAATTCAGCATTATGTCCTGAGCTAAACCATATTAGGGTAGAAATTAACAATGTTAAGCAGCCTGTGAGATAAAAATACTTTGTACAGAACATGCAGCGAGGCTGCTGAAATGAATGTCCCAAAGCCTCTCATAGGGAAATGCCTTCCCCCCCCCTTTTTTTTTTTTAAATTTGAAATATATCCCATCCCTTCCATGTCTAGAGGACCAATGACAAGTTCTAGCTTAGTATGCAGTAATGTTAATAGAATAATTGATGCAGGAATACTGAAATAGATGATGTGTAAAATGGCAGGCTGCATAATTGTCTGGAGTGAGTTCAAGCATTTCTGCAGTGAAAAATAGTCCTGTTTTATAATCCTATCACGTCTCCTTGCTGCTGTGTAGCAAGCAAATTTCATTTGGAGATGATCCCAAGATGCAATTATTTACTAGAGGGATTCCAAAAGGCAGAAGGTTAAAGCCTTCTTGCCCCAACTAAATAGCACCTGGGAGAGGTATTAAAGGGTCCGTACTAATTTTCGGAGTATTGTTCGAATTACATCTTTATAATAAATGTATAGCACATGAGGGTGAATCTTTGCCATTGAGCAGTGGGAAAAGAGTACCTGATTAAAAAAAAAAAAAATTTCAATATTTTACCTTTCTTTCTGAAATATAAAGTATTATGTGATAGAAGAAGGGGGAACAGAAAGAAGAAAAGATTTAAAAATTATGATGCAATTAATTTCTGCTTCTGTGAAACATGCAAGAACCATTATATTTGGATGGCATTTCTCATAAAATGAGTTGTAGACTACTGAAGCAATTAGAAACTAATTGCTATGAGATTCCCCCAAGAGAGACATGATAAGGGAAACAGGAAACAGCCAGAGACTTACAAGCAGAACTGTATCTGTTTCTTTCCCAATCTCTAAGAAATGGCAAATTCCACTTCTGTAGGTGCAGAGGTGACTATATGAGCTCACAGATCAGCCAGCTGCAGCTGGTGGTACACATTTACATTCCCTTTGTGCACTGTCTCTGGGATAACTGGGTACCGCTTTTCTTACTTGAACCACAGAAATAGCACATCTGGATTTTTTCCTCCTTTTTCCATTGCTGCATGAATTCCTCAGCTCTTCACCTACCCGTCACTCTCCATCTTTTCCCTAGCCCTCACCTCTCTCGGCTGACTATGTCATTTCCATGATAAATGGATCCTTTCTGCTGGTGTGAAGAACACAAGCCTGGCATCTGCCCACAAAGGGCTTCTCTCTGCTGCCGCTGACACTAACAGGAACTGGACCGAGCTATTCATTCTCAACGGCACTCTGGTGTGAGACAACAATGAGCACAGATAGCACCTTGTAGTACTCTTCCCCTTTCCAGGTGGAGATATTGTAGGTCCTTTCCTCCCCCGACCCTTCCTGCTGATCCTCACCTCTGCAGAAAAGAAAGTATTTTTTTATTCCTTGCAGATTTTGAGTCAGCTTCTGATCTCACTTATGCACCCAACAACCCTGGGACAAAGCACTGATTCTGAGTCCTCATTGCGACTGTGGAGATCAGTAACTTTGCAACTACCATTAAAATAAAAGGATGTTAAATAACCCTGTGTTAGGTTCAGAAAAGCTGATATATTAATATCAGTTAAAAGATGCAGGTGGTTTGTTTGTTGGGTTGGGTGTTTTTAGTTGTTGTGGATGCCAAGAAAGAAACAAAGCTTGCTGTCTGTTCATGGTGGAAATGCTGCTCATACATAAACTCATATGTAGACACTGCATAAAGACTGAACATACAGTTATGAAAAGAAATGTAAACAAAAGGGCCAAATCTGTATTGGCATAGAAGCCTCTTGGTACAAATCTACTGAAGTCAAAAGAATTATACAAAGCATCAATCTGACTTTACTCGCTGATTATACTGACAGCACTTCTAAAACTTTGTATTTTTATTTTCTTTTCCCTCAAATGTTTTATAGCTTCCCTTTGCTCCCTTACCCTTTCATCTCAGATCATTTCTGACAGGTAATCCAGCAATATCAGCCTCTCCTGTGGAGATCTTCTCTATACCCACAGTGGTATGCTTTCAATTTGCTCCAGCACTCTAATAAACATCTAGTGCAGACAGTGCGGGCTGAGCTTTTTTGGGAAACATTGAATGTCTGCAATTCCAGTTGGGTTCAATAAGAACTACAGAAACACAGCATCTCTGAAGCATGGGATAGCAGGAGTAAGTGGAGAGATGTAATTGTAACAAGACCAGTGCTATATTTTCACTGGTGTCTCTGAAGGAATACTGTTCAGTTCAGAATATATATTTCCATAGGGAATGTGGTGCTAGAGTTCACTAAAATGTTACTGTACGAAACCAACTGCCCTTTTTCTTTCCCATATTTTTTCCTCTGTACCAACAGGCAGTACAGCATCTGTGACCAAATAAGGCAACACATGAACATACTTAAAAAAAAATTTAAAAAGCACATCCTGACAATTAGCATGTTGGTGCAGTCAATTCTTGGAACATCAAATCTACTATGATACTTGCACACTAGAATGATTTAACAAGTATTTTCCTTCTGCTGTGCTGTCTTGAACTCAGACATGCCAATATAATTTGAAAAACTCGACACTGTTTTTCCTTTGTAGTCCAGGCTAAATATTTTGTTTCTTTCCTCAAGAGAATACGTAATCCACACCATTGTATTGTTTTTGTTCCAAGGCAGCTTTCTTGGATAAAAGAAAAAACTAGCTCTGGCTGCCTAGAAGAAAATTAGCCTTAGATAATGAATGGTATATTTTTCTTTGCAACTGCTTTTCACTTCTTTGTAATACCTACGCAAATATTAAATTCTCTTATCCAAGCTGACATATATGTAAAAAGTTTTACTAAGAAATATGCTCTCCGTTTTCCCTAGTTATCTGATTTGGTTCTGTAGATCCAGCCACTGTCCCTCTAGTGTGTTGCATTAAGTCACAGTTTTTTTTGGCCAAGTTCTGACCATGGAAGTCTCTGTTTTGGCACACACAACGTGTTTTGTACGGGACTCTTGTCGAGCACAGGGCTCCCACCATGCTGCTCAGGTGGATTTTTATAGTATTCTGGCTACTAGATGTAAAATTTAGGCCAGTGGTTGGCAGATAAAGTTTCCAGTCTTTTCCTGAACAGATTTTTCTTCTCTTCAGGATGTAAATGGAAGTCTGGGAAGTCTTATCTTACAGCCCACGCCTTTGTTTTTGTAATCCTCTTTAAGGTGCCCAGCTCAACTATATTGAATTAAAAATAAAGCATCAATATTGTAAGCCTTTCTACTGTGCTCCAGTGGTACACTCTGATTCTGCCTTAAACGGCCATGTCTGAAGAGACCCTAGGGTGCTTACTCAGTCCTTCGCATCTCCTCTAATACTGATGCGGGATGTCTCATCCACTGTAACACCAGAATTTGGTCTTTGAACTTACCCTGGTTAGTACTACACCCAAGGAGACACATGGGCAGGTTTGAGACGTAGATAGCATGATAGCTGCTCTAATAACTGTATGCGGTGCAGAACTTAAACGATGTGACGTAGGTACTCTTAAATGAATAAGACAATGAGATACAAAGACCAGTAGTATTACATATTGTGGTGAAAAATAATGCCATTCAGTATAGAATTTCCTTGTACTAGATTTAATTTTGCATGTGCTGATGAGAACCTGGCCCTTTTTTTAGCAGGTAACATAGCACCAATACACAAGAAAAGGCATTCTATTTAAATTGCATATATATTCATTTTATTGTCATTTCCCACTCACAGTTATAGCCACTAATAAGATAACTATTGCTCTCTTGTTTGTGTATACAGACCAGCTTGCCATTTGGGGGTTAATGAATGATAGCAAGTGGAAGCATGAAAATAAAATTAGCAATGCCCAGTTCAGCCCACTTTATCAAACTCACCGGTTTATAGGATTAGCAATGGATTCAGTGCAAATCTCCGCTATGGGTATTATGAGCAAGATTTATGCCAATTAGCAGTAACAGTGCAGATTATTTGGGAAGAGCACTGACAACAGTTAAAAGCTCCTTCTACTTTTAAACTATGTTGTTAGGACATCCATTTCAAGAATTCATGTCCACTTATGACTATTTTTACTTATCTCCCAAATGCTATTTAATTTCTTACGTGCATTCATGGCGTTGTTTCCTGAGGCAGTGAAGACAACTAAATCATTCCTTTTCTAAGCTAAATTGTGCTTTAGCTACTCTCAGCCTCTTTGGATTCAGGTCAGGTTGCTCTCAGCAGAATCCAACATGTATTACATCCTTCACTTCTCTATAGTGGATGTGATTCTGATCACACAGAGGTCGGTGGGAAAATTCCTTATTGACTTCAACATACGTTGGATCAGGCCCTAAATCCCCATAGCAATCAAGAGACCCAAAGGAAAGAATTACAGTGATCTATTGGTAGATGCCACTCGAGCAGTGGAAGGCTTCGGCCTGGCTCCACTGGAGGAGCAATGCTCCTGGAATGTGCAGTTCTCCTGTGGGCGTCAGTGCAACAAAGTCCATCTATACATTTCATTGATAATCTGATTAGAAAATGACAACTTTATGGCAGGTAGACTTTTCCCATATACTCTCATGCCTACAAGACAGGGACAAGGCTGAAGCCAGTGCCATTGTAGACTAAAACACCCCTTGGAAAATCAAGTTTGATCCATTTTTTGGGGGGAGGTCCTTTTGCTCTGCTTCTCTACAACCAGGTTCTAATAAATTACTGAACTTCCAAGAGAGTATCCTTTCATGTCTGCACAACAGCTTATTTGGAGCCATGGGAGATGTGTGAACTGGTACCACTCTGCAGTGCCTGCAGGGGCAAGGGTGGCAAGTTTGGTCTAATGCCACACACCGGTGTGTTACAGATACACTAATAAACACCCTCTGCTTTTGCTCTAAAACAGTTGATAATCTCTTAGCCAGTTTATCCTGAAGAAAAGCTGGTTAATATAACTAGCTATTTACAACTGCGACAATTACATTGAAGCAATTTGTGTGCAGACATAATTACGTTCCTAATAAAGATTAACTTAAATTAAACGCTTTTAATTACAATTTACACAGCCTTTGGCTATTGTGCAGACAGTATTCTGACATTTATGCCTCACCAAAAATGAGATTTATACTTTGCTGTGTCAAAGCTGACCATAATTATTTGCTGGATATTTGATGTCAGATGCTGCTGACATTGCAAAAGGTTTCAGTGCTGTAAACCACCGTGCGGAAGGATTAGAGACTGAACCTTTGTCAGTCACTCTGAAGAGCCATTTGCTCAAACTCCTCTGATGACACTCCATCTGCCTTCATGATTGCAAGTACTTCTACCTGTCTGCTCCAGCTCTCTCCAAAAGCAGAGAGAATGTTGCTTTTTATTTCAGTAGGAGTGTGTGGAGGCCTGCATATCTGTACAATTTGCCAAAGTCCCTTCTCAACATTAAATCAGGAGCACAACTATGGGAGCCCAGCTTACATATTAGATCCAAATTTGAAAAATTAATTCCAAAGGATCCTTAGAGGCAGCATCTTCATTATTCAGAAAATCTTGGCATGTAAACTCCACCTACCAACATTCAAAAGGAATGAGTGATCAAAGACAGATTACAAATTCATTAGTGATTAATCTGTCTGGAAAACCTTCCCTGATGCTTTGCAGGAATACGATAGTAATATGATCAACAGTAATAGTTACAATAGCATTATTGCCAAAACCGTAAACACCTACTAAGAAACATGACCACAGGAGTCTTGGAATTTCATTCCCAAAGAGATCTTGTTTGGTGGAGATGTATTCAGAACTCTGCGTCCTCTGAATCACTATGGCTGCTGCGCTAGAGACCTTTGCAAGCCTTAACATGGCGCTGAAGAGCTGGTAATAAGAGACCTTAGCATTGGAGCTGCATTGCACTCCCAGAATTGCAGTGTCTTGCAGGGTCCTAAATTATTGCCTCCATTATGCCCTGTGCAAATCTAATGCCTTTTGTAAAATTGAAGATGACATAAGTCAGGGCAGAACTGGGCCCAGGGCTTCTCCTTTTGGGGTTTGCCTCATTCTTTCTAGAGTGTTCTCTCAACGTGTCGGAATGGGAATGAGTTACAGAAAATATTTCATCTCTCCTCCCTTCTTTCTGGAAGAGACTGTCATAGAAAAGACTATCACTCTGTGTGTGCATGCAACATACTTCACTTCCAGGCTGGACACGACTGTGGCTTGAAGCCTGCATCAGCACTTTGTCCTTCCCCAGGAGGCCAGGAGAGTTCCCTGCCTGCCCTCCTTTTGAAGGAGAAATCAAAAAGTGCTAAATTCCCCTTTAAAGCATAGTCTCAATATCAAGGAGGAGTGTTTTGTGCAATAAGACGTAGCATGGAAGCTCTCCAACATCTGCAGTGGGCTAACATGCAATGGGGCTTCTCCATATGCCAAAGTTATATGCCAGATTTGTTTCAGTTGAGAGTCATGCTTATCCCACTTAGTATTCATTCCAATACATATTTCATCATGTTAATGCATATTTTATGGCACTTTTTGTACCAATTCGTCTCACATTTTGCTTTGGCAATGGTGCCTAATAACCCATGATTGCATATAGCCCTGTGTGCATGTTTGTGACTGGTGTGATTCCCTCCTGTCCCTAGGAGGGACTGGTCTTTTCAGACTCCTATTCTTGTTATGTACTGCTTCCAGTTTAGTTCTCTCTTGCTGGGTTTCGCAGCCCACATGTTCTCCAATATAACAAGAGTGACTTCATACCACGTCTTCCCAGCTCCACGCAAGCCATTCCTGCAAACTTAAACCGTTCAGCTTTTCCAGATACAACATCTATGGCCACTCTACCCAAATAAATCAGGTCTTGTAACTTTTACTTTCACTCACAGTCCTCCTGGTTGGAGTAAGTATTATTCATAGAAATGCAGATTGTTATTTGGTAAAATATTAAGAAAAACACATATTTGCAGAAAAGATAAACCAAAGCTCACCGTCAACCTTTTTGTGAGCTGCGATTTCTGACAGAAGAGACTGGCTCACAGGCTGGCCATTGCTAGCAGTGCACCATACTCTGAAAAATTAGGCAATGGAAACCATGAACATTTGTGAAGTATATTACTTCCAACATGTTATTTGACCCGCCAAAGAAGTCTCCTAGCTTTTGAGAGCTCTGCAAGAAGAATATATAGCATAGCCTGATGATTCAGCTGTCTCATTCCACAATCCAAGCTAATCCTATAAAGAGCTATCTGAAAATACATAGAAGTGCATATCTGCAATGTGTATATATGTTTATACACTTACGTACATGTGCACAAAGCTAATTGCACATCGTGAAAGAACATACAATATAATATTTCACAATATTACTGAGGAAATTATTAAATGGTTTCACCATCAGATCTTCAAGGACAGGAGGTTAAAGCCGCTATTTAAGTTGCTATGCTGTCAAATTAGTTCCTATAAGGAAGTGCTTCACTGTCTACAGAAATGCTTTAATGACTCATGTTAGGATTTAAAGCATTTGAAAAAAGCTTCATGAATGTATCCAAATCATTAAAAACAGTATACTTGCAGAGTTATGTTTTTTTAATCAAATTCCATTTATCTTTTTGCACTCAACACGCAAATTTTAGCCTGTTTCCCTAAGAGAAATCTAATATACAAATTTCATATGTATTTATTTTTAGCAGTACAAAATGCATCCTCTTCCCAACACACTTCAGGGCAGATTTACTCAAACTAATTAAAAATCCGCACACGTACGCACATATATATATATATATCTGCTTCTATGTAAGGGCAAAAGTTACCCTCTTTGTGGTCACCCAACCGTGCCCAGGGAAACACAAGAGGGAACAGCAGTATTGACGTTTCTTCAATGTTGATTGATTCGGGCATGACTGGGCCACTGGGGAAGGCAGCTTCCAGGTGTGAGGGTCCTCAATGTGAAGTTATCACTGAGTTGTTAGAGCTAGGAAGCATTCAAGGCACCTAGCTGATCCTAGCTCAAGGTTAGGAACTTGTGCCCCAAACTATCTGTAGTTTTGCAAATCCAAGTCAATACCCCCAATCTGCACTCCAAATGTAGCGGGGGAGGGGGAGGAAGAGGGAGGAAAAAGGAAGAAAGAAAAAAAGGTGTGCAATGGTGCTGCTGCTCATACTATCAAGAGACAGCCTTGCACTTTTGGGGTTTTTTTTTCCCCCCTCTTGATGTTCCCTAAGCACAACACAAGACAACAAAGACCAAATTCACAGGTTACAAAGGGATAGATTAGTGTACTGAGACCCAGTTCACCAGAAGCAGATGGCCACAGAAGTCCATTGGGACTGCATATCACAGACACTGAACCTCTTGGGCAAAGCAAGGAACAAAGCCCTTGCTGCTGTGACGAGCACACAGCGAGAACAGGTCAAGATCCCTTCCATGACCCTACAACAGACCAGGATCTTGTTTGGACATGCTTCAGCCACTTTGCTCTTTGGCCAGCAAAGCACAGATACTAAACTGACTGAATTTAGCTAAAATAATGCATTTCAGTCTCTCACTGAAGGTAACAATCCAGCTTGTTCCCCAGCATCCACTGCTACATCGTAATCCACACAGCACGAGGACCAACACAAGCAGAGTTCCAGAGACCTGTCATGAAAATGTGAGGATGAAGGCACTGAGCAGCAGTTCCCTCTCCCCACCTCTTGCGGATGAGCAGGCCGTGCCTCAGGGAGGACCAGCCCGGGGCAGGTGGAGTGCAGACATCCAACCATTCCCACTGCCAACAGATTTGACCAGGAGAGTCAGGATATTCCGGGTGCATCCAGATGCTCCCAGTAACAGGTAAGGCCATTTATCTAATCAGCAAAAAAGCCTGAAAAGCATCTTCTAGTACTCTTCTGTAATAAATAGTAAGCTTCGATGTTTGCAAAGGATGCTGAAAAAGCACTGCTGACTCCATTTTAGCTAATTCCCTTCTCCTTTCTCCTGCTCTTTCAATTGTTATGTTCCCTGTGACAGAATAATGATGGAGGGAAGAGAGTCTCCTACCTAGCCACACTTGGGGCAAGTAATGACCCCAAGCCTTAGGTTACTAGCCTGTTTGCTGCCCTCTTCTTTCATCTTGTATTACTCTCCATGTATGCCTATCCCACAAGGAATTCTTTGTTCATTTTGGGCCTGTGAAAAAAATCAAGTTATTTCAGCTGTTCACATCTACGGACCCGTTTCCACCTCACAGTTCTTCAGGGATGAGTGAAGATTAATTGAGTTCTCCCTAAAGTCCTTGCTTTGATAAATGAAGTTTGCCTACATGCTTTGTCCAGGAAGGGCAATTTTGAACAGGTATGGAGTGCACATAGTGTAGCAGTTAAGCCCAATGCAGTTGGGAGTTCAGTTTAATTGACAAGGAAAAATAGAAATAAACCTTCCAAGTAGTGTGGGGAAAAAAGGCTACATTAGTGGGGGAAGTGAGAAAGGTTTGGGAAAGGATCACTCAGCTGGGGAAGGGGAATGCTGAAGTCATCTCTTAGCTGTCATACCTGCTGGGTGACCTCAATAAGCCAGGCAGACTGAGGGTGTAAAGCAAAGACAGATCAACGAGGGAAGGGCACTTGGCCACTCCGAAGATCAGTGTGTGCATTTCCTATCCATAAAATGAGGACAATAACACATGCTTCTTTTGTAATGTATCTGAGCTGCACTGGTAACATGCTTGAGTATGCAGCATTATCTCTGGTATCCAACACCAAGATCTCTTTGATGCTATTCTCCAAATGTACTCAGTTTCCCTGGATTTTGGTCTCACTCGCCTTTGAATAATTTAACCAAGCATGAGGTGCCTAGAGTATTCTTATGCTTGACTAATTGCTTGTTTTGGAAGGTGCTCTTTTTCCCCCCAAATTAAAAGGTATGCTTAGCCAAAGTAATCCTATTTTGTTGCGGCATAAATCCATTTATACAAATTACCACCCAGCCTTTGAGGGCTGGAAAACTTAAGAGTGTCCTGTATTGGACTAAATCGCAAGTACTTCTCCATTTTGTCAACATTTCCTGAACTTCTCACTCTGAACTCTTGCAGCAGAGTCTGTCTTTCTCTGTCAGTGTCCTTACATTAACATGCTGCCTGCTGGGACAATCTGAAAAAGGAACCCAGAATAACCACAGTAGTCACAACAATTCTAAACTTTGAATTTAAATTCATCCATTTGGCACCTATGATTACTGAATTTGAGCCTGATTTGACACCACCCTTATTTTGACGCAGATTTGCCGTAACGCTTCTTTTGCCATATGCCAGTTCAATTACAAATACCCTTCCTCTGCACTGCTGCCTTCCAGATGCACTAAACTTCCCTCCTGCGGACTAGAAGAAAATTACTTGGCTCCTTTTCCACTGCTTTCTTTTTATTCCATTACATCAGGCAAATAAACAAGACTAATTTGCATTAACTTAGTATATCATTTACAACCCTCCCATACCCTTTCTTTCTTTTGGGCAGATACCCAAAAAAAAAAAAAGGCAGGCATCCGTACCTCATGCACTGGTAACTTGCATACTTAAATATCCATATCCTTTCTTATTCTAGGGGAGAAAGAAACAGATAGAAAGCAAGAGAAGTTGTTATAACATCTCCCCACGAGGCAAATGTTGATTGTCTTATATAGCTGAATTAAATTACTGGTGTTCAAGGGCCAAATCCTGTTTGAGCTTACTTTTCAGTCCACCAATTTTATATAAATGCTGGAGTAAGAGGGAAGAGAATCTGGCCAAATACACTAAACTAGGTGAATCAGGCACTGGATATTTGCTTCCTACAGAGTTTTTTTGTAACTTCCAAGATCTGGTATCTTTGTTACGATTTATGTTGTGATCAGTCTTAGAGCAGTACAGATCCATAGACAGAGATGCCAAGTGAAAAAGCAGTGCTTGCTTTCCTTGCTCCTCAGTAAGCAAACCCCTGGCAGAGCAAGCACAGGGTACTTTACCTAAGTCCCTTGAGACTTGAGATCAACCGTAGCAAGCAAATGCAGGTGACCTATTTGATAGGGCTGAAGTGATAATCAAACCAGATACCTCTTATAACCAAGCAAATGAACTTTTGAACCTTACTGACGCCCCTCCTGTGCAAAACAAAAAGATAAACTTCTCTAGTTTAGCACGCAGGCACTGGTCACACTGGATTTAGACCACCTGGGGATTTGGCCTTCTACAATTTTCTAAAGCCCCTTTGCCCCCACTGGATATGTTTCTAAATAGCTACTTATTAAACAAGAAGTCTCATAACCATTTAAATTTGCAAGAAGGAAGCAATATATCCCTCAGGCACCCTTCCACTCACCTGTGCTGATATGTTTTACTTTTAAGAGACTGACTTCTCTGCCCATTGGGGTATGCGAAAACGTATCCTTCTTCCCCAGTCCCCCTCCATAGCCGCACGTGGAAGCTGTTGTTCATCAGCTGTCAGCCAACCATACTGATATGAACTGGTGAAGCACCTTGACAATGGCCTGCCCAAACCAAGGCTGTCTCCAGAGTGGTGCTACCATAGCAAGGCAGAAGAGCCCAACATTCACTTCACTCCTAATCTGCTGTAGCTCTGGGGACCCCACAACACCAGAGCCCTTCTCAGACCGCAGTGCCTGCAGCCCCAGGCTCTGCTCAGTCATTTACACCAACATAAAGTGAGCGCAGACTGCAAAGGAAGACAGAAAATCAGGGTCTTTATGGCCAACTGAGCAATAAACAAGCACCATCCGCTAACAGGCTTAAATCTCTTGCTAGATTACAAGTGTGTCAAATTTACAAATAATCAGATTGAGGCCAAACCCTCAATTTGCCATGCTTGATGCTACAAGTGACGGCTAGCTCTGAGGTAAGCACACTGAGCCTTTTGGTACGTGCATATTCACGTTTGGAAGCTCAAGATAGCACCCTCATCCTCTCTAGTCACCCATTTTCCTACTTTCCTTTCAGCACATTAAGTGGATTTCTACCTCACCCCCCTCTATCAGGTTCAGTTTGCCTGTCACTTGCTACCATGCTGAAGACATGTACTTGCTAATGGCCTCTGCACAGCGGACAAGCCAAGTGCAACATGGAGCAGATGTCTTCTCAGTAAGTAACAGAAGAAGTCTGTACATTACCTCCATAGCAAGGGAGGAAACCTGGAATCAGAAGTCTGTTTTGTCTTCTGCAGTGTAAACAGACAAATGGTTGGACTGATAAAGTCCAGTTCTGCCTACCAGATTCTCTGATGAGATTTGGACACGGTGTTATTGCCTCACTGGTCCCAGTCTGTCTGTTTACTGTATTTCTGTAAACAGCCTGTAAATTACTGAGCCAAAGTAGAATCTTTAAAGCTCCTTCCCTTACCCCCTGCTGATGGAGTGGAGGAAAAAGGGCTGTATCCTGGGCTAGGGAAAGCTTTGAACAGCAGGAGCTTGGATGGCTAACGGTCCATCTCTGACATGTGCAAACAGCACAAACAGAATAAACCCAAGATAATTAGGAAAGCACCTCTGAGGAAAATTTTCCTTCTAAGGCAAACAGGAGAAGTTATTTCTTGGAGCTCCTTTCTTCCCCATTAAATGCGGCTCGTTTGCCACAGCCCAAGCGGCTCCGCTTTTCCACTGAGCCGAAGCAATGGCTGAAACAAAGGATTTGCTGGGAGCTCGGTTACATCATTGCTGCTGGCTCTGGCAGGCTGCTGAGGAGGAAGAGGAGGAGGAGGAGGATGTGTGATTTACATATCAACCGAGATGCTGAATGGTCAGTACGGGGCAGGCTGACTGCACTAAGCTCCCGGTCTGCTGAGGGAAGGGTGCTACAAGGATGCAGTTGCTTAGAAATTATTCTGACCCACTGGGGTCAGATAAATTAGGAGAGACTTTTCTTCTGCGTATTTTTTTTTTTTCTCCTCTGCAGCAATGAAGAGGACAAACACCAAACCTCCTGCTTGGAGCTGCCTCAGATGTTGCAGGTTATTTGGCAGGGAGAAAATAGTAAAAATTGTTTCACAAGGTGGTGCCTAAGTGGATAAAATGGTAGAATTGCCCTAAGAGGAAATGGGGTAATTGCTGAGACTGGTAGAACAATGCTCCTATTAACTGTATCATGTTCAAAACCCACTGAACAGCCTTTCCAAATACAGTTTTAAACTGTCAGCACTTAAGCAAGGGACAGAAGTAACACTGTTAGGAAGGACAAGGGCAAGCAATAAGAACTACATTACTTTGATTTTAAAAGCAGCTTTAGGAACAGTTTATCAGCTACTGTAAATCAATAAATCTGCAGTGTTTTTAATAGAGTTTTCCAGACTTATATCTAGTTCTGCAAATAGCACCTCAGACCTTCCCATTTACAGCATCTCAAAATCTTGCTTTGGGGATACTCTATTGTCAAGAAGGATCTATTTTTCTAACAGGTTTCTTGCAAACATAACCAAAATGTGACAGCCAGGCAACTCCCATACCAGCCCTGTTAATGGATTTCTGCAAGTTCAAGCCCTGCACGTGTTGTGCTTTGGGAATATGTTTGTTTTGAGTGCTGTCAGAAATAGCATCTCTACCACTGTGCCAGCTAGGGAGAATTATGAGGGTGCTACCCACAAGTAATTCTTTTACAGCTCTCCACTGAGAGATCAGCCTCTTCCTCCCAACTATCCCGCTAAAAGGAGGAAAGGGGATAAAAACCTAGAGTATCATGCCCAGTTGTTACAAATCCACTTAACTGGTAATTGATGGTAGCTGAGGATACAGCCTCCTGTGTCTCACATTAAGTCTAGCCCTGTTAGCAGCACAGAAATAGCTAGCCTTCTCAGGACAGAGTTAAAATACTGAGACACGATGCCCAAATGACACCAGTCAGAGCCAATGTGACCTGACATTGCGCCTGATGTGCACGAACCAGGGGGATGCAGCATCCCCAGACTGGCAGGAGACAGCTGAAGTAGATGAGAGAATGGAGAGGGCAAGGTGAAGACCCACTCTGCACCATCCGGCAGGCACGAGAAGAGACACGCTCTGGATCCCACAAAATGGTGCAGCAGTGGCTGTTTGAATATCTGCTGGCTCAGTGATCCCAGAGGCACGGCACCTGCCTCGGGCGTAACACCCTTGGGGGCTGCTGTCGGTCCACACAGCACTATTGATCCCCCGTCAGGATGGTGCCTCAAACTGCTTCATACCAAGGGCACGGCCAATGGGCATATGCTGAGAATCTAGCTCACCACCCCACCCCCCTTTACTCTTACTACTGCAGTGTAGCCTGATGGAAACAATAAAAACCTTGAGGCTATTTATGTTTATTGTGTTCATTTTCCACATTTCTGTCCAGAGAAGCAATGCAAGGCAATACTGAGCAGCTGCTGCAATTTGATCTATGCTAGTACAGCCACAAACACACATGTTCAGTCATGCATTACCTGTAATCTCCTTTATATTCATCAACACTCCCAACTGGCAGAACTTCCCATTTGACAGGCAAGGTAGGAAGCTTAAGCCCAGCTGTAGCAGACTCCAGCTATTTGTTATGTGAGTTTGTGGAGAACATCTGGCTGGTGGCTGAATTAAGACACCACAGCTGTGAACAGAGTAGCTGTTACAACTGATGTCAGGATGTTCCCAGTCTGGGGCCAAGGTCTAAGTTTGCAGAGTGTCACAGAGCTTAGTCTCTCCCTAAGCTTACAGGCCTGATAGGGTATTTTCTCTCTTGCAGATACCATTCAAAATCTGGTACAATGACATAGGGAAGATACAACAGCCATATACTTTTCTGCAATCAACAAGATACACTATTTTTATGTGACATCAAGTAGAAAGTGTTGAGACAGCACAGAACCACACAGAGCAACATTGGTGAAGCACTCAGTGGGGAATCAGAGCTGGAAAGGCTGGAAGACAGTGAACGTTGCTCCGCTCCCTCTCCCTCCATGTGCTGGCTGACGAGGCAGGTTGGACACAGGAACTGAAGTTCTGTTCAAGACATGATCCACTGAGGCTGGAAGAAACCTCTGGGTTTGGTCATTTCTGCCTGAACTGCAGTGAGATACTTCTTCCTTCCTTATAATATTTATAATAAATTGTTTCAAACTCTTGGCTTAGGTATGTGGTAAAGATACAAAAGGGTGAGTGTGGAGATAAACAGAGTCTGCTTAGGCACCTTTAGTACAAGAAAATGCTGATGCAGGACATCAAACCCAGCAAATATCAGAATTGCTTTAGTCAGGCTGCAAAAATGACATGCAATTATCAAAACCATTAGGAAAAAAAAAAAAACAAACCAAACCAAAACCAGAAAAGGCTGCATTTGCAGGGAATCCACAAAGAGACTCAACAATTGCCACAGCTTCCTCCAGATTTCTCAGGGGTTCCTCAATGTCACAAACTGAACCCAGCCAGGACATGGACATCTGCATGAGGGGACAGCCCTTCTGTAGGGCTGAATGCACACAGGTCACTGACTCCATGCTAGAGATGAGTAAAAAGATTTTAAAATAGTAGCTCTTGGGGATGCTGTGACCTTTGCTGTTACAGATGGGTTTATTCTAAATGACAGAAGTATTTAAGTAACTGGGGTAACAGTTTCCCCTCCAAAACTGCATTTCTTGGTACATCAGACATTGCTGACTCTTAAATTATAGTTTGTCATAAAGTAATTTTCCAGTCCTTGCTCCACAGGAGCTAGCTGGTACAGTGATATCATTCCTAAGGAAAAGCCACAAACGCTTAAGTGAGCTACAGTCAAATTTGATTAAAAACAACGCAAGTCTTCAGAGTTACAAAGAACAAAACTTTCCACAGCCAGCTGGCCTGGGAAAAAAAAAAAATCAAGGCTTAGTTTGTGCAGCCTCTCTTGTGTAGTAGCAGATTTGACTCAGTGCACTGGCATTTTGGATGCAAATGCTCAAAGGGTTGCACTAGTAGAATGGACTCTGCAGAGAATAGATATAAAGGCCTGACTGTTGGAGAGCCTCATTCGTGCACCGGTGAGAAACAAGTCCAAACTGAAGAGTCTAGTAACAACGGGGCAAACAAAGAGCAGCCAAGAGGGACTGGAGCTCCAACAAGAGAGCAGGGGACGGAATAACAAGCTTCTGCAGTGAGAAATAAACTAAAACAAAAGGCTGGTTTGGAAAAGCTTTGGCAGTGGAAATAACAGGACACATGTACACAGATTTCTTCCAAATGGCCAGCTAACCACTGTTGCTTGTAAAGCTGTGCACACATTGTGTTCTGTGTTAGTGGTTAATCCGCAGCTGATTAAGATCCACCCTGCCTGTGCGTGCATGAAGAGGCAATGAGCAAAAAGACTGGGGGAATGATGCTTAATAACAGCACATCCAGTTGCGTGATTTGCACTCACAATTATCTTCACAACCAGGAGCACAAGAGATACAAAAATGGTCCTTCTGAGTCTGCGAAAAGGAGCCTCTGTGTGTAATGCAATTACTTCTCAGCTGTGATGTGAAACACACTGGTTGCATCCTTCTTTTCAGAGGTAGCTATTCAGGAATGGTGTGCTGGTCTTCCCCTTCATCATGGAAGGCCCTGAATACATCAGAACATCAGACTGAGGTGGTGGCCTGTGGAAGTCTTCCATAGACTTCAGTGAGCTTTGGATGAGGCTGTGCAGCTGGGTAAGAAATAAGTATCCATGACTGAGAGATTAATACGTATCTATATAGAAAAGGATGAGTTCGAGGCACTGCCCAGGCCTCGTGTGTGTTGTATTTCAGCCTTTTTAATACTTCTTTGAGGTTACACGATAATGTAAATTACAGGTTTATTCAGAATGACACCACAGGCACTGATTGACGCTTCTGCCAACTCGAGCAGTGGAAGCCCAGCACACAATGAGCGCTGCCAAGCTGTGAGGCATAACGTGCATCGCTGCAGGGTTCAGGAGCGAATCCTTTTCCTCCCGCTCCTATAGACTCAACTGTATTGCCCAGGGAGCATTTCCAGCTAAAGCAAAAAGAGCCGGCCAGGGCCAGGGGCAAAATGAGGACTTGGTAGGCTAATGGTCTCATTTGGTGTGGCAAATCCTCTGAAATCCACTGACAATTTAGGAACATAATCCCCTCACTTTTATTAGTGACATGCTTCAGTCTTCCATACAGATCGGAGACTACAGTTTCCCTATTACCCCAAACTTCTGTACAGTGATTTTTCTCAAAATAGGATGCATTCGTCAAACTGCCTAGTAGGAATGTCATTGCCCCTGAACATAGTGAGGATTACAGTGTGAAATTCCTATTAGGGCAAGGGGATTAGGCTGTTGCATTTACATAAGGATTTGACACAGAGGATCAGTTCATTGGTTGGTGCATGCAGGCTGATGCACAGCCTCTGTGAGGGACTAAGAGCTGATGTTTCAGAAGGGAGGGAAGCTCCTCCTTCACTAACACACTTCCATCTTTTTGCACAATGCTGCTTGGAGAGGCCAATTCCTTCCTGATCCCTTCAGTGATCACTCTAAACCCTAAAGCATGAGCTATGGGATTGCCCTGATTATTGTCTCAATACATTTACATCTGAAGTACTAAACTGGAAAGTAAGTGACAAGAAAAACTGTTAGATTTGGAATCAAAAAATCAATGTAAATACCACACACACAAAAATATCTGGGAAGTACCAGCTCAGGGATGAAAACTATGCCATAAGTACCCGGATCATAGCGACAAAATGTTTTCAGGTGAAAAAAAGACTATAGCTCAAGCATGTGTTTTTTAACAAAGAAATACCACCTGGGTTGCTGTCTCTTCATTGAAAAGGATCATGTAGTAAGACCCTGTACAGGCATGTGGGCCTACGAAAAAGGTCCAAAAACCCAGAGTGTCTCCTATAACACCTGCAATTACAGCTCATGAATGTGAGGCACTAAAATTCAGAGCCCTCGTTTTCACAATCAGATCAGAAGTTCACACCAACTTAGTCAGTTTGCTCAGCAACTCTGCATGCCAGATTTAGCACTGTGTTAGGCAGGTACCTTTCCACTTCAGTTCACATTCCTCAATCTTCCTTGACTTTAGCCCTAGGAACAGAGTGGCCCAAACTCTCAAAAGGTAGTTTTATTTCTTGGTACCTCAGAGCTTTTGATAAGGGAAGAAAATGCACAAACCAATAACACTTTCTGGTCTTGAGTTTAACAGCAGACCCTTTAGTATATTCATATATTATATCTTTGAAGAGGGGAAATTTAGATTAGATCCCAGAAAGGAATTCTTTACTGTGAGGGTGGTGAGGCACTGGCCCACATTGCCCAGAGAAGCTGTGGATGCCCCATCGCTGGAGGTGTTCAAGGCCAGGTTGGACGGGGCTTTGAGCAACCTGGTCTAGTGGGAGGTGTCCCTGCCCATGGCAGGGGGGTTGGAACTAGATGATCTTTAAGGTCCCTTCCAACTCTAAGCATTCTATGATTCTATGATATATCAGTTTATCCACATTAGTGTGCATTTCATCAGTGAACTGTAAATATTCAGTGTTAAGGTTTACTTGTTTGGTTATTCATAGCACCTTGCATAATTAAAGTACTCAAAAGCATAAAATTAACAGCTGACTAGAATATTATGATTTACACCTGAAATAACAAAAACGTCCTGCAAAAGCAGAGCTTACAGCTTCAGTAATTTAGGCATGTAGTTACTGGTCACTATTAAATGTAATAGTATTAATAAGAACAGACCATCTTGAGGCATGACCAGTTTCCTTGCCTTTCCTCTGTTAGTGCTTAACACAGCTCCCCAAACTCTGCAAAGCACCTCCACACAAGCTACTTTGCAGGGAGCTATTCACCTGCCTAAATGCTTTGATGCATCTGAGTCGGCATGCTCAGCACTTGGTAGCACTGGACCCAGCATGTGACCCACTGGCTTGAGAAGTCCTGCTACTCCAAGGTCCAGCCAGTCTGGCCCTAAGTCGAAATCCGCTGAAACACCAAATAACTTAGGATGACACAGCCTACATAGGAGCAGAAATGAGAAACCAGGAGTCCATAAAACCAAAGCCAGTGCCCAGATCATTAAATCACAAGGCTTTCACCTCTGGAAGTTCTTCGTTGTTTTTATCTTGCACAAAATCCGAGAAGCAATGTATCATTCTGAGGTAGAGCTATTTCATAGATGTGACCTGTGCAGCTTATGGTTATTACAAAGAATGAACAGGTAGGCCATCACACATTGGATTAAGGAACAGTGATTCATAAATCCAAAAGCCAGTCTCACGTGTAGCTTTTATATAGGGCCCAGTAAGAGCCTGCCTGAACCAGAGTGGAAATCTTGCCTTTTAATTTTATTCCTGCATTTCTGAAATAACAGGCCACTTCTGGCACATGCTGTCACTTCCCTTACTCAGGGAGAAAAAGGTGGATGTTAAAGAATCCATAAATAGTATCTGCTGGTGCTCCCTTTTCTATTATGTTGACTTTGATTCAGCTCCCTGCAATTAACAGGAACAAGAGAAAGACAAATAAAATTATCCCAGCTGTTTGTGGCCGACAGACCTGGCCTCCCAGCTGAGAGCTCTTTGTGCTGCTGAGAGCGTCACCAAGCAACCAGCCCTTGCAGCTGCCAGACTGCAAAAAAGAAGTGAAAGCATGACTTATGGAAAGGAAGCACATGTGAAGGGGATAAAGGTTGGGACTGAATCAATCTCCACTTTGTCTCCTGCCTAAATATGGCATCAGATACAAGAAGAGATCACCCTCAATGGATCTCACCCGCTGAGGGGGCAGAACCCGGACACTTATTTTGTTTTAGAAGGCAGACTCTTGGAGTACTAAACCCAGGTATCCTGTACGCGATATCTGGATGCAATGAAAAGAAGAGGGATTGAGTCTGTTAGGGTGCTATTGAGACCTAGTATTCTTCATCAGTCTTAGCTGGTGATCCAAAAAGCAGCAGAAGGTGGTCCACAATACAGCTGCCAGAATGACTATGTTGTCCCAGTTGTAAGTCAAACCCACATATAAGTCAAGTGGAGGTGAAAAAAGATTGTCTGATAATTGAAGCAATATGGCAAGGAAAGCAAAGCAAACAGGCAAATCCCCATGCACACAAGCAGGGAATGAATAAAATGGGAGGGGAAAAAATGGAGAGGTAAATGAACATTTAAACTGTGCTGTATGTTTTACTGCTTGGTATTGCAATGTTAGCTGTTAGAAATGGGTAATAGACATTATTCCTACAGAATCTAGGCAGTGCTTTGAAAAAAAAGTGTTGAGGAAACCCTGACTGATATCATCCCTCCAGCTCTTGGCAGTACGAATAAGTCCTACAAGGGAGTCATCTTCTGTTTTACCAAGAAACAACTAAGACAAAGATGTGCGAAAACTTTTCAAACTTGAACATTAAAGACAAACTGACAAACTCATTTCAGCCTCCTTATGAGTTTAAACATGTCAAGGCACACCTGACTGAAAACACCAAATTAATTGCTTTAACCTAGGTCACACACTGCAGTTGAATCTAGGACTGATGCCAGGAGCCCCAAGACCCACTCTTGCTGCTTGAGTACCTGAAGCATGGTGCTTCTCACCCATGACATAAGAGATTTCCTGTAGCAGCTACCTTCTCCTGTTTTGAGAGAAAGTCAGTCTTTGGTGAGCTATGCTTAGAAGAAAAAAACAAGTTGGTTTTCACCAATATTAATTATTACGAGATCTGTAAATTAGTGCTCAGTGGATCCACTTTTGGCCCAACTTTATTTTTCCTTGTTCACTGTCCATTTTACACCAAATTGAACACTTCACACATGCAACTGGAAACAACGCAAACAATGAATGTCAGGATCAGATGGCATTTTTTCCAGCATCTATTTTTTGGAAGAAAAAGCATGCTGCAGAAACAGTGCAAAATGGAGCAGTTCTGCACTGTTTGCCATTAAATCACTACCTGCTGCCAAGAGCAGTGCAAAAACTTTATGAAGAAGCTCATGATATGGATAAAAATTCAACGAAAAGCAGGCACTCCAAAAGTTGTTCTCCATTTTAAAACTGCAAGAAATGCCAAGATTGTAAAGATCTCTGTTGCTTTACAGTGCTAAAAATAACATTAGCCAACAACTCTCTCCAGACTCTTATACAAAATTCAGCCAGCCTTATGGCTTTCATTTTGATTGTGAAACGTACACATCATTTTCCAACCCTCTGTGACTAGGGTTGTCTAAAATGAAGGAAAACCCCAGTACCATTTACTCTCAAAGTATTAAAATTCACTAGAAGCAGAAAGATGCCTCAATTTTCAGCTGGTATTAAGAGATGTAAGTTCTTGTTTCTAATCCATTGTGAAGGGCTTTCAAGTAGGCAGGAATAACATTCTCGGCTCCTAATGTTGGCTATCTAACTCGACTCTTTGATACACTTAATTTACATGTAATCCTGCAGCCTGCCAGCAGTTGATAAGGTTCCTGATATGTGCACATTTGAGAAAGGGAAGTTTAGTCCTCTTACTGCCTTTATGGAGAGCTGAGCTCCGTGATGGGAGGCTGCTCAGGTTTAAGGTTTCAAACAGATTTTTGCTTCTCTGCAAATGCTTCTCAGCATTTGTCCCCAAATAATTTATCTGCTAGGTTTAAAATTCTTGACAAAATTGAAATGGCTGCACTGCATTTTTGCTTGTTTCCATTATTAAAATACTTCACAGGCTTTTGTAAATACTAGGTGGTATGGAAGAAGGGTGAAGGGCATATTTTTTCTCTACTCCAATGATGCTATTTTGTAGATAACAGTGTGCAGAAGTTAGACATATCAAAGAAGTGGTTGACAGAAGTTACAAATCCTGAGTTAATGGCTATACAGCACACCCGACTGAAGAATGGACAAGTGAATACACATTAAGAGCAAGACTTTCACAAGCACTGTATTTTGTGCCCCTAATGTAAAGAGTTGGATCACTCCATGCAGTTTTGACAAACACATTTCAAATGTTCCACCATGCGGTGGGATGACATGTCACCTGTCTACAGAAAGTTAGGGTATTCCCCGTCTGTAGAGCTACAGCTATAGCTTCTCTCAGCATCTTTGTACAACTAGATACCTTGGACCTCCAAAGGAAGTTGACTTACTGGGTGCCAGGTCTTCTTGATACCCCAGCCACAGGCAAACTCCCAGTTTCATACTTGCAGGCACAAAACCATACCAAGACTTAGCAGCCATGGAAAGCCATGTAAGCCTGGGTGATTTACCACTAAACACTCTGTAGTATACACCACTCTGACCATTTGTAACCTATGTGTTTCACCAAAGTCCCAGTTATAACATAATGCATTAACAAAAGAGTTACCAAGCACCTGCATGAGCTGCCCCACACTTTCTAGCGGCTTCAAGAGAAGATGGGAGAGCTGCAGAGGGCTGCAGCACAGCACAGTCACTGGAGAAACTTCTTATTTACTTCCATATTCTGAGACACATTTGTGAATGTGGAGAGGTGAAGTGGAAGGGTAAATGGGATACAGCAATATTTTATAAAGCTGTTCCTTTCTGCCTGAATTTTGAATGCATACCATATGCTTTAGCATGTTTTTTTAATTTTTGTGCTAAGATATTCTTTACTAGCCTGCCTCATCAAGACCAATCCTCTCTGCAGAATAGTTATTTTTAATTTAAAAGACAAGTATAAGGGTAATTTCTACCAGTGTGTGCTGTTTTGCACTTATGATCATCCATTACACTGCCTGTTCATCTCAGTAAGTCTCTCACTTGTCTCCCGACTTTCTTTATTATGATAATTCTTTCATCGTCTTCACCAAGTACTTCCACGTCCAGATCACTCAAGAAGACAGTAAACACCACTTGTATCTTGATACTTAATTTTCACTCTCATAAAAAGTTATTTCTACCCTGGTTTCTTCTTCTAAACCTGTTTCCCATCTGTGATAGTGTTTTCTCTTCTTATCATTACTTCAGGTTCCTTAATAGGTTCCTGAAGGAGACTTTCCTCATGAGTTTTTGAAGTCCAAATGTCCACTGGCTCTCCCCTATCCATAATTTCATTTGTGCTATTATTCTATACTAATAGATCATCACGGTGGAAGTTTTTCTTGCAGAAGTTATGTTTATTCATACCTTGTTATGCCGTGTTGAGTATTTCATGATTTTAACTTTCATTTCAGTTGATTTCTCTAGTACAGAAGCTGAGTTTCCTAGCATACTTTCACCACCAAACATACAGAGGCGAGCACGTACACCCATTAGTCACCATCCCCGGCCCCTCTGTTCCTCTTTCAGCAACATTATGGGCATGAGAGGGTGAGGAAGAGCACAAGAGATTATGTCAAGAGAGCAGGGGTACAGCAATAGCTTGAAGAAATGCTTCTTTCACAGAAGCACGCATGCACCACAAGATGATTTCCTAAACTGATTATTCTGTCCCTTTCAGAGAATGCAAATAAAAGACAGGCATCTGTAGCCATAAGCTGTTCTTCCAGTAGCGCACTTCACATGGCTAGGTGTTTCATGTGGTGGCTTGAACTGGTCCATCACAACCAGGGAGGGATGTCCACAGCGAGGCAGCAGCAGAACCAGAGATGAGGGCCCTGGCAGCCGCAGGGGACCAAGTACCAGATAAGCAGCACAGAGCAGATGGTGAGGGCAGGGGAGTGCAAGGAAGGAGCTCAGAGTCCTGCTCTCCCCTGCTGCCCTGCAGGCTCAGTGGCTGCATAATTATTCCTGTGGAGCCAATAAAGCTCGTTGTGTTCATTGTCCTCCAGATAACAGAGCTCAGACCTGGAGGACTGGAAGGACTGACCTCTCACGCCAATTCTGAGTAAAGCAAAATCCCCTGGAAAAATCCTTCTAATGAATGGTGCATATTATCTCATCTTCTCCATGTCTGGTTTTTGTCCATTTTGTTCATAACCAAGTCCCCCATTTGGAGGGGAAAAGAAAAAAAAGAAAAAAGAATTAGTTAAAAAGCAGGCTATATCTTACATCCACTCTAGCTGAAAAATCCTTTATCTGAAGTATTTTTCAAGATAAAAAAATGAGAGAAAAGCATCATGAGCAAATACATATAAATTTCCCATTTATTTTAGATTATGTGGATAATTTAAAAACTGCTAATGACAATGAGATTTGCATATATCTCAAAGAATAATTTAAAAGTAAGCAAATATTTTCAAAGTGCAGTTAAAGACTCCAGCAAAATGCCTTTGGTTTATTAGAGTCAGGAAAGAAAAAACAATAACACGACTCGAGGATGTCACTGTCAGACCACAATAGTCCCTGGGATCCTTTAACTAAAAGGAGAGTTTAGATTGCTTAGACAGCAAGTTGGGCTGCAGAGTTGTGTTCTGTAATACTTAGTAAAATGTATTTATACAGACAGATACACATGCATATACTCATACACACCCTGCTTGCTGTTAACCAGGAAACTAGAACCATATCTATCAATTCAGAAAGGACTGGCTGTATGTTCGCAGGGGAGAGGGTGTGTCCCATGGCTTGGAGCAGCAAACGCTCTCATTATTAGCCTTGCTTATTTTTTCCTATTCAGTTTGAATTCAGAGCTAAGCAAATCTCCAAGAGCAGGCCCGCAATTCCAGCTCTGTATGCTAATCAATTTGCCACAGCCTGAGAAGCCCTGAACACAAGCTGGAATCGCCCTCAGCTTTCATGGCTTGTCTTTGCACTTCCCCACATATGCAGGCCTCCCTTAGCCAATTCTGCAAATCTGGATGGATTGGATCCAACTTTTTTTCTCCTCAACTCCTTTAGACATACTTTTATTACACACATTTCTGTGCCAGTATCTTTTGTCATCCCTGGCAGACCAGAGGGTGGATAGAAGCTGTTATCCTCTGCGTCTGAGCAAAGCTATCACTTCCCTTACTGTCCCATACAGAGACCTTTGAATGACACTGGCATCACATTCAAAAGACAAGATGAGGAGGTTTTTGACAACCTCTCACGCTCAGTCTGGGCCCTTTGCAGCACGGATTCATTTCCTTAACGCTTAAGCTCCATCAAGATGCAAATACTACATGCAAAAAAGAATAATCACTGGTTCAGTTCCACGGGCAGTTGCAGAGACAAGAAAGAAGGAAACACTGTTGTGCTGGATGATAGCTCTATCGCACTCTTTCTCACCAGCCTCTGTTATTATGCTCTGTGCCTTCACCTACATCTAGTGCAGGCTCTTCCTAAAGAAAAGTGTAAGTATGGACTGTGTCGTAACTTACCTGCTACCGAGTGAAAACAGCCTTTTGATCAAAGGCCAGTAAGAGCTGAGAAGGGAAGGGAAGAAGTGGTTTCAGGCAGACCAGAAGAAGTGGAAGTTGCAACAAGATGTGGAATATGGCGCCAACTGCCATCAGGTTTTCAAGGTGTCTCGCACTGGGTGAACTCAGGGGACCATTCACACACCCCATGAGCTACTGCAGGTAGGGAGATGTGAGCAAACATACTGTACACTTCCAGCCTAAGACTAAGGACCCTGGTGCACCAGGATAAGCACGACAGTTCCCTGTTACAAACAGGGAAACTGCACGTATATTAGTATTTTACATGATTGAAAGAAATAAGACATTTACTAGAGTTCATCCATTGAGGTAGATGCTCGCTCAGAATACATTCAGTGTAACCTGCTCCCTCTCAGAGCAGGAAGGACTCCCACTCACACTGGCAGGATTTCTACTTGAGCACCAAAAAGGAACCAGAAACTTAGTTTCATGTGACGATACAAACTAGCAAAGGAAAAAACTACAAGTCTTTCTTGGCCTGTCTCAGCTCCTGATATTCAGCCTAATTTCCCTTGCTCATTTTCAGCCCATTTATTCCTAGATAAACCCTCTGGCACTACAGTGAATAATCCTCTTCTCTCCTGGGATTCCGAGTGAAAGGGAACATGTCACTCTGTATGACAGAAAGAACTGCCAAAATAAAGATGCTAGTGAGGACTGAATTTTTAGCATACGTCTCTTTCGGGGTGTGAATAGCACCAGGATTCAGTAATAGGGGCCACGTACTTCTAGGTCACCAGGTCAGCTCTGACTGCATCTTTCAATAATTTTGACAGCCTGCCATCTGTGACACAAGTAGCAGGTGTTCATGTGGATCTTGGTCAGTACGTGTCTACCAGCAAGGCTTGTGTTTCTAGAAGATCAACAATTTTCAGCAAGCAGCAGTGCAACTCTGGAGCCTGCTTCTGGACTTGGAGCCGCACTGCCTTAAGAGGACAATAGGTTCACCACAGCTTTAGCCAGTATTTGCGGAACAGCAAAATGCCAATGAATTCACAGCGCCAAAGCCCTGCTGGATGGCGGGCAGGAGCAGGACACCTCCTCCAGAACCTAAGGCAGAGGCAAAGCAATGGCAAAACATCCACCAAAGTTTGCAAGATGATGGTCTCCTCTGCTGTCTCCCCTTGCTCTGCACATGCCTTGAGGAGCTGATTGGGGACTGCACCAATGGCAACCAGGGCAGTCTGAATGCTCACAGGAGAACACTTTTGATCGAGACTAGCTGCTGCGATCAGACTGCTTCTGCTTTAATAATTAAAGGAATTAGGATTCACAGTGTTCCAGATAGGTCCCTTTTCACCCAGATTCTGTGGCCCACAGACCTAAGTAAACAGAAATTAATAAGCATAAGGTTTCTGAATAACATCTCAGAAAGTCTTCTGAATATTTTATCATAAGTACTTAGATACACATTCATGGAAGCTTGGCTTATTCATTCTAGCGAATGATAAAGTCCTTAAGGGATACCTGCGGACTAATTGGTTTTGTCTGTGTTAGTGTCTAGTCATTGCATGAATCAGGCAATGCTGAATTTCCAGCTTAGGCTAAGAGCTCCCTGAAGATAGAGAACTAGGCTGTGTTGTCTGGCGGTGTAAATGACTTGGGTTCAAAAGTTCTTCAGCCCATACATTATTACTATCCTTCCTTGTATGACACATGGTTGCTAGAGAGGAATAATCTCATGCAAACACCGTAAGTCAGAGTAGTCTGCAAAAGCAACTAGAAGGAGTGAAGCTGGGAATTAATCCTCAGCCTAAACGATGTGTCGGGGGAGGCAGCTATGGGCAAAGATCCCGTCTGCACAATTCCTCTGCTACTGCTTGCGATCCAGACCTTGGTATCAAAGTGGGAGATTTATGCAAGGCCTGCCAAATCTCAGCAGTTAACAAGAACCACTGAGAAGAAAGGACTGAGAAAAAGATGCCAAACAGATACAGTTTTATTGCTACAGCTTTATGGAGCAGCGAGGGTAGATGGGACTGCCTCTCCCCTGTTAGCACTTATTAGCGGCTGCAGAGCCTTTTGCAGGAGGCGGGGTAGAAAACACACACCCATCTCCTGCTCTTCCCTCCCTTTGGCTTTGGGGCTAGATCCCAGCTTCAGACGGTGCATGAAAACGCTTTGTTCTGGGGTTACATCAATGCAATTTTTCAGTATCCAAAAGGGCAGTCAATTATGAAGTCTCAGAAGGATGAAGAGTTTCTGACATCCTACCCCTCGACGTGTGTAATAATGTAAACCAATTTGCTTGCTTTGCAACCTTGAATCTCATGCCTCAGGGTGTAAGTTAACTATCTCCAGGGCTCTAGAGGGAATATTTTCCCTCTGATCTTTCAGCAATGCAGATGTTACTACGTACATCATGGAGGTATTCAGGTTCTTCTTCAGCATCAATTACAGATTACAGCCATTGGAGGCATTTGTATATTGTGGTACAAACCTTGTTCTATGTCACATTGATACAATTTCATCAATGTATTGATGTAACCAATAGAGCTACACTATCCTGGCAGAGCTTGGTCCACTGCTAGCACTGACACTTCAGCAATGAAATTTTTACTAGTTTGTTTCCAAATACCAGCTTAAAATCGGTGCAGCAGCTCCAAAGCTTGGTTGGTTTCTCCAGTGCAATTTGTATGGATGCACTAAGGTAGCTTTTTACTAGTAGTGCAGTACTAGGAGTTGCTTTATCAACTACTTTGCTGGCTTTGATCCCAAAGTCCTGACCTTTAACCTGTTGTGAGCTTAGTCATCCTGCTCCTCCCTCTGTGACTGCTGCCCTTCCTCAATGCAAGTCATCTAAAATGAAATGGCAGCTTCTTCTCTGGACAGGAGAGGTGGGCTGGCCTCCTAGGCATTTGCATCAGCTTTGCAAACAGAGAGATGAACTTCACTCATCACCTGCCACATGAAATCCTTATCAAAGCAAAGACTGCTAGAGGGGCCCATTTTATTAAGACTAGAAATTCTTTCGGGAGCACAGTCACAAATGCCCAGGCATATGAAAATGTATGTAATTTCATCTGATGAGACAGCTAACACTCAGATGGAACAGAAGCACTTTGTCTGGGCTAGGTAAAAGCCAATGAATAGCACATGTGTGACTTCTCCCTGTGCTTGAAGATTTCAAAATCCAGAAGGGATCACTGCATGTTATTATGGCTAAAAACACATTCAGTTCCCTGCTCGTTGACCAGAATATCTATATTTCTGTGAAACTGAAGCATACAAGCTCTCCTCCCTCTGAACACCACCTTATTTTGCGTATTTGGTGATGCTAATTGATGACCCATAGAATGGGGTATTTAGTTAATTAAGACATGGCAATACATCAGCTGGGGAAAAAGCAGAAGGAATTTTCCATACCACCGAAAATATCTTAAAGCTAAAGTACAACTGAACATGCCTGATGAATTTTTGCTCACTCCAGAGTATCACTCACTCAGCCAACCACAGAAAAAAGGAACTGATTTTTGTTACTACATCTCTTCATGCACTTGCTGAACAACTCACAGAATACAACTCTGGAATACAAAACAGCACAGGAAAGAAGTTCAGTATGTACAGAAGACATTAGCTTTTACAGGTCATTTCTTAAAAGCAGGAACGAATGCAGACAGACAGCACTTACAAAGCAAGGTGCAGGAAGCAGAAGATGGGCACTCGGCTGTCAGTGATGAAACAGCTCCTCTTTTCCAGAAAAACACTAACTTATTGTACACCATAATAAGAAAGAAGCTTAAGCACAAACAGGATGATAAATCTATACAACATTTGCAAAGTCTAGTTCAGACTATTACATTCAAAATATCTAAATGCAACTTCATCCACAGTCTCAAATTCTGTTTTCTAATTTGGTTTATTAATGACATGAGGCAGAAACTGTCATCATGTGTTTATAAAGTAGCCAGGGCTCCCAGGAATCCAGACTTATTTGGGATACTGGATATAACTAAGAGTTTAAAAAAGAGAAAGAATCTACCAAAACAAGTGTTTTCCAACATGATCCACAGATCAGATCAAATTCAATCCTGCATATTATATATTATATATATATATTCCACATCTCAACACAACAGCAGTTGTAGTCATGAAACCAAGTGCTGAATTTGATCCACTGTAGTATTTATTTAATGCACTGAATTCTTTGACCCATACCATTCCCTATATGGCCCTGAAAGTTCAAAAGTTAAATCTCTATTGTGATTCTCTGTCATGACTCATTTTTGGTCAACAACTTGAAACCCCTTTTGAATTCTGGGGTGTTCATCAAGAGGTGATGATATGCCCCAAGGAGGAAAGGAGCTTGAGTACAGTCAGACAAGGCATGAGAAATATGTGCAAAATCAAGTTAAATAAACTACTTAAACACAAGATGCTAATTTAGCTGTTTCAGAAGGGCCATATTTCTACAGACAACCCAAGACATAAAAAGAAATAAAATTTTCTTCAAAAAAACCTAACCTCACTGTTGTTTTGAGCTTTACATTTATTCAAACACCCCATCTAGCTCTCAATTAACTGCTTTCTCACTCCAAATGCAGCAGGTCTGCAGTGCATAGAAATGTAATTATTTACACACCACTCTCATTGCCACTACTGTCTGTACTTCTAAAGCATCTTGATTGCTCTACTGATGGGCACCATGGAAATGCCTATAAATAAAATAATCATCTCGCCTCATTAAGTTACAGCTCATGGACTGAGAAAGGATGATTTTCCTTTGTAAGTTCCTTTTAAATTTTATCATTTCACAACAGAGGGGGTAATGTGCCTCTGATGACACTCAAAGAGACAGACTGTCAGGATTCTTGTCAGTATTTCAGCTTTGAGCAGCTTGCATTTTTGCATGAATATTTTCTCCTGAAAATAAAGTACTGTTTGTCAGAATTAGGCATTCGAGAATCTCTTTTAAATGTCAGAATCAGACATGCAAAAACCTCTCATATCACGTCAGAAGGTCAGATTTTATGGAGCAGTATGTCATGGAAACCCTAACAGCAAACACTGCACCCATAGCAGAAGCTTCTAGTTCTAGCTTCAACACTAAGAACACACACATAGGTGGAAAATTTCAAATACACTTAGATTAAAAAAACAAACATTGAAGGAAACCTTCCAAAAAACCAAAGCCTTAGTGAACCAGGTTTGCTCTTCAGGAAGCTTCAACAGTAACTGATGCCACAAACAAATATCAAACATTCCATTACTGTCAAATCACAAAATCTCACCCTTCTCAATAACTGTAATACTGCATGTAGATCTGCATACAGTGAAACTCCTGGTGGTGCCATCTCTAACACACAATGAAATATCACATTTCATAAAATGGTGAATTATGTAGCCAGCAAAACAAGTTAAATGTGATATCTTTACTCAGACTTTACTGAAATCACATTTCTGCAACAAAAAGTGATGGTGAAGTTGTCAGGTCGCCCCAGTCAAAACAGTGCTGAATTAAGGCACCAGTCACTGTACAGGTATCAGAGCCTGACATGAGGAAAACAAGGTTGCCTTTTATTTATTGGTTCAAGAAGAGTTATGTATGGTGTGCTGTCCGCTGTGGACAACAGTTTGCAGTAGGAATTGCTAAATTACATAAATCTTTGTGCCCCTTGCTCAGCTGTAGCCCCATGCAAGGCAGCCACTCCAACAACAGATTGCAGTCTACCCCACAACAGCACTACTCTAGGCAATCTGTAACTTTAGAGCAAGCAGCATTTCCCAAATCCTTACTTAGGAATTAACCCAATTTTATAGGCTGGTCCAGTCACCAGGCCACAAGCTCAGTTCAGTTTATGGGCTGATTTGGTCTTGCTCTCCAGTCAGTGGTGGAGGGGAAACACCACTTCCTCCTGTAACTAGCTAAAAGGTGGAGAACAGAACAGTGTGGTGGAAGCTCATGGGGCATTTCTGTTTCTGCACACCGTCCAAAGCAACATCTCACCTCCAAAATGCTGGCTGTCCTCAAAGAACTGAGGCAATTTACAGGTTCAGATTAAGATCCTTATTCACAACTGTGAGAGCAACAGACTCTGTGTGTCTGCATGAGTAGGCAACTGCTTTCAGGCCAGATCCATCTATTAAACCCTTTGTAAAGCTGCTGTGATTCAAAACGCATGGTCCTGTGCTCATGTATGATTTCCTCAGTGAGGATGCATCATTTGATTCTCTCCTTCCTCTTCCCCCAGCCACTTCCAAGGTTTCCAGTACATCACTCCCCGTATCACTGCTTATTTACAGCATGCTACTATTATCTATGGACAGTCTAGCTGGAAGGTCACACAGTCATGTATAAATTATACATCTTATGAAGAAAAAGTGCTGGGTTGAGACAAGTGGAAAGGAAAGCTTTAGCAGGCAGAGGAGAGTTTTGTATATCTGAAGCTAAAAGCAGCCACTAACTAACATGCAGGATACCAAAGTTGAGACAAAGCAAGAATATCAGACAGGTGAGAGTGACAAGCTACTTTCAGCTTCCAGACACTGCACCTGGACTATGCAGGACACTTTATGAGCCTATATTTGGGGTGGGAAGGATGAACATTTTCTTATGTAAAGTCTGCATGGCATGGTATTTCAAAAGCCAGTATTTGAATAATTTTCTCCAGAGATAGGAAAAAGCGTTAATTTAAAGCAATAGTCCCAATCCCTAGAACAGCCAGCGTCCAATACCCACACAAGAGCTGTGCTGCCTCACTCCAGAATCTGGAGCAAGAAAAGCAGTGGCAAAAATAATATCTTCCCTCAGTTACGGAAGACACAGAACTGTTAAATCAAGCTTAGAATTTTCCTTGAAGAATCTAGCTCTTCACAGTCCCCAAAATTATCCTCCACATTCCTTTAAGGGTTTTCATAGATACAGCAATATGAAATGGCTTATTGCAGTGTAGCTGCTAACAAGAGACAGATGTTTCTTTCAGTTCCAGGAAAATGTAGACATGAACCACATTATGATGACCCTCTAAATATTTTTGACCTGAATTCCTTCATGCATTTAGTCAAGAAAGTGCAATACAGTTCCATGCTTTTGCTGCTAATTACTAAGCTAGACAGAAGAGCATACTTGGATCAATTACTTTATCTTAGCAAGCAAGGGAAATCAAGCAACACATTTTCACTTAGTGAATCCAAAGCTCGAGAGTTCTTGCGATTGTTTCAGAGCCAAATCAACTGGTGGCTGTGAGCCGAACTCCCATGTTATTTATTTAGCTAGTCCGGAAGACACGCACTGCACGCTGGCGTGCAGGACAGAGCATCTGTTTCACTCAGACGGTTGGCTACATTCTTTACTTGATATTAATATCAGTGAAAATTTAGTAACTTAACCACTGGTATGAGAAGTCTGACTTCTAAGAGAACAGATGGCAGTGATCATCTCAGGTTAATTTTAGGCTTCAAGAATTGTTCTGAGTCAGCAAAGCCTCAAGATAAGAGAAAAAGACATAACATCTGTAAAATCTCCTACCTGTTTCCCATCCAAGGTATACAGCTTTTTGACCACTCCCGTCTCAAGTTTTATAGCTTCAGTGATATCAGTGAGAACTTGCTCAAACGAATGGGCAGTCTTCTTGTTCAAGAGCACACGGACTGCCTTCCGGGGCTTCACCCCACTGCGGATGATGGTTACCAGCTTGGGACGCACAAAATCTTTGTTCTCCTTTGCCTGAGCGCTGTTGCTGCTGGCCAGAGACTGAGGTGCTTTCTGGTTGGCAGATGTCTTCACATTGACAGACCAGTTGGGATTGACGTTCTTGGTGTATTCCACCTTCTTGAAGAAGTTGTCAGATGAGCAGACGTAACTCTCCCCTTTTGAAAGAAATGAACACCAGTCTAATTCTACAGTTATTCCCATAAGACTGCTGAAAAACAGACACTATACATTTCCCTCATTAATCATGTAAATCATTAACAATTGTTTTCATTAGCACTTCCATGACAGCTTGTTATTAAAACATTTTGTCTTATTTTAATTTTATATTTATGCTTATTTACAATATGACTAGTATTTCCCCAAAGTAAGCAAGTCAGCCATAGCTTGCATCAGCAAATACATACTATCACTCAGTCACACGAACCAGGGGTTAAAAAAGGTTGAGAGTTATAAAGGTATGTAGGTACCTGAAGACAAACTAAGCTGTCTAAAAGCTCCTAAACACTAAATTAATTTAATTGCCTAAATTATTTTGTAAATTTGCCAGCTTCCTCTCCGTCTTTACAGACCTAGCTATTACTTCAGTCTGCCATCCCCTGCCAAGAGGATATCAACATTCATTCACAAAGTACTTTTTGTGTCATGCCTGAAAAATAATGAAAATCTGGTACTGAATAGACTCTACCAAAATCAGCTTTGATAAATCTATCAGGCATAACAAATACGATTCATTGTAGTGTCAATGTTTTATTAGAGTACAGACCTAGTGGCAGCTGAGATAAAACACTACCCCAAATACCACTGCTTGCTTTTATATGGCTGGTACCAACCAAAAATACATTAAATCCAAATTTAGACATGGTAGAGAAGGGTTACACAGTCTTGATAGCAATTCACAAAAAAGCCCTTCCCTATCCCATCCAAAATTTGTTTCAAGCTTTGTCTGTAATTTACAGGATGCTATCTAAGGTTTTAAGAGCACCTTAAAGGATTTGTAGGATCTTCTTTTGCGCCTGCAAATCTGATGGATGCTAGAAGAGTTATTACTAGAATGAGACTGTAAAACAGTATCCCTAAGGGAATGTAGCTGTCTAGTCTGAAATGACTCAGGTTGCTGAGCATTTGAGGATGCACTGGAAAAAAGTCAGTCATTGCTATAGGAAGAAGCTTTTGTCTCATCAGTAGATAAAATTTTAATAGGAACTGAAGGCAAAACATGGGTATCTGTAGGATCTTAGAGTTTCTTTCGGTGTTTTATTGGGCTGATCTTACAGAATGAAGTTCTTCAAATATTATGATAGGTTTGAAATTGAAATATAGATTTAGCTATTTTGAATACGAAAAAATCCTTCTTCATATAAACAGACTAGCTGCATTTCCTTATCTTTTCCCTACTGCAAATGCCAGAGCCTGGACATCTTTGAAAAGCTTACCCAACATCTGAGTCTGGCTTTCCATTACAGGATCTCTAGGACAGGATTTGACATCCAATTGGCAAAGGTGTAAATATGGATTTCCAAATAGCCCACTGATTTCCACAGAATTTTTTGGTCCAGGCATGGAACGTATCTGGTATAGTGTGCATATAGCCATCCTTCTGCTGACTAAATTGCATTTTTGATGAAGGCACCGGACAATCCCTTCATAGAACATATGGCAAGGCCGCTAACAGTTACACAATAAACAGAAGGCTTTATAGGCTTAAAACAATGGTCTGTGTAGTATTTATGTCCTTATTACTGCTAAGTGTTTGACGTCACAAGCAGACATAGAAAAGACGCAGGATGCTACCTTTTTTTTTTTAAACCCTGACTTTGTACCCAGTTTGCCAAAAAGTGATATGTACTCATGGTGCTTACATCGCTGACTGCAGCTTTTCTCCATCTCCCCAGTTGCATAAAATGACCATTATAATTTATCAACAGGAAGCAGATACTGTTTTCCCTTCTGAAGATGGAACAGAAATAGAAAAGGGAGAAGATAGCTAACAAGGTTCATGATGAACACTGTCAGCTGGGCATTTTATCAACTAGTGTACCCCAAACTAAAGCAATAATCCCATCAGGAGGTTCTGTTGGCTTGAACAAACAACACAAATCTATATTTGAGGCATGTATGCAGTCAGCAAAACCCCTCAATAAGCTGAGCATGTAGTACCCATAGCTGAAGCTCCTTAATTCCTTATACATCTTGAAACTGGCTCAATAGAAGCACAAAGATACCCCACAGAGCACCATACATTATAAAGAATTCCCACTGGAGATACTGATTGTTTTCCAGAAGGACTGAATACTTCAAATCTTTCTGACTACTAAGTGATAAATTGTGGTTTATTCATCTGCTTCAACTAAAAAACACCCGGTGCAGAGCGGGCCCAGTTTCACAACTGAGTGTGAAGTGCAGCAAGGGGAGTTTGAAATGCTCGCAGGGAATTAGCCCTCCTAAGAACCTGAGCCCTCCCAAGCCCATAATCCCTGGGCGGCAGAGACTTTATAAGCGTGCTCAACAGAACTGTAGCATTATCCTTTGAGACAAGGGATTTGTATGTTTAAGTGCAATACTAGGAATAAGTGATTTGAATACTATTCTCACCCCTGCCCCAGGCCTCCCTGTGGAAGCTCCTGACCTCACCTGCACCAATGCTTCCCCACCTGAAAAACAGAAGTAGCAGTATCTGCCACTGAAGTGTTGCAAGGCTTGACTTTCATCTGTGCTTATGTAATACTTTGGGATAGAAGATGCCACAACGAATGGAAGTATATATTTGTGCTGTGTTCTATAAACATGTGAGGTGTTGGAGCATATTTTCCATTAGTAAGTTCCACATTTTAAAGTAAGTGGAAGAGATTATTGGTCTGTTTGGTAGAGTGCTATTACTCTTAGTTCCAGCTGAATTGTTTGAAATTCTTCACTGCACACCATAACTGTCTAGTGTATTTACGACAGCGTACATTGAAGGCAATAGTGGCATGAAGGCAATAGTCTTCTCTTGGGCTTTGTTTCCACAAAAGTGGTATTATGTAGTTGTGCATATATATACACTGGCCTTTCAAATTATGCCCACAGTCACAAGTGGAAAATGTAATCTACCCTTTCTCACTTTGTTTCATTTAACCCAAACCTTAGCAAATATTTTATTGAATTCTAAAACTGGACAGAAATTTACTTGGAGTCACACTTCAGAATAGCAGCTCTTCTCAGCATTATTCCTGCAGTTACAGCAGTATAGCTCCAGGGAAGAGGAGCTTTTCTTTCCTTCTTTCCTGACCTAAAGATGTAACCTGAAGCTTTAACTTAAATTAAAAGTCACTTCAACTGATGTCTTCCCAAACTCAGTTTATGGCCCTCAAGTGACAGCAAAATTATCATTCAAGTTCCTCAGGGAGGCACGTCCCTTTTACCATTTGCCAGCCAGCACTTCCCAAACTGAGTTGTACCCAAACCTTACCATGAGGTGGTAGCAGGATTGGGCAAGCATGGGCTGAAGGCCTGTGAACTTTCCAGCTTTGAACATGCATACTGTGGCCAGAAGATCACAAAAGAGAGAAATCTTATGGGGAATAGTGCTACCATAGAAAGAGGAGTGGTTTCTTGGTTTCTCTGCTACATCTATCTATGCTAAGCCTATAATGAGAAGTCAAGGTGTACAACTGTGCCAGTCAGAGAAATATAACTGACAGACACAGCATGGTTGCAGAAGATGTGCACAGCATAACAGAAGGAAAGGGGAGGAAGCAGATACAGTATTTTGTCAAAAGCAAAAGAAACAACTCCAAGAAGTATATTGCTCCCCAGCCCTAAGCATAAAAATCTGTGCACAAATATTTTCAGGAACACGTCTTTAGACAGCAAGCAGCTGTGTACATGTGCAGAAATCCAACTATAAGCCATGAGAAGGTATGATGAACGGCCATGTAATTACTTCCAAACAAAACCCCAAATGGGAGCCCCAAAGAGCTGAGGCATTGGGGTTGGGAAGCTTTTGTAAGAGTGAGAAGCATCATCCTGACAAGATCCAATCTGCTGCTGAACACCACACTATGGGCATGATACTAATGGTGCTAAGGACGGTGGGTTTTTAGCGGAGTGCCAGGTCAGCGCAAGATGCCCGTTCTGTGCTGCGAAGCCAAAGCCCCGCTTGTCATCATGTCAGTGTTCTCCAGAGGTGTCACAATCTCCATCATGCCACGAAACCAGCCAAGTCATTTATTTATTCCTTCCATCCTGCCCTTAGCAATAGATGGACTGACTGTAGACCTTTGACCTTAAGTCATGATTAGCATATTTGCCATTTGAAGCCACAGCTTTTATCACACTGAATTACTCTGTCTACAAGTGCGTTACACATTACTGTGCCACCAATTTGATAGAAGCACAAGGCGATTATTCAGCTCCTAAAGAAGGGATGATCTCAGCAAAGATAAGGTTTGCCTTAGAGCAGGTTTCTTAGAGAAACTCTAAACTCAAGATGAGTGCTAATCCTTCAACCCTCTTACAGCAGCTCCTTGTGACAATACTAAAAATGACAGGCTGTGCTTTCAGAAAAAGTTGTCCTTTCTCAACATGCACCAGCAAGTTTTCAAGTATAATGAGCTCTGGGCAGAAGTCTTGCGAGAAAAATCAGGAAAGCTGGATTGAGGCCATTTTGAAAGTGTAACTGCTAACAGTTATCCCGAAAACAGTCTCTGTGGGCTGCAGTCAATTATTTCGGTTGTTAGCTCTGCTGTCGCAAAGTTGAGATAGTGCTACTGTGCCCAGCTTTCATCTTTCATGGGATTTACTATGACTTCAATAGGAATTAAGTAGACTTAACACCTTGCAGAGTTCATTACATATGGTGTTAAAGTAGGCCTTTAGTTTCAAATGCATGAACTTTCTGCTACTTTATGCATTAAAAAGGATCTTCCTCTGCCTCAAGACCTACTCCACCATGCCAAAATGAACTCTGGAAGAGCTTCCTTCCTTTGGCTCTTCCACAGGGGCCTCTCCCATGAGAGAGAAATGCTTCTTGTTCTGTTGAAAAAGTGAAGGAAATGCGTGATTACCAAACCTTCAAAACCACACGATGCCCATAAAGAATTGATGGGACCGTGCCAGTTCTATTGTGACAGCCAGGATGAGCAAATAAAACAGAACCACAAGGATAAGTTTTGTTTTATAGGGTGTAATTAGCCAAGCTGTCAGGACAACAGCCATAGAAAACAATGCCACAGGTTACCAAGACTTCAGTATTGGACTACATGAATTTCAATTTTCCAAGCAAACTGGAACACGCACGCATTGGGTGGAGATTTCAATATACTCCCTATAAACCCCCCAGTCCCAGCACACCCCAGGCTCTGTACAGTTCCAGGGAGGAGCCCCTCCTATGATTACTTTAAACACTCCTGGACAAGATTTTGGAAAAGATTCCCCAGGGCATGACAGCATATAAAAAGCTTGGAAACACTTTCTGGAATATCTCGCACAGCCCAAGAACGTTTGCAATGAAACCCTACCAAGCAAAACAAAATCCTATTCATCTTTTTCTAGTGTTTAACCTGAGGCAAGAATAAATTTCAGACAAGTAACCCAGCACAGGACAAGGGCATAAATCCACCCTCGCACGGGCCCTCCAACTACAATGCAAGGGGGGGCTATGCCCTGCCTAACAGCCTGAGCATACCAGGAGCTCAGAAAGGAGGAGCTCTACAGCTTCAACTAAATGTTGACTCTCTCAAGTTCTCGTTTTAATCTATGTCTGTATTTCTGCCTGTACTGACCCTGTCTAATCCATGCTATATTTGTATTTGATGGGTTATTTCCACATGTATTTCTGATCCTGACCATACACAGCAGAGGACACTTAATTCACTGAAATCAGCCACTGACTAGAAGCAGGTCCAAAGTCTACTTCAATAAAAAACTTGAAAGATGCGTGTACCTCCAAAGCACTGATCAAACCCTGAAAAAGGTTCAGGAAGGGAATGAAAGCATGTGGCAAGAAAGCTCAGAGCTCTGAATTCCATCTATGGACTTAGGACAGACAAGTCAGACTGCTTTTTTGCATCTCAGATCCTCATCAGTACTAACACCTTCTTCTACCTTGATCTGTTCAGACCATAATCTCCCTGGGCTGGAGCCCTCTCTTCTTACACATTTAAATGGTGCTTTGCACTGTAGGATGCCCCATTTCGTTGGTGCCTCTAAATACATTGTGACAAATGTCTAATCTTTACAAGTGGGGAATTTGGCTTCTGGGGGAGTGTCATCCCTCCCTCCAGAGGAAACAAACCAGTCTCCACCAGTACTGAGGTTAACTCAGAGCTGCAATGGCTTCAGCAGCCAGGATTCTGCCTTGTGCCTTTCCCTCACACTCAAAAAAAATCTTTTGTCTCACAAAGAGCTCATCTGTGGGACAACGGGGACAGCAAGTTGCAACCTGAGTCTGGAACATGTGCCCAAAACCAGCATTTCTTAAGCCATCTTTGCTGCTGAAGTCAATGTATAACATCAGCTTCCACCTTTATCCAGCGCTCCATTCAAAGAAAAAGCAATCAGAGTTGAGGCAGGGAGAATTTGCCTTCTTGTCACAATGGGTTTACCAGAACATGGAGGCTCAAAATGAACCAAGGAACAAGCCACCCTGTCCAGATGTCAAAGGCAACTAGATTTCAGTAGAAACTTGGATGACAACGTGAGCTGCTCTAATATCAGCTTGAGCAAGGCTGGAAAAGATGGCACGTGATTTTTTTAGTATCTTTCATATTCAAGTTTTCTTACAGCGTAAGGCACAGAATTAACTGTTACAACAGTAGCTCACCAACAATCTATAAAGGGAGCTTCATATATTGACTTCCTAAAGGCTTGGTCACTAGAACCAATTATAATATGAAAGGGAATAAAGATCATCTGGTGCTCTTTTCCAAAAGATTCACGTATTGACTAAAACAACCATGATAGATAAGAGCACTTGGGCCCAATATCCACTCCTGACTCAGTCAAGAAAGTATGCAAGCGGGAGATGCTGTCAGCAATTTACCTCTAGTCAGGATCAGCTGCAACAGTGCACTAATAGGATGCTGTACTGCATTAAATCAACATATTGATTAAGGAGGAATAGTCCTAATCAACGGCAGTGTGTGCATTATTTACAAATACATTAAAACTGAATGCTGAAAATAGGGAGTCAAGATTAAGACAATGACTACAGTGATGGAAGATAGCCATTATGAGTGAAAGGAGGGAGAAAAAAATGATCAGACAGATGGATTTTGAGAGAAGGTCGTTGGGAGACATGGATGTAGACAGCTCTGTGGCGCAGGAGTCAGTATGGAAAAAGCAGCCAGTGACAGGTGAGGAAGAACTCGGCAGGCAGCAAAAAACACCTATGTGACAGAGTCCTGGTGGGCTTCCAAAATGTGAGGCATTAGGGTTCAGTACAGGAAAGGACCAAGAGGCACATCCCAACTGCCAGCTAGGAGGGATGTGATCAAAGAGTAAAAGAGACTTCACTTGTTCCATCTTTGACAGACTGGGAAGTAAAACATTCATCCAGAACCTTATGAGAACAACCTTGAATGCCAGGGAAGAAAAGACTACCAAGTCTGGGTCTGGAGACCAAACGGGTTATTTCCAAGTCCCGTTTAATTAGCAGCACACCAAGTGGTTTTTGTTCACCTGAAATGTCTGTCTCAAGAATATTGGTATCGTGCAATATCACTCTCTACCCTCCAGAAGTACATTCAGACTACACCATATAAGCACATTTTTAAATCATGCAGAAGTAATCAAGTACTTAGAACGTGATGTGAAATATGATCAGTAATTTACCAGCTTTTGCAATTAAACTACTGAGATGAGCCTCTCTGATGACTTCTTTGCCTAGGTTCTACTTGTTTACCGGAAATTACAGTAATAAATTAGTCACATTATAGCAACTAGAACTGGTTTAGTTAACCCCAGTCTCCAACCATAAAGCTAATTTATATGACAAACATATACTGTTTGTGTATTTACTGTTCTCGTATGTCACAGCGCAATTACTCTGAAGTTCTGTTTTTCCATGCATGTACCTAGCACCCAGTTACACAAACACCCAAGCTTATAGCATAGTTTACCACAAGGTTGATTATAACCATGGTATTATAAATCAAAAGTAGTGTCTTCCCCGGATGGCTTTTCTACAACAGATGTGTAGGTCATCCCTAGAAATATGGGAATATTGTTACTATGAAACTGCCAATAACAGCATGCAGATCTACTTTTGCATTTTCAGACACTGGATTCCTTTGTTTTCACTCTGCTCAGGTTGTATTTTCCTAGCTGATGCTCTGCTGAGGACACAGCCACACAGACAATCCTATTTTTGTTTTAGTGCCACTTCTTCAGTGCTGTTTCCAGATACCATTTTGGCAGAACAAAGCCAAAACCCAAATGTCAGCATCTCTTGCCTGTACCTTAACCAGCAAAAAATATTTTCAAGAACTAGGTACCTTCTTACCTGCAGCAAAACCCAGTGTAAAGCGTGTGTAACAACTGAAGGTTTCTTAACTTCTTTGACAAAAAGCAGCAAGAATATAAAAGGAGGAAGAGTATAAAAGAAGAATAAAGAACTCCATTTTCTCCTGTGGAGTTATTCCTGAAGATTTATGTAAAACCTAGGACAAACAGGACTGAGAGCTGCCATTAGAAAAAGGCTGTGGCCATATTAAGAGATCAGAATGAAACATGGCAGAATCTCTAAAATTAAGGGAGGCCACACCTCCGTTTGACAGCTGTAACTGGGATGAGAATAACTCCACTAGGACTGCATCATCTCTCTGAAAGGCAGCAATTTCTTCCCAGTAAAAGTCCTTTGTGGAAACCAATATTTATTCTGCGTGCTTGTCCCCACAAAGTATTTTGGGGAAATGAGTATCCCACTTGACAGATAAGGAATTCTAGGGAGAGATGCTTTAGTCAAGGTCACACAATGACTCACTGCTGAGGCTGCCCCTGCAGTTCCGGGGCTCACACACTCACATCCATTGTCTTTTACAAAAGGCAAGAGCCTTGTGGATTTTCTGCAGTCACCAAATCAGCCAGGTCATCCGCTTGGAGGAAAACATCAAGCAACAAGGAAGAGCAACTCCCCTTTTGCAACAGAGTAATCAGGATATTCCAGGTCCAAACAATGAATGGAATATCTGAATTGCTCAGGGAAAAGAAAAGCAGGGTGGCTCCGGGTGTCCTCTGTGCACCCCACTTTGTCTGCACCGCCAGCAGAGCTTGCCCACAGCCTTGGGCAAGGAGGCAGGACTGGCCATGTAGCAATTTCACCCTGGGGCTCCTCCTGACACTCCCTGAGAAAGGCAGCACCCATGGCGGCAGCCCACTGCTGCAGAGGGAGCTCCCCAGGTACAGACAAGGCTGGCAGCTGAGCTCCACAGGAGCAAGCCTGCCCCCAGGCCACCCCCTCCGGACAGAAGGATTGATTTTTGACTCATCCTTCATCCCACAGTGCAGGTGACACTCAGAGGAACAGGCACACCGACACCCTCTCTAGATACGGAGATACACTCAGACCTGCCCTGAGCATCCCCTGCACGCTCAGACCTGCCACGCAGGGGACGCCTTCCCACGCTCCCCCACTGACCTACCACAGCAACCCACCCCACCCCACCACACACAGGTCCTGCAGAAACACTCCCTAAATACAGCCCCTCACACACACACACATTGACCATCTCAATACACCTCCCTTCCATACAGATCCTGCATGAACCATATTCAGATGCAGCACATGAACTCCTGATGCCCTCTCCACACACAGCACTACGCAAGAACCCCCCCAGCACTCCCCCTTACACACACACGGCACAACACACCTCCTCCACACACTCCTGGAGCACAAACCCCAACACACACCCTGTGCATCCCCCTTAAGGAATCCCAACACCTCCTCTGCAATTAACCCTCCTTACACCTTTCTCCACACACACACATATCAAACCCCAAATTTCACCAAGTCCAAGCCCCCCAAAACACTCTTCTCCATACACACACCTTGCTCATTAATTTCCCCCTCTAAACACACTGCATGAACTCCCAACACAACCCTCTACACACTCCCCAAACACTGTAAAAACCCCTAACACCCCACCTTCCACACATCCACCATACACACTGCATGCCCCCCCCAACACCCCACTCAAGTCCCTGCACAGCCCTGACCACACCCCTATATACACACATTGTGCATGAACCCCTGAAAACACCCCCGTACACAGAGTGCCTAAATCCTTCCCACCCCCTTTACACACACACTACATGAATCCCCCAGCACCCCTCCCTTTTCCATTCATACCCATCCACCCCAGTGGGAAACCCATATCACTCCTCAGCCACCCTCTGCACCCATCTGGGACCCCCACCCCAGCCTGGACAGACATGGGAATGCCTTCAGACAGCCCCCCAAACGATGGACACAGACATGTCTAGCCAAGAGTAAGACACACCCCTCTGCCTCCACATTTGCACCCGAGCGAGTGTGCTGGGGGACACCCCGGGGGTGTCAGCCCCTGCAGGACCACCCGCTCCTGCACCTATCTGGAGGGGAAGACTAACGGGCAGGTTCAGCACAGAGGGGCAGAAGCATCCCTGCGCGCCCGAGGAAATGTGACCTTAACGGCAGACACAAGTGGTGCAGCCCCCTTCCCACCCCGCCTCCTCACTGCACCAGACAGTGATGCTAATTACCTTCCTCCAGCTCATCCATGCTCCCAATCTTCCGTGACCCATCGATGGTGTAAATGTAACGGACTCCCTGAGGCAGATTAATGTTGTCGGACAGGGACCGGGTCAGGTCAGCCAGGAGAGCATCAAAACTTCGGAAGCGGTCAGAGGATACGGCATATACAATCCCCTTGAAGTAGCGGTCCCCATTGCGATAGAAACGCACCTTCTTGGCTTTCTTCTCATTACTCAGTGCCTGTAAGGTCCTGGTTCTGTAGAAGCTACAGTGAGCACTGTGAGTGGGGCTGGGCAACCCATTCATACGTGAGCCTCGCATGTTTCTGGACGCCTTGTCTCTTTCGTCAAAGTGTCCAAAATCAAGTTCCATAGTTTGGTGAACCCTAAAGATCTGAAGCTGAGCAGGAAGGAGATGGGGAGAGAAGGAGTGCAAAGGGACAGGTTAGAGCCAAGCAGAGCCACAATCTAGAGAGAAAAACAACACTGATGCAAGAGCTGTGTCTGGAGCAGGACAGATGCATTTGGGAAGCACCCCCTCCCCTGACCCAGATTTGTATTGATTCTGGGGACTAAGGGTAGGAGGGGTCCTCACATTTTGAAAGGGATCCAACTACTGGGGGCAGGGAACACATTTCCAGAGAGCTGTCTGCTCCTGCACCTGGGAGTTTTCAAAGTGCAGTAAATTGGGACTTGGGGCCAAAAGGATACATGGCAATCACCACTCAGCCCCAAAAAACTCGTCCAAACACCAGTTGGCAATGAATTAAACCTCTGAGCCCTGTGAGGTTTCCTTTGGCAACAGAAAACAAGGAGATCCCAGTAAGTCAGCCCTTCAATCTGTCGAATCACGGAAGGAACCAAAGCATCTGAATGTTTAACATTAGAATAAACTGGCATTTATGAAAGAATGGTCACAGGGGAATAAGCAGTTTCTTTGTGACAGCCTGTTCAATAAGGGTTAGCAATGAGATCCAGCCCACCCTTCCCCCTATCCGCAGCCCCCTCCTAGCCCATCAATCAATTCCCAGGACCAGCCTACATCTCTAAGAAGAAATGACTGGAAAGAAAAATCTGTCATTGAAAGGAGGCTTCGATATGCTCTTTTCAGCCTGAGTCTCCTCTGAATTACATTTCTGCTCCCTTTTAATGAGGAGGAGAAAATAAAGAGGCTATTTGCACCCCCCTTCCAGCCTTAAGTGATTTAATTGCTGGAAGTGCCCCTGCCCAAGGGACACGCAGCCCCTGCTAGCTCACCTTTCATTGTTCTGAGCACGGGGGGGCTCCCACCGCACGCCACTAGCACAGAAAAGCTGAGACTTCAGCTGACACCCAGCAAGCAGGAATTTCTGCATGTTCTCTGGTTTATGCTCAAGAACAACGTTTCTTCCGCACCAAATCCCAACACAAAAGGAGGAGGAACCCCCAACCCTGCAACAGAAAGACCCTTCCACTCCCACAGCATGACCAGGAACGTGCAACTCACGTATGTTGCTTGCATGTTAACACAGAGCAGAAAAGGGATTTACACCAGCACTTGGCAGCCAGGTATAAATCTAGGAAAAGCTGTTGCTATCTCTTCCCCACCCCTTACATTTGGCAGAACGAAGCTCCCTCCCTGTATTTTACAATGTCAATGTGACCTGTGCAAGAAAAATCATTGTTCCGAGTCTGCAATAAAGCAGAAGATGACAATGCAGGCGATCTGCACAGAAACCCCAAGTTGGGAACATGTTCCCTATGCTGCCAGTTGGGGTAGATTCGGTCTGGTGTCATGCACTGAACAATGAAACATCCAAGCAACTTGGGGAATGAATCAGAGGATGCAGGGGGTTTTGATTTTAAAATGAACTGCAGATGCTGTAAGGTACTAAGAGAAAGATTCCTCCTTTCTATCTGACATCTGTTACTTTTCTGCATGCAAGTCACTCAAAAAAGCTCTACTCACCGGTTTTCAGCGCGCAGGGTGGAGATGCTGAGAGAAAGAAAACCAGGCTCACTCTGCCTTTGTTGTCTGAGCTCCAAGCAAGAAATTCCTGCCAGGGTGGATGAGACGCCTCCTAGGTCCTAGTGCCTTGTTCCATCCCTTCACGGTAACTTTGCCTCAGTGGTTTTTGTTCTCATCGTCAGTAGTCTGCTTGTAGTCTTCTCTGTATTTGAGAAAAAAAGGGTGTGTTCATTCCAGCTCTGGATACGTTAACGGATGAGTAAACAAAAAGTTTAAAGGGGCAAGTTTTGGGGTGGTGTTCTGAAGGATGCAAACTTCCCCTTGGCTCTAGCTTCACCAAGAAAGCATCTGGCCCCACTAAAAAAAAAAGAGCATAGTCAGACTGATGCACCAATATTATAGGATTACCAGTACAGGGAGGTCATGGCTACAATCCTACAGTGTGCTACAATGCTGGCACAAGACTCCTGTGTGTTAGCAAAGCAACTAAAAAAAAAGTTGACCTGTGGAACTGGGCACAATCCCACTCCTGTACTGGTTTTACACGGCATTCATGGTTTACACTGGCAAGCAGAAAGGCAGAATTCACTTGGTGGTTCTGCATGTGGTGCCCTGAATAATTTTTCTCCGTTAACATTGGACATGAGCCAAAGCCAAAGCTCTGAATCCTAGTTCATTCAAATCCCCAAGGGGTTCAGGATGGAGTCATTCAAGACAAGCTTAACCCAACAGATTCAACCTGGCTCATATCCCAAACTAGGAGAAGTTTATTTTCTGATTCCATTGCAGGAGGACTCAGCTGTTACAAAATTGTACTAGGCTCTTTCACTTTGACAGCAAAATCTTTCACCTGCTTTCTGGATGGAGATTTCTATCCTGCTGTTAGAAGAGCAGCACCACTAACTCCGCTCCTAACCCCACTGGTGCTGGTCCCATCTTTATTTTAGAAAAGAACGTGATTTGGAAATGGGAGGGTCTTCCCATCTGTAGAAGGAAATCTTTCCTAACAAAGCTATGTCTGTTTTGAAGGAAAACATCAGATTTTGTCATTTTGGCACATCACAGAAGTATCACATTTACACAGAAAAAGTGAGTATTTATTCCAGCTTTGTCTGCCCTGTACATGATAGTTCAGGCAACACTGACACAAACCCCCTGAGAGCTCATTTTTGTTTGCTGGCAACTTTCACACATGACATTTGTAAATTTTCTTATTCCCTGAAACCATCCTTTTATTCAAAGGCTCACGTGCATCCTCCACTAAAGCTCTTGGCTGCTCCCTTATTTGCTTGGTGAGATCACTACAGAGGAGACCACAGATCTGCTATCCTTCCTCAAGAATTAGCACTTGAGAGGACCACAGGAAGGAGCAGGGTCTGTGCTCTCCAGAGCATATTTCAGTAGGTCTCTGGATGCAGATGCAAGAGGTAGGTGGGACTTTAAGTCTTCTCCTTCCCATTAGATACCATTCCAAATTAGATAATACCTGGCCATTCATCACCATGCGCTTAGTCTGTCCAGGATTAACCATTCTTCTCTATACCACAATACTGATGTAAATATAAATTTATTCACATGTGCCAAAGATACAAATCATTATGCATGTGCTAAGTACAGTAACAGCAAGAATAAAGTTAACCAAATTCAGTCTTCAGTGATGCACAGAGCTTTGACAGAGAAGAGGCAGACTGTTTGGGATGATGTCTAAGGATCTGGATACTACCCCAGGGTAACCTGGCAGGATGTTGTAAACCCATGCAGTCAGCGAAACTGTACAACTTACTCATCTCCCAAGTTTGATTTGTATGGAGAGTTCTGAGGACAGCAAAGGGTCTCAAACAGAATTAACAGATGGCTCTTGATTTCTTTCCACATCTGAGACCATACCCACTGGTGAGAAGATGAAGCATGTCTATATGGACATGTCTGCTCAGGACACTGCCAGAAGATTTTTGGAGCATGGACACTTCCTTTTAAAAGCAGAATTGCTCCAGCAAGAGACCTGGTGTTTGCTCCTGACTGAAGGATAAGTTTTCTATAGCCAATGATGGTAATGTTCATCTTGGGTAAAACCTCAAGTTATTCCTAAAAGGTGCCCAAATCACCTTCAGTACAGTTGTCCTCCTGTAATCCTGCCACGAGACAAGAAGGATCTCAGCAGCCAGAGTATCATCAGAGGAGAAGAGCCCTGAAGCCAGATTGATTTCACATGTTCTTAGTGGAATCGCTCCATATTTGCTTCTCTTCAAATGAGAACACGATCACCTCATACAACAGGCATTGGCTGGGCTATGCAATAAGGCATAGAAATAAACAGCTATTTCTTGATGAATGCAAGGGCCTGCTCCTGACTTCATTTCTGTAGGTAAGGCACAAGAGCTTCTTCACTGGCCTTAAGGAGTTAATGCTAGTCAAAACCTATTTACATCAGAAGAGACTCACCCCCTGAGACACCATAATCTAAACAATTTTGGGCAGCATGAGTGATTGAGAATTGGAAAGAAAATTCTTCTTGCCATTAATAATTTCATCTAGCTAGATAGGAAAGATAAATTTAGCTCTTCAGATTAAATTATCTGCTTTAAATCAGGTGAATCATCTTTCCTCCAGGAAGCTAACATTTAGACTTTTGCCTGTGTAACTAAATCTGTATGAAGATGTGTTTGTTGACATTGCTGAGCAACTGTGATACTTTGGAAAGGGACAGACTGCCAGTAAAAGGGATTTTGTGACTGTTTTGTGCTAACTTCTTCACATATACCTAGAAAATCCAGTTACTGGCATCATTAGGAGTTGCAGTCTTAAGTACTCTGTATGTCAATGCCCAGTTGCTTTGTTATACATCATCCTGACTTCTATAGAAAATTGCATCTGATAGCATAGCATGTTCTCCAATTAGGATCTAAGTTAGGGTGATAAGTAGCCACGGTCTGGCTGCACCACAGATGAGAATTCTGGAAAAATTTCAATCAAGTGACCACTGCTTTTGAAGGAAGTCTTGGAAGGAAGACATTTTCAAGTCAGTCTATTTAGATGCACATGTTTAATTACATTTCTTATTTTAACCTCTGTTCTTCTGGACTGCTTTGAAGATGTCATCCCTGATCACTGCTTTCAAAGCTTTCCTTGATGTGAACTTACATAACAAGTTACTATTTCAGGGTTCTGCCAAATGTGTCAAAGTACTCAAAACTGAAAGCCCATAAAGCCAATGGCTCAGTCTTGACCCTATACAGCAACAGGATTTAAACCTGACTCTTCAAAAGAGCTGACAGTTCATCGAAGAATTATCCTATATCAGACTATAGAGTTAAGTCTCTCCTACATAATACTATGAGCTAATAAGCAACGGGGACTTGGCAGACTTTCACCACATAACATTTGTTTCCTTTGGAGATTTATTTTTACAGGGACCACACACATCTGAAAGTCTTTTAAATACCAATGCTAGTGAGCCAAAGTCAGCTCAGCCGCTGGGGAGAGAAGGGTGGAGGAATACCTCCATAGCATAGTTTCACCACTCCAAACCTTGTCACCATCTGCAGAGGCTGTTCAGACTTTGAAGTCAGAGCGCTGGACCCTTCTACAGCCTGAATCACTGGAAACTCCAGGGAGCAGCAGGGACAAAGTTTTCACTCTGGGGAAGTAGGAGAGGGTGGAAGCAGAAGCTGGGCTCCAAGGCCACCTCCAGCAGCTGGCCAATGTGGGGCTCCTCATCTGTGTTCCACAGCACCAGTATCCCTTAGGTGAGACCTGTCACTCCTCCAGACCCCAGAGGCTGTGCTGAGTCAGTGCATTTGTGCTGCAACCTCACACCCTTGGCAGATGCCCCCAATCTCAGCAGATGACACTGGCTTCAGACAAGCTCCTGCTGAAATTTGGGAGAAAGAGGTATTTACATCCTCTGAGGGATCAACAGGAAGCAGGCTTCAAGTGAAAAGGCCATTCCTTGTGCTAATAAAACCTTTGTAAGTATCTGGAAACAATGCAGCTCATACTGAGTTATTCAATGAACTCACTCAAGACATTCCCAATATGTCCAGATATAAGAAAGCATTAAAACACGCAACAGTCATCCAAAAGAAAAATACCTTTTGCACTAGATTATTTCTGGATCCATCCCCTCCCTACTACAAGCAAATCACCGCAATCAATAAATCTTGCCCAGCAGAAAACAAATTCCCTGATAGCAGAAAATGAAGCACCCTCACCCCAGTACACACCCTATGATATCTTGGGTAAATCCGGCCAGACGCAATGAGTTCCACAAGCCAAATTCTGGTGGCAGTTCAGTGGCAGCATTTTCCCTTAACAGCAATTTGCAAAGCTTGCAGAAAGCCATGGAAACGTCTGCCACATACATTGCCTGTACCCTGGGGGACATGCAGAACCTCACAGAGGTTGTCAGTACATTTTTGCTGACCAAATTATGTCTGCAAGTCCTAGCCAAGGTCATGACAAAGGAAACCACAAGAAATCCAGATGTCTCCTTTCTCTGAGGTTGTCCATGGGCTGCATCATAGTAGCTAGGAGACTTATGACCAAGAATTTAATAACTTCTCGATAATTTCATTTTATACTGTAATTCTAACTGAATATATGATTGCCAGGCTCTCTCAAAATGCCTGCTGAATGTAACATCAGTTTGAAGGACTTCCCTGATGGAATATTAACTGACGGAAAGGAAAATCCCAACAAAGCCATCATGGGGGATCATGTCACATTCAAGTTGGAAAATGCAAGATGTTTCCTTTCAAACATAGATCCTTTCTGTCACTCTGAAGGAAGTGACAGTGAAGTCAGGTGACACTGGGGAAGCATTTGTAAAAGATGCCCGAACAGCCTATCTTATAAACTTCAAAATCACAACAGACCCTTTCAGAAGTTGTTTTCCACAAGAGACTTCCACTCAGTACACTCAGACAACGTCATCTCAGACCAAGCCCAAAAGAGGCTGCACGATTAGCCATATAAGTGTCCTAGGCAAATACCTTCTCATTATCAAATAGTGAATGCATGTGGTCTACAAAACTAGCATTTTAAATAGAGGACGGAGAGATGCCTTCAGTGGCCTTAGGAGACATAAAGAGCTTTTGAGCTCTGATATTCAGCATGACATAGGACAAAGACTAGAGGTCAAAAGAGGGCAAATTACACCAACCCAGAGTTCACATAGTCTATCTGGGTCTCATTTTGAACTTTAAGATTACAAGCATTTCTCAGGTCCATGTACCCCAACACATTGCCCATAAGCAGTCTCAATTCAGGTCCACACTGTCTTTGGAGCACACACCCCTTGCTGGTAGAAGGCTCACACTCTGGCACAGCCTGTGTTTACGCTAACACATCTGGCCTCTGGCAGCAGAGCACGGGTGCTGGAAAACTCCCAGGGTAGCTATAAGGCTCTAAGGAAACCTGTCTCTTGGCAGGAGATGAGTAATCAGTATTTAGAGTGTGGATTCTGGCTGAGCTCAGCTGTTGTGTAGAGGCTTTGAGCTGTCAGCTACATAGTAGGAATAATTGTCATTCAGCTTGCTCACCTCCTTCTACCAGCAGAAACAGCTGAGAGATAGAGGCAGCTCAAAGATTTTTAGGCTCTCCAGGAAAGAAGAGAGGAGAGTGGGGAAAGAGTGCTTTTGTGCTAGTGTTTTATTGTTTTCAGGGTATGATTTCAATCTGTTTTATCCTAAAAATTCACAGAAAATGGTGATTTTTCATGGCTGCAGATATTGCTTAGCTATTTTGCTACTGTTCTTCAGGCACACATATCATTTAGCTATAATAAACTATTGATAGTCATTGTTTTGCATCTATATTGAAATTTAAAGGTAGATACAGCAATGAAAAAACTCATTTAGCTATATTAAAAGAAAAACTTATCTGCTCAAAGTCTCATGCAAAGTAGAATACACAAGTACACTGAAAGACCATTGTTTAAACATCAATGAACTGAGATTTCTTGTTTGCATAGCTGCAGTCTCTCCCTCTAGGAAAATGCAGACTCATCGCAGTCTGGCAGAATGGAAAAACAATAAAACACGGTATAACATACAAGGTCAGCACTGACATCTTCAGTCTCTTTCTCCAGCAACCAGACCCCACACTGCAAACTCTATCCTAAACTAAACCAAATCTGATTCTTCTTCTCCCAGAATTACTACCAGGCTTTGAAAAGCTGGGTCTTGCATGCAGCAGTCAGCAGCACCCTGTTTGGTTCTAGTACAAGGCACCATTGAGCACTGCAAGCATGGGAAAGAAGCAGGTTCCAAACACATGCTGACATCCAAAGCCCTGTCCCTAGCAGCTATTGATATATCCAGGGATTTTAGATACCTCCTGAAAACCTACATAGAGCTATATGTATGTTTTATCTTTAAAGCAAAGGTTACAGTAATGGAAACATTGTAAGACACTGCCTTCCAAATGCTCTATCTCAAGTACTAAAACTCTGATCTGAACTTCTGCAGCTCTTCCCCTGTTCCCTCCATGCATACCAGAGTTGTGCTGACAAGTGAGAGATGGCTTCAGGCAGAAGTTCTCCTTGTCTACAGTGTGACCATCAAGAGACAAGCACGGGGCCTCCTCCTGCTCCATTGATGTCCCTGAACACACCCACTGGAGAGAAGCATCTCATCCAGCAGGGAGGCAATGACTATCAGTGCTTTGGTGCTGACCTTTTTGGAAAAAAAAAGTAGTACGCTTTTCTTTCTTTTGAACATCTGCAGCTTGCTGAAAACTAGCTTTAACATTATTTAACATTGCAGGGGAGTACTAGATGATGATTTGGGAGCTATTGGGCTAGTAGGTGACACTAGAACCTCCTTAGTGCTGATTCTGATGCTATTTTATCTTCAGATTATGCAGGTTCTCTGCATTAGGAAACCCTCCCAATGTAAGACAAAAAATTATTACACATTGCTCAAAGATTATTTGATCTTCCTCATCAGATGAAATCCCAGCCTGCAAAATTTTGTGAACCACAGTATAATTGAGCAGGAGAATAAGAACCATACCAGAACATCAGGACTAGTATCCCGAAGTTTGGATCAAGAACCAGATCGGAAAAAAATCCTGGTCTCATCTGAAAGTACTGTCAACTACACTTCGGATTCAATGAGCTCTCGTAAGTGCAACCCAATACCAACTATGTAAGCACTCAAATTGAGCAAGGATAGTAGGAGCTCAGGCACCAGATAAAGCAGGTTTCCATTTTAGACTCAATTCTAAGCAGTTATTGGTCACCACAGAGCTAGAGCCACAAGGCAGCTACTTGCAAGCCGCAAGGAAATAGGAATGTTTCCTGTGACCTCAAACTCCAGAGAAACGAGCCCTAGAGCCTCTTATAGTTGAGTGTGTAAATGGGTAAATGGGACCTGCTCTCCCTTCATTATGAATTTGAGGATATTCTTCACATGGGATGCATGGGGGCAAGTGGCTCACGTCAGAAAAATCAACTGATGAAATGCTGTGGTAGTGCTAAAAAAAAAAAAAAAAATCAGGTTCAATCCTGGCTAGCTGCAAGAAAAGGACATCAGTAGCAGACTGGCTTTACCAAGGGCCTTGTGGGTGTCGTGGTTTGGGCCAAATTGGCCTAATCCGGTGGAACGACAGATGAGGCCTAGCTAAAAAGAAAAGTTACTGAATAAAATTGGTCCTGTTTTACCTCAAACCAGGACATTGGGCTATCACCACAGTCCTCTCCTCCATTAGCATCAGCTAAACTACGAAGGCAAGGGCCCTCCTGCAGCAACAGGCTTCAGCCCCCAGTGCTGTGCGTGCATTAAGTCCCAGCAGAATGTCACCATCCCACCTTTATACCATGGGATGATGGTCTATTATTATATAATTGCTACAGCTACTATTTTTGTCCATCTCCGCTTTATTCTAACCGCCAGAGAAAGGCAGATCAGCGGACTGCAGCCCCACTACAGAAACAGGGTACAGCCGTAAATACTAACAGGCCATTGTTTTATGCTTTGTACCCATGAAGTGCTTTGCTGCTTCGAGTTAAATATTTATTCTGTTTCCAATTAGAAATCCAAACTGCTTGTTGTATTAGGTGACTTCCACTCACTAAGCAACCCAACAAATATTTTCAGTTTGATCCTTACAGTTATTAACCCTGAAAGCACATGGAATGTGCTGCTCAAATACCTCTTATTCAAGATTAATTCAAGGCCCGCACCACAACGTGAATAGTCTTTGCATGTCTCCTGGGCACGGTCATGACTTGTTTCATTGTGGTCACCCTGCAACAATCCAGCCCTCAGCACTGCCGACTGGCCCAAATCTCCAGTTTGTGGGCTAAGTCTGTAGACGTAACCCTGAAAGAGAATTATGAAAGGCGCTGCTTGTCTCACTTTTAGCCCACACAAGCCCAGTCAGCTCCAAGCTGGTCATGCCAGAGATCCCCTCATTCTTTTCTTTATGGCACTTTTCCCTCACTTCACTTTGGAATATCCATTTTAGGCCTCCTTCCTCGCCTCCTCCATAGAGGTGTGAAAGGGGGACCTGCAGAGAGAGGTTTAGTTGTACTTCCCGCAGTGCTGATCATGTTCGACATCACACGCACGCCATTTGCACAGATATATTAACACCAGTGCACATTGGCTCGCTGTGAGGTTGGCAGATGTGACAGGAAATATTTGTGAGGCACAGATGATGCGTAAGCTCAGTGCACACAGGGTACCTCCACTGTGCCTTGCAAAGCAGCACAGACCTGCAGAGTGTCCATGCGAGCTCATGTGCTGGCCAGCAATCACACTTTAAGGACCTCCCTGCAACCCTCATTCATGCTGTGTGCCGCTTCCTTGTGCCATAGGTGTCTGTAAGACAACAACGATGCCACCCTGTGGTAAATCTGAGCATCAGGAGTGGGAACGGTGATCCCTGTCGAGACGCTGATCAGTTTGGAGTGACTGCTGCTCACCACCGTGCTGTTGGATCCCCAGAAAGGAGAGGAAGGACACATGGGGACAACAAGCAGTCACAATGCTCTAGTAGCAGCACTGCTGCAGCTGTGGGCCATGAAATCCCAGGAAGGACTTGCAGGAACAACAGCTAGTCCATCTTTTGTATGGACTGCTATAGCAAGAAGGAAATGAGTCACCTCTCCTTCCACCCCTTGGCATGGCAGCAAGAAGCTAGGAAAGGAAAGATCCTGGCTTCTTGGCTTGGTGACATGCAAGGACAGTGCGAGCTCTGAAGCATGCCCGCTGCCCCCCAATCCAGTGAGCAGCAGCATAGGTCTCATCCTTACCCAGCTACAGAAAGGACAACTGTGTAATGGCTGTTCATCATCATAATATGCAGTGTCTGTTCAGCGTTACATTACATCTTGCTAGAAGTATAGTGGTCACTTGTGATGAGAAATTCAGGTAAAGCTGAACAAGACATTTAGTATTTAATGATGAAGGATTTAATTCAAAGGAACTGATAGCCGATAGTCTTGTGTTTCAACTTCCTCGTCGCAATTCAACTCCTATAACTTGGTTATTCTTCCTACAAGTTTCAGCACAGATGTATTGGGTTTGCATGGCAAGGTTTTGGTAGTGGGGAGGCTGCAGGGGTGGCTTCTGTGAGAAGATGCCAGAATCTTCCCCCATGTCCGATAGAGCCAGTGCCACCCAGCTGATGGGACCTGGCACTGGCCAAAGCTGAGCCCATCAGCAACAGTGGCAGCCCCTCTGTGAGAACACAGTAAAGCAGGAGGGTAAAACACCACAGGAGCAGCAGCTGGGAGAGAGGAGTGAGAACATGTGAGAGGAACAACTCTGCAGACATCAAGGTCAGCAGAGAAAGAGGGGGAGGAGGTGCCCCAGGCACTGGAGCAGAGATTCCCCTGCAGCCCATGGTGAAGACCATGGTGAGGCAGGCTGTCCACCTGCAGCCCATGGAGGTCCACGATGGAGCAGATATCCACCTGCAGCCCATGGAGGACCCTGCACCAGAGCAAGTGGATGCCCAAAGGATGCTGTGACCTCATGGAGAGCCCACACTGGAGCAGGGTCCTGGCAAGACCTGTGGACCCATGGAGAGAGAAGCCTGCGCTGGAGCACATTTGCTGGCAGGACTTGTGACGCTGTGGGGGACCCATGCTGAAGCAGTTCGTTCCTGAAGGACTGCACCCTGTGGAAGGGACCCATGCTGGAACAGTTTGTGAAGAACTGCAGCCCATGGAAAGGACCCACACTGGAGAAGCTTATGGAGGACTGTCTTGCATGGGAGGGAACGCACGCTGGAGCAGGGGAAGAGTGTGATTTGATTGATAATAAATTAATTTCCCCAAGTCAAGTCTGTTTTGACCATGATGGTAATTGCCAAGTGATCTCTCTGTCCTTATCTCAACCCATGAGCTTTTCATTGTACTTTTCTCCTCCTGCCCAGCTGAGGAGGGGACTGATAGAGCAGCTTGGTGGGCACCTGGCCTTCAGCCAAGGTCAACCCCCCACGACAGACTAAGCGCACACTTACAAGAGCCTAACAACAAGGCAAACTCAATCTCAGCAAGCTCACCTGAGCTCATGAGCTCTGAGCTTCTCTCAAATCATTTTGAGTAGTTAGTCAGGCCTGGACCACTGCTTCTTGGCAACAATGCAGATAGATTTATACGTACCTTTCAGTTTGCACATTGGGATTTACCATATCTAAAGTGGAAAAGGAACACAAACATACTCTGTTTTTTGCCTTACAGCATCATCAAAAGCAGAATGACCCTTGCTTAAACTACACTGGCTTATAATTTGAGCTATTTCTAGGGAAAACAAGCCCCAGAGATGGAATTTTAGCTTAGTCAATATTGCATTGAAACATTAGCTGTAATGTGACTTGATTCAAGTCAGACCTAATGAAAGCTTTGCAGACACTAATTATTGTTTTGTTTTATGTGGCCCACTGGGTGATGATAGTAAGAAACCACTTCAAATTAGAACAGACACTAGGACCAGGCTCCCTACACGACAACACAGCTTTCTTCCCTTTAATGCAAGGTCTGCTAAGCCAATGCAGACAATTGGTTGAAGGATTTATAAAACACCTGAAGAAAATAAGTTAGCGGGCACTTTCACTTCAGGCTTGCTTGACCCCCTTTTGTAGGTGTCCTGTTTGCTACCCCCAGTAGGAAGCAGTTAACTGCAGTGCCAGCAGATGGCAACGCAATAAGAGTTTCTGTTTCTGACAGCCGTTTGAGCCGTGCAGGCCCGCAGCGTGGGCAGCAAAAGCATCCGCATTTCTGCCCCAGCAAAGTAGCAAGAGGATCAGAGAAGAACTTCTGTGTCATTGCAATTAAATCTTTGAAGGAGCTAAGAGACTAAAGAGTATATCTGACTGCTTTAGACTGGAGCCAACCACTCTGTAGTAGAGACACCTCTGTGGTATTACCCAAATAACCCATTTTGGTAGCCTTCAACTCATTCCATAAAATTCTTACTAGCTTCTCAATGCTAACACATGGGAAGTTCACACCACATGCACGTGGTCACTGACTGCTGTGACTTTGTGGTGTCAGAGTCTCCCTTTTTACCCCCACACCCTTGATGAAGACTTGATGCCAGTGGTTTTCTTTGAGCAGTGCTGTCTAAAGCACAGCTTTGAATTCACACACATTGGCATTTCAGGCAGCACAAAACCAGGTGCACACAGCCCATTTTCTACAAGTCCCCATGCCCAGGATTTCCTTTTGGCTAACTCTAGGAGAACTCCTACTTCATGCTGTGAATTGCTATTCAGGCGCATTTCCTTCTTCATTCAACACCTTGTGGTATTAGGTGGTTTGGATTTACATGCAGAAAACATTTTAAATATTGCTTTAAGCATTCACAGTCTTCCCATATTTCAAAGGCTGTTAGGTAGCAGGTCTCATGTTCCCCGCAGAGCTAATGTACTGCCTCTTTTGAAGGAGTGATGCTTGCCCACAGCCACAGGACGAGGGTGTCCAGGGATACATCAGAACCCCAAGGACTGAAGCTAGAGCACAAATTCAGACAAGACACAACCCATGATCCACATGCTCTTCATCCATGTTTCTGTTAATAGCTCAGCTCTATACTGAGAAAGAGCCCAGCTCAAGATGTCTGCTTGATCATTATACCTTACCAGACTGGCCTACTGTACTGGTTTGAGGTAAAACAGAACCAATTTTCTGTTCAGTAATTTTACTTTTTAGCTAAGCCTCTTCTAACTCACTGAACTCTCTGAAATCAACAGCATATTGTCCAGACACTGTTCATTCCCAGAGTGATAAGACCTGATTGTTTCTCATTTATGCAAAGGAAATGGGATGCAGAGAGGCTCCTGCTTGTACTTATTGCTAGAACAACCAAGGCCAGCCAACTTTGTTATTTGCCCTGTTGGAGGGTGGGAAGCGGAAAAGCGTAGTGGGATTGCACCTGCAGGGCAGAGCGGACAGGACAGGTGACCCAAACCTGACCAACAGGGTATTCCATCCCATCTGCCTCATGCTCAGTATAAAAGCTGAGGGACCAAAGGGTCAGCCCTCTTCCTTCAATGGCCAGCTTCCAAGGAGGACTTTGTTCATGCGCCTTTGATCCCAATCTGTGCATTCTTGAATCCAGACCCAGAATCCAGGTCCTGTCCATCACTGAGTCCAGTCTGTGACCTTCCCCATGCCTGCCAGTGACACGATTGTCATCCTGGTAGCTAGATACAGTTTTGTATATATTGTATGTATTTCATTATTTTTTTATTATTATTATTTTATTGATATTTTCCTTAAAGTAGTTTACTTTCTTTTTTAAACTCGTAAGTCTCTTTCTCTGTCTCCCTCCTCTCTTTGGAGAGAAGTGGGGGAGAGCATCTGCTATTCATTTCAATGGCCAGTCCAGCTCAAACCATGACACCTACACAGAGCACATGAGGAATATCTGTTCAAGATTAGAGTCCAGTCTATTCTTGAGCCTGTGGTTCTGCATTTACAAAGGAAAGAATTTAGACCTGAAACTGTGAAGACTGCTCAGTCTTCCCAGCACGTGAACAAACCTTAAACCCAGGCACATGCTTCACCAACATAAGTTCTCTTGAGAAGGGATGAAAAATTGAAAAATACCCTTACACAGGGTGATAACTACCAGGACACACATGGAAGGACTACTTGAAGTGACCATTTTGGAGTCATTAAAAGGGATAGGAGTGAGGCATCTAGTGAGGGAGGAGCTTACAGCAACATCTAGCTAATTAGTAGGGTAGGAGACAGGAGGCCCCATTCATTGAACTATTAATGGAGCTGGTGCTTTTAATTGGGATCTGGAGTTGCTGTGTTGGAGGGCTGTTCTCCATCCCCTCACCCCAGATAGAGATTAGCAGTAGTTTTATGCTAATTTATGTTGGCTGAAAAGCTAGTAATTTTAGGAAATGCATTTAGATTTCAGAGGGGCTGCTTATTAATATTCATCTCAGCTCCTATAAATATATTTCTAATCCACTGCAGGATTTAGTAGGTTGTGGATGTCAGATGTGTCACTGTGCACATTGGATTTGTTACAGAGCAGGGGTCATGTTAGGTCATGTGGGTCTCAGAGCAGGAGAGAGCCCATGCTGTGACACAGATGGATGCTAGCTCACTAGCTGTGTGATGTGGAAGGTGGCGTATCTGTGTTTCTGCTACAGCGATAGGAGCTGGACAAGTCCCAGGACAAGCACACTGATGTCTCATAAGCAGCTACCACAAGCAGCAGTCCTTTTCTCAGTCTCTTGGACTTCCCATATTTCTGGCTTCTCATACTAACTTCAAGTTATTGCTCCTTAACAGAGAAGGCAGATCCCTGCTTTTTCTTATGCTTCTTCAGGGGCTCTCACAGCAAAACCCATTTGCATAATAACTCTTCTCTCAGTCTTGTGTTTCCTAAACACCTTTGTACATCCCTTTGTCCCAAAGGGATGTAGATAGCTCTAACCCAGACTATACTTGTTGATACAAAGCAATTACCCATCACAGTTTCAACTTTGCTACTCCCTACCAAAACTCTGCTCTCCAGTTTAGCCACAACCCAGCAGAATATAGACATCCCAGAACTGGTACAATTTTCTAGACTCACCCCACTCACACCCCCATGCACTGACCTTTCCACATGCTTCCACTCACTTTCCCATTGATAAGAACTGGTTCCAGAACAAGAAAACTTTTTCCCTGTGACTGGCCCAAACTAGTTTCAGCCACAGCAGGAGCAGAGTATTCATTGGTTTGGCTGCCCTATTGTACAGCCTCTGGTGTCTGCAAAGCGTCCAAGAGGGTATACAATGGGATCCATGAGCAAAATCATGACATACAAGATCGAAAGCCTTGGATCCAAGGAAATAAGATTTCACAGAATATTAGAATGGTTTAGGTTGGAAGGGACCTTAAAGATCATCTAGCTCCAACCCCCCTGCCAGGGGCAAGGACACCTCCCACTAGACCTAATTGCTCAAAGTCCCTTCCAACCTGGCCTTGAACACTTCCAGGGATGGGGCAGCCACAACTTCCCTGGGCAACCTGTTACAGTGCCTCACCACCCTCAGAGTGAAAAACTTCCTCCTAATATCCAATCTAAATCTACCTTCTTCCAATTTGAAGCCATTACCCCTCATCTTATCACTACATGACCTTGTAAAAAGTCCCTCTCCAGCTTTCTTGTAGGCCTCCTTCAGATACTGGAAGGCTGCTACAAGGTCTCCCTGGAGCCTTCTCTTCTCCAGGCTGAACAACCCCAACTCTCTCAGCCTGTCCTCATAGCAATGGGGCTCTATTCCTCTGATCATCTTCGTGGCCTCCTCTGGACCTGCTCCAACAGGTCCATGTCCTTCTTATGCTGGGAGCTCCAGAGCTGGACACAGTATTCCAGGTGGGGTCTCACGAGAGCAGAGTAGAGGGGCAGAATTTCCAGAGTTTCCAGAAGGATCTGCTCCATGATCTTGCCGGGCACAGAGGAGAGACTGACTGGCCTGTAGCTCCCCGGGTCTTCTTTTTTACCCTTTTTTAAAATGGGGGTTATATTTCTCCTTTTCCAGTCAGCGGGAACTTCACTAGACTGCCACAACTTTTCAAATATGACGGATAGCGGCTTGGCAACTTCATCCGCCATTTCTCTCAGGACCCGTGGATGAACCTCATCAGGTCCCATAGCCTTGTGCACCTTCAGGTTCCTCAGCTGGTTTTGGACCTGGTCTTCTCCTACAGTGGGTGATACCTCATTCTCCCAGTCCCTGCCTTTACCTTCTGCAACTTGGGTGGTGTGGTTAGAGTCTTTACTAGTGAAGACAGGCAAAAAAGTTGTTGAGTACTTCTGCCTTCTCCATGTCCTGGGTGACTAGGTCTCCCATTTCCTTCCTGAGTGGGCCCACATTTTCCCTAGTCTTCCTTTTGTCACTGATATACCTATAGAAGGCTTTCTTGTTGCCCCTGACGCCCCTGGCCAGATATTACTCTACCTGGGCTTTAGTTTGCCTAACCTCATCCCTGGCTGCCCAGACAATTTCTCTCTATTCCTCCCAGGCTACCGGTCCTTTCTTCCACCCTCTGTAGGCTTCCTTTTTCTGTTTAAGGTTGTCCAGGAGCTCCTTGTTCATCCATGCAGGCCTCCTGGTGTTTTTGCCTGACTTCCTCCTTGTCAGGATGCATCGCTTCTGAGCTTGGTGGAGGTGGTCCTTGAATATTATCCAGCTTTCTTGGGCCCCTCTTCATTCCAGGACTTTATCCCACTGTACTCTATCAAGCAGATCCCTGAAGAGGCCAAAGTCTGCTCTCCTGAGGTCCAGGGTAGCAAGCTTACTGTGTGCCCTCCTCACTGCCCTAGAGCACTGAAACAGAAAACACAAATACCATTCCAAACAACCACTAGTAAGTTACTCACAAGCTGGGAGAAGCTGCATCCCACAGGCTAGTAGAAGAGCTTTTGGTTCCTTCACGTTCTGCACACCGGCTGCAAAAACCAGCCTTGGAGTAGATAAAACTAAAGGTGAGCCATCCTAAAGTCATCATCAGACTAACACCACCAAGGAGAAGAGGTGCTTCTACACCTTTGTTAGAACCAGCCTGCTCCGTGCCTCAGTCAGGAAGTCCTGGAGTAGATTCAGAGTTATGTTAAAGAAAGTTGTCTTAACTAGCAGGGAACACATCTTTCAGAAATGAAGCAGGCAGTAACTCATTCTAGTATAACCATTCCCTGAAGTAAGTAACATTGGATTTGTTTCTGGAATAACTAGCTCATTACCTCAGCCTGTGGCAGAAGCAGCAAGTGCCAGCCATCTGGAGTGCTAGATGGCCTGTTGCCAGCATAGCTCTGATGCTGGGGAAGAGGTGGGGAGCAGGGGTGAGTTAGAGCACTGAGCACATGCACAGCACAGACAGAAGGGAGAGTAAGGGAAGGAACATGTAAGAAAAAACTAAGGAAGAGAGAACTACTCTTAAAGAGCCTGTAATTGATGTCTAACTAAGAGCAAGCAGATGCTGGAAACAAGATTATTTCCAGTCTGTTTGCGAGCAGGAAGACAGAAGAAAAGGTAAGCTAACCAGAGAGCAAGATTAGGAAGAAAAAAAAAAAAAAGGTAGAGAGCCATTCAGGAAAGTGCTTAATTCACTGCACTGAGTCAGGAAGTCCCAGAACAGTGAAAATACTATGACCTGAATGCCAAAACTACACCAGGGGCATTACAACACAGTTCTCTGCCATACTTGCAGACACAAAGCTTGTCTCCCTTGCTGAGGGAGTGTAGGGTCTGTAACACTTCGCGCACAGAATTCCTGTGGACTCTGCTTAGTGTCTTTGGCACAAGCCATCACACAGGCTTTCCTTGCCTTATTCTGCTACTACAGCACAAAAAGTACTCAGGTGGAACCAGGTCTTTTGCACAGCCCAAAGCATTTTTTCCTTTTCAGGTTAAAAGCCAGTACTATGACTAATTTGTCAGCATAAAAACAGCTGCTGTCCAGCCACACACAGACACTTTCTAGGAACACAGATACAAACAAACAAAAACAAAAATCCCCAAACCAAATAACACCACCTCCTACCCACCAAAAAAAGAAACAACTCCAAACTCAACAACCTAAAAGAAACACTATTTACTACATACAGAAATAGGCCTCAAAGTATCAAATCCTAGTGACTTTAACAGAGCAGAAAATCATCATCAGACAAGCAACTCACTCTCTATTAGGGTTTACATACCTATTAAATAGAGACTTGCTGGCAAAAATTGGTTCAAACAAAGGCCAGGTGTGGCCATTCAGAGTACGTAAAGGAAATAGGGTAGGATGATTTCCTTGATTTTTCCCTAGTACTTACTGATACCAGTAAGGTAAAGCAAGGCTATGGTAGAGAAATTACAATGCTCTGGCAGTATAGAATTTTTGCAGCAATATGCTGTACAAGAAGCCTATTCCTCTTTTCTGCTGTTACAGTCTCTTAAAGTCTGAGCTCTTTGTGCTGCAAGGGGTTACAGTCAAAACCTGAATATATCAGGGGAGCTGTGTTTGTCTTCTGTTGATGTGAGGCTATCAATCAGCCTGTGGTACTCTCCTCTTAAAAAGTCAAGGCCCCTAGTGTGTGCCTCCCCCATTTTTCTTTCCTTGTTCCCTCAGGCTCCTTAAAGAAAATTGTTCTACTGTTTAGGAAACTGCATGTGAGAGTCATGCCTGCAGCGAGCTAATGCAATATTGCTGTGGTGCAGAGCAAGTATCCCTTTCTCTGGAAGCAGGAGAGAACAGACCTTTCCCTGTAAAGGACAGGCAAGCTGCTTTTTAGGTGAAGCATGACAAAAGAGTTTTGTCTTTTCCCCCCAGACTAAAATGTGCTAGTTTGGGCTGATTCTAGGGAGGAAACATTATACCACCAGATGACCAGGAGGCCAGCAGCTAGCACTGATTTAGCCAGCCACAAACTAAGAAGCTAGATCAGATCAGGGTTTGTCTGATTTTGTTTGTCACAGAAAAAGCAAGACAGCTGCTTCTGAAGCTGCTGTAAAATCTGAGTAGTAACACTTGGGCAATAACCTACCCCTAGATGGTTGGTGGTTGCTCCACGCTGTGAAGTTTTGGTAGCTGTTCACGCTGCAGCTGGACCCTTTTATGTCAGCTATCAGCTTTTGTGATCTCAGTTTTTAGTTGTATTTTCTGCTGAAGATTCTCAGTGAATCTGCACTGTCAGCCAAAAAAAAAATTTTTTTACTCTTTTAACTCTTTTATAAATTTATAAATACTTCTTGCACAATATTTATTGTCTAAATAACTTGCTAAATATTCTGGAGCCCTGAGAACTTTGATGGTATCCAGAAACAATGACTTGTAGAGGTTATTTAGAAACTTTCGACTGGGATCCACTATACAAAGTGGTTGTCACTGGATACTCCTGTTTATTAGTGTCTATTGATGCCTATTGCTCTTTACAAATGAATATTGACACCAAATAAAACAACATAATAGGATATACAGTGAAGATGTGGTTGATATTTTGGGCTTCTAGCATGCTAATCCATTCTTTTTCAGTGACAGAAATCTCAAAGGTAATGAAATTGTTATTGCTGTGGGTTAAATATCAGCCAGATCATGTACTCAGTGAGAGCCAAACAAACCTTTTATCACTGCAGGGATTTCACAGATGTAAATGGAAACAGAATGTTGTTCCACACTCTGCACTCTAGAAACTGCCCTGGATAAAAAGATGGGTGGCGAGGAAAAAAGAGCCCTGGCATTCAAATGTCTCACTCAAGAACCTGATCATGTTCAGGTTCATCCAGAAGCTGGGGAGCTTCTGGATACAGCAAAGGGAAACCTTCGGTGAAAACTCAGCTGTTTCTATTATGAATCCACACGTACTTTGAGTTCAGATGCAAGTAAAACTGAGGATAAGGAGTGTTTCAAAGGAACAAGGGCAGGGTGATGACTTTGGTTTGTATTTTTTATCCCACCTTTGCACTTCCCACATACTTTGGCTCTTCATCCCCTAGGCAAAACATGAGTACAGGTGGTAAATCAGAATCAGTCCACTAAAGTAAAAGGAAGTATAGCTGAGTGAGTGAAAAAAAATGTAAGAAACCAGGGTAAGGGGTCCCCAATGTATCAGCTGAGCCTCTTTCCTCTCGCCCTGCTGCCCCTGCCTAAGAATAGCAGATGCTGCCTACAATAAGTGACCAAGGAGTCCTTGTCGCTTTTTATCTTCTTTCAGAAATTGATATATCTCTCTTCTTTATGGCAAGGTCTCCAGGACTTCTCTAATGAAAACCACCTTTTTTGTTTCCCTAAGGTCATCTGTGCTGGGAAGAAGGCCATGCTTTGCTGGTTTCAGCCATCTAATTAGGAAAGGGGTTGTGTGAGTAAGCAGGTAGCTCAGGAGCTGATCTTTTGTGAACAGAGAAAATTTCATTTGTGCAAAGAGAAACGTGGGGCTTAGGCTGAATTATTAAATGAATTATAACATCAGATCACTTGCCTTTGCATGATTTAATTATCAAAGATTTTCTAAATGAAGAGGGTGTGGGGGGGAACCAGAAGAGGGACAGAGCATTTCCTGAGGGAAATGTCATCTTGCCAGTTGCATCCCTTACTTGGAGACGTCAGGCCAAGGTCATTAAAGGAAGGTGACATGGTGCGATCATTTGTGATGGTTTGTGTTGCCAAGCACCAGCTTTTCCATGACGTGGCATATATATTAACATGTGGAAATAAATGTGTAAATCAAAGTATTCAAGTGACTACTTTGAGCATTGAAGGCCACTTTTGTCCCCAGAACAAAGAGAGTCAGCCACCGTCATGCGTATTGAAGCTACATCAGACAGAAAGATGGGTGAGCAAAGAATTAAGCCAGTTTCACAAATGGTTAACTGAGTCATAGAAAACTGAGTGCTAGGAGAGAAATGTAGGACAACCCTCAAAGCTGCATGCAGAAATGGGCCTGATCCTCAACATACCACCAAGTATAGGAACCATTTCTAGAAAAAAATGTTATTAGGGGATATGTGCAAGATTAGCTAGGAGACATCCAAACTTCCAGTTTAATGCATCATGGGAAGATGAAGGATGCTGAAGACAATTGTAGGCAAGCTGGTCTGCACCAGCCTAGTAGCAATACAGAGTCCAAAAACAGGGGGATCAAAAAATATATTTAAACCTTTTAACCATACAGTGAAAATTGGTAATGTTCCATGGATTTCTGGGAGAAACAGCAGTGCTAAATAAAAAAGAGATGAAAATGATGGATACTTCAATATTACCTATTCTCTCTTAGTGTATCAGACCTATGCCCCAGCCTCCTTCATCCTGTTATAGGGAAATGGATCATGAACCATCAACCAGACCTCTGATACCCAATGATCAGCTCTATGGTGCTTTTGGGGACAGTTGCATTCTCTTTCACCTATGCCCAGAGATTTTCAGCCTTCTATTTTTTATGCTGCATAGAAACCTAGTGACAAGTAACACACAGTTGTAACTCCCAGGTATCAGCAGCTCAGGTCTTACTGTCTGAATTTGTTACCATTGCTATTACTTGCTCATGGAACTAGCTGCAGGCCTAGTACCCAGATCTTAAATCAGGAACTGAGCTCAGTTCAGATTCATGTACCAGTAAAACTAGGCAGCACACATCTTCCCCATCATTAGCTTTAGGAGGCAATAATAAGCATACCAGTTAAATTTAATCCCAGTTTATCTCCATTTTACCCCCATGAGTTGAATGTTGTTGCATCATTTTAAACAACCCTTTCTTCTGAAAAGTCTTTGGCTCGGCCTTGCTCCACTTAGTGCTGCTAAAGCTTTGTGGGTGCAAGTCAGGAGTAGAGTAAATCATGTAACAGCGAGGTTAAACCCTGTGACTTTGAACACAGACAAACAGAAAGGCATTTAAATGGGCTTCTGTTCTTTTTGCCGATCATTGTCAGCAGGGATACTATTTTAAACTGCCTCATCCTCTCTGGCACAGTGGTTCACTTCAGGATTGCAGCAGAAGGCCAGGAAGCGTCAGCAGCACATCAGGAAATGAAAATGGTGTTCAGGCCATTAGGAACATTGGGAGGTATTTCAATGTATTGAGACCTGAGCAAGATCAGGGGCAACTGAAATGATGCTCTTGCTGCTTGGATGAGTGGCACTGAAATTCTTCTGTACATGGGCACTCTCTTCACTTGCTTCCCTGTAGTTCTTTCCGGCAGGCTAGCATGTTTCCTGTGCAAGAAACTTACTGTCCTTCTCAGATGAATTATCCGAAGTACCTCAGACACTTTAACATTTCTTGTCAGACTCATAAAACAAGTCTTACCTCAGCTGGCAATGAAACTGATGTGCTGTGACAGTCACAAGCAGGGCAACAAAGAGAATCATTAAATGTCAGTAGATCTGAGAAAGACCTCAATGTCCTACTACCAGAAAGAACAGGATGTGTCTCCAAAAGTGACAGTCCTGATTTCTGCATACAGGAATGTGTGAATGTAGAGACTGATATGCCAAGTTTTATTAATGCAGGTTTTCTTTGAAAAGAGTTACTCATTTGTGGACCTTGTCTTACCATTAGGTCCGAGATTGTGCTTTTCTGTGACAAAGAGCAGGAAAGAAATCTCCATTGTCTTAATTTCTTTTAAAAAATGTTTCCCTGCCTACAGGAAATATTTGATGGGAGAAGACAGCTCCTATTTCACAGGTCATGCATTGCAAACTGCGTGTACATTTTAACACAACATGAAGGTAGCTTGTGGAATTATAACCCTGAAAATGAAATATCTCAAAATATGAAAGGGCAAGAGAAATTTTATGGCTAGAAAAAGTAGTGGTACAAATCTTCCTGCTACTTTAATGGAGATCAGCTTGTTCAGGAAGATTTAGAGATTTAAATTCCCTTCAGGGAACTTATATTTAAGTCAGCAGAGTTGATTACACTGCAGGGTGTTCAGATGTTCTTCTTCAGTGGCTGGACTTTACTCACCCCCAGGGGAATTTAAGCAACATCACTGCAATGGACAGAAAGACTGAACAGAGGAACCTTCCAAGGCAAAATCACTGCCAGCATAGAAAATATACTTCACCTTTGCTGTTTCCTCTTAACTGGTGGCAAGTGCATTATTTAAAAGTAGACTGGATGAAGTACTTGTAAATGTACCGCAAGGAGGAGCCTTCACTGTGACAGGGAGAAGAGATATTTCCTTTCATAACCACTCTGCTTTTGGTGAGAAGGGAATATGTTCACCCAAGTCACTGCTGGGTGGGTGCACAACCAGGTGCAGAGAGGAGGTGCCAGTTTAATCGTGGGACTTGTAAGACTGTATCTTTCCCTTCTGTTTTTTTTCACCTGCTTTTCCTTACTGCTAGCTGAACTCTTGGAATAGCCTCTGCTCACCAGAACATACAGCAGGTGAGAGAGCTGAGAATGAACTGACTGGTGTGAGGAAGCTTCAAGGAGCTGCAGCCCACCACAAATAGTGACCTCTTGGGATGTCCTTGGGGTTTTGCCTGGAATACAAACATGAATACCTGGATGTCACCCTGGGCCAGCAAGAGTAAATCAGCCAGTAAATTTCTGAACTGTTCTCAATTCTGTACTGTGATTCTTTTTTCTTTTCTTTTTTTTTTTTTTTAATCACAAAGAAAAGGCACATTCATTTTCCTAAGAGTGACCAGATCTTTTCAGTCTAGTACAGCCTGGAGCTTTCCTACAGTCCCTGTGAAACAGAGGAGAGACCATGCTGTGCCTTGGCAATAGAAGTCACCAGAATCAAACACATGCAGGCAACAATTGTGTTCTGCAAAGGAGCTAAGAGCTGGTGAGGTTTTGCTGTGGCAGTGAGTGATAAAGATTAGCTAACCCTGCTAACGAGATATGCAGACACTTAGTCAATCTCAGAATTCAGGAGCAGTTGGCTGATACCCAACCAACCAAAAAAGCAGATGCTAAAACCTTGTTTAATATTCTGCTGACAGCGCTGTGGAGGTTACATGTGAATAAATGGGAAACAGCTGCCCACTGCTGCTTTTCCACTGCAGCCATGTCCAATATGACCCACTCACTGAAATATGAACGTTGCAATGGATTGTCTTTGATCCCGCAAGCTTTGTGTGAGCCTGAGGAGGGAGGATGACTTGGGAAGGACAAGGATGGACAGTGTACAGAAAGAGTTATATGGAATAGGAAAGAAATTGAACTGGGTGGTGGGGGACAGACTGTATTTTAAGAAAAAAATACTGCTAAAGCAGCAGTAAAGCTCAGATCTGAGGAACTAACCAAGTTCTAGACCTTGTAAAAGGTCTCTCCATTCTTGTAAGAGCAAGTATCTTGACTCGCAGCAGGCTTTGAACAAGGCTTTGTCACCACGTTCCAGTATTTAAAGGGTGACTGCAAAGAAGGTGGAGACTCCCTTTTTACTAGGAGTCACACGGAAAAGGTGAGGGGTAATGGGTACAAGTTACTCCTGGGGAGATTGCCATTGGACAAAAGAGGACAATTTTTCACAATGAGAACAATCAGCTATTGGAATAATCTCCCCAGGGAAGTGGTGTATTCCCCAACACTGGACAGTTTTAAGATTTGGCTGGACAGGGTGCTTGGTCATCTTGTCTAGACCCTGCTTTTGCCAAGAAAGGTTGGACCAGATGATGCTCGAGGTCCCTTTCAACCTGGTATTCTATGATTCTATGAAACATTTGTGGCTAGGTTAGTACTCAAAGAACCAGTCCCTGTACTAACATCAGCCCAAATGTGCAGTGGATGCTAAAGAAGGGTAGCTATAGCCCCTATTGGTGATGTTACTGTGCAGCAAAGTTTGCTTCAGGACTCACTCAGGACTGCACTCTCAGTACACAGATTGGATATGGAGCCAGCTGCAATGTCAGTGATGAAGTCGCCAACACCACACTCACAAACGGCTCCTCCAAGGAGCCCAGCTCTGGGAAGTGAGCACTTAAATGGTGGAAAAGTGCCTGGGGATACCATGGCTCCACCAAGGAGTGACTGTAGCACAGCCCAGCAGAGCATTGTCATCATAAGCTTCGATCATCAATACAGAGGCTTTGCATCTGGGCAATATGTGAATGATCTCTTCAGTTATCTGTATGATTAACTCAAATGTTTGCATTAAACTAGGCAGAGCGCTCACTGCAGTCTGGTGGGGTCCACATACAGAAATTTCTACAGAGTGCTGTAAAAATCTTATAGCTGATGATTTTGGGTCTGCTCCAAGCTCATGGAAATTGGGATTTCCTCATTTTAAAGCAGTGGCCATTAGAGGTCTAATCTCTTACACTGCCATCCCTTTAAATACATACATTTATTCCCAGAATAATCTTTGCAGGTCTGACCCCTGCTGAGAGTCCCAGAACATCACATACACCCTGTACATGCTACTCTTATGGCTTAAGAAAGAGACCAGCAGCTCACTGCATTATTCCTACATTTGCTACTGTTTTCCTTGATTATTTCGAGCCTGTCATTAGAAGTAGGGCTGAAGCAGGAAGAAATGTTGGTAATAAATTGTATGCAGAAGCAGATAATGTGCCTTCTCCTCCCTATTGCACAGGACTAAAATCCTAGGAAACGGAAACTGGGATTTTGTTGGCATTAGCGGGTAAGATAGCAAATTATTATCTCTTCCAGAAATGGAAATAGAGCACTTGAAAGCTTTACAGAGAGCAGCACTAGCACTGAACAGACACTGACACAGACTTGACATTTCCTAAAGCCATTGCCAGGGAAGGGTTGAATGCCTTTGCATCTCCAGTGGCAGTCACACAGGTGTATGGAGAGTAGACCTGGCCCAGAATGTTTAGATGTCCTTTATCTGGGTACACGGAACTGCTGTCTAAATAACAACAGGGACCTGCCAGAGAAAAGGCTAGTCTTCAGCAATAGCATGGTATCTATCAGGTGTCTCTTTTCAGTATCCTCCCGTGTAGCAATGCACATCTCATTTGGCCACTACTGCCCAGCAAGGAGGCTTCCTACTGCTTCACACAAGAAGTCTCTCTCTCTTCAAAAGAGCATCATCTGATTTCAGTACAAGATCTACGTGACAAAATGGTCAGTGTTTGGAGCTGATGCCCAGGCACTAGAGAAATCTGGGGTTTAAGAATCTGGGAGAAGCTGGCAAAGTTGAGCTAGGGCACAGATAAAACCTCCCACTTTCAGTGAGAACTAAGCGAGGCTGTGCAGAGCAAGGCAGGGTGCGGTGTGCATTTGAGGTCTGAGAAAAAAAGGACCAGGAGACCAAGCAGTGTCATGCAGGAGAACCATGTGGTGAGTTTTTCTCGGTAGAGCTCTTTGTCTGTATTGAAAACATGTCTTCATCTATGAAAAGTGAAGCAATAAAGCAACTTTTGTTGGTAACATGCTAAAAATAAAAAGACAGATCAGTCTTCTGATAAAAAGGAAGGAGATGTTCAATACGCTTTTTGTCCAGTCTCTTCACAGAACAGTGACTTCCCAGACAACTTGATCCTGGAGACAGAAGGGAAATGTATTTTGTGGCACATAGGCTGGGAGGGGGACCAAAACTGGCTATTAATAATCAGGCACATTAGTTAAGCACAGTCACACAGTGACATTTATTTTTCGCTTCACCAAAATGAGCAATAATTAAGTGAAACTGGCCAGTGAGCTTGTTCTGTTACTGACCCAGAGGCTAGGGAAGAGGGAGCTTGTGACTGCTGTTAGATAAACAAAGGCATCAAATGGAAACACCCCTGGCTTTACCATAAATGTATAGCAACTGCTGTCACGACTCAGACTGAGAGTCTGTCTAGGCTGACATCCTGTCTCCACTGTGAGTGGAAAGCAGTAGATGCTAAAAGTTGTTGTATAAAGAAGCCTCCAGTGAAAGAGAGTGGGAACTCAAACACAGACACTGTGCAGTTCTTCATCCTGCTCTCCTGCTCTTCAGCACTCTAAAAGCACCAGCTGGGGACTAAAGTTTGGAACTAGGGCTCAGGACCCATCTCTACTCTGAATTCACTGGTAATGTTTGTTCCTATTATTGTACCTGAGATGAGTGACAATAGTGTAGCATCTGTTCATCCAATGAATCACGAAGGATTTCAAAATTGTTTTATGTGACACAACTCTTTTCCCGCTCCCTCGTTGAAGCAGAATAAAGTGGGATACCATGGCACAGGGTCAGGGCAATGTATGAGGTCTACATCACAGCACAGAACTATGGGGCTCTTTGGCAGTAAATGGCAGATGTTAAGGCACAAATGCTTTGGGGTAGAAGCGAGAGCAGTGCTTAGGGAGTCATGGCAAGAGATGGATCCCTGCTATTAGGAAGGGCCACTCCTGGGAAGTGGATTAAAAGAAATACCTGAATGGCTGTTTTATGATGCAAAGGAAGAAAGTGCAGCTACTTTTTCCCACTCTGATGTCCCTGACTATTTCAGTGACGAGCACCAACGGGTTCTCATGCCCACCTACAGGTTAAATACAAAAGAGGCCTTATTCCCAGACACATCTTCAATGTTGATATTTGTCCCAGGAGACACCATGTCTCTCTGCACCAGAATCCCCATGCAGACAAAGTCCATCAGGAATATCTTAGCTGTAAGATGAACTTTCCTATGTTGTACAAGTAACCACAAGCAGCCACCCAAAGGCAATGGGCCTGAGCAGCACTGATTCAACACCCTCTTTCAGACCCATGCTACATCAAGTACTTTGCTTGAGCAAGGCCATATTGAGGAAGGTGTCAGAAGCTCTGAAGCAGACGGATGCGGGATAATCTGAACCCTTGGTAGATTTAATCCAATACCATGCTAGTCAGGCACAGCAACATGGGCTTTTGTATCACTTGAAGAATTTTTTTAGCTTAAACTATGATAACTCTTTTAGTACAATTGGCAGCAGCTCAGGATTCCTCTATAAAAGAGATACATCCAAAGGGAAGGTTTCATCAAAATTGCAGTGAAAACTGGTGGCAAAACTGAGATGGCAGTATTTGCATCTATGACTGTTTTTCACTCTCCTGCTGTAAAGATTTCAACCATGTTTCCTCCAAACGGGTTTAGAAAGAGTTCATCCAACCCTGGATGGAAATGCTGATATCTGAAATGTCGAAGTGTGTGGGTGGGCAGTGTTCTCTCAGCTGCATATTTTGTAAATGAGAACTAAGAAAAGGGATTTTCTTCTTTAAGACTGGAATTAAAACAAACAAACCAAAGAAATAAAAAGTAATGTAATGGGGTCATCACAAAATTGTTTTCCTTTCAGTATAAACTGCCATAATTATTATTTAATGATAGCAATTGAAGAATTGGTCCCCTTTCAATATAGGCATGAGCCCATCTGTTAACTGTGAATCATGCAAATAATGTGACATCGGAGACTTCAGATAAGAGTTTAACTGTTTTGCAGATAGCATTCCTCATACTCTACACACTGTGCATTCAGCTTTATGGTCTGGCTGGGAGGATTTGGTTAGAATTCAGGGAATATCTGTGCATATTTTAAAGATTCTGGAAGTTATGCCAGTAGTGAGTTAGTGAATACCTGAGTTTATGAGCTCTGGGCTCAGACCAAAATACCATCCTGCGTAACAGTGAACTCCAGCTTTAGGATGGTTCTGCTCAGGGTTTGAACTCTGAAGAAAAAGCCTTTTACTGATCAGCATTGTAATTACAGTGCTGCCTGGCAAGTTCAGGTGGTACCTTTGACTGTAACAGGAGGAGAGGCACATGTGTGATTGCATTTGAGACCTTCCTCACATCATCTGTGCTGTGAAAAGCACCTTTCAGGGAATCACATCTAAGCCTTAACCCTACAAGCTGTTCCTGCAGGCAGAAATCTGTGTGAAGCCCACAGGAGTCAAAGGGCTCTTTGCACACAGACAGGCCCAGCTCTGGGTGGGCTGAGATGGGCTTTGTGGTGACAGTGTGTCCAGTGGCTTGAGAGTGACTCACCCACTTGCCCATGGGCCAATATTAAGTAACATTGAAGGCAATTCTGTCTACAGCCAGAGCGTAGAGCCACACACTGGGGAGATGAGGTGGGAATGAAAAATGAACAAGTAGATTTTCAGGCTCCATCAAGGAAGTCCAGAGTTTCAGAAAAAGCAGATAGAGCACTAAAGCATAAAACACGCACATTTCACATGTATACACACTTCAGGTGTTGGTTTCAATGATGAGGTCCATGCCAATTCTTCCCTGGGGCACCAGCCCTGTCATGCAGACAGGAAGAAAAAAATTCTGTGAGTGATCCAGTTCCCAACAAATGCTGCACTGTCCACGTGGATTATTTGTCCATCATGCAGATAAACAATCTAGTCTCCTGGAAGCCAGTCTGCTATCTTGTTGCTAAAATAAGGCTCAGTTTTTAGTATTTATTGTGCATTGTCATTTTCATGTTAAGATCATCTGGCAAGCAGTGCAGATGGGCTGTAAGACAAGCTTGATTGTGAGTGTTAAAAACAAGTGCCCATTTTAAGTGACTAAACCAGAGTGGCTCGCTATCATGTGAGCACCTCTCAGGTTGTATCTTAGCAACTGGCCAGCCAAAAACAGATGATCAGCACATCTGAAAGCTTCTCCAGACTTACCTGAAGCTCTTGGGTGTAGAAATTGTGATGAACTCTCTAAAAATAGGCACTGCTGCAAGAACTGTCCTACTTTGGAGGAAATAATAATATTCCAGACCATGGGCTGAAGAACACAGGGTCTGTTTAAAGTTCTGTCCCTGACTCACTGTTCAACTAATTTTTGCCAAGGCCCACAAGAACCTGTGTGGGGCCTTGATGTAGGGTGGCTGACATGTACTTGCAGTTTGGATCCAGGTGGAACCTGCTTTTTAGATACCCCTTGCTCCAAGGGTTGTTCATACAACCCCGCTGACTGCCAGCTGGCCCAACCTGAGCTAGCTCTCATCAACTTACCAAGAGCACTGGAAGTCTCTTCTATGAGTGGTGTTAACACTATTTTGGAGGCCTGCAATGCCTTCTTCACAAGCTCACTCATGAAAATGAAGCTTAGGAGTGTTTCAGACAGAATTTTGTGCAAGACAATGTAGCCCTTCACTGACAACAGTAAATCAAATCAGAAATATTCCTAAAAATTAGCAGTAACATCAGACTAGGCTGAATTTCTGCAGTTATCTGTGGGAGAATAAGTTTCTATAAATAAACTGAAGCATTGCAATATTTTTGATGAAGGAAGTTCAAAACAAAGCCAAATTGTCAAAACAGCCCCAAGCCTTTCAAAGCAACAAAACTCTTTTAGTCCAAACACATGAGCATTTTCAGACACACTGTACTGGACAAAACAAGATTGTGTGGGAATGCACAGAGGGAAAGTCACTCGACTCTCTGGGGCAGTGGGCACATGACCACATGCATTTGCGTAGCACTTAGCGTTGACAGATTGTTTATCAGGGACGAGGTACTAATAATTTTTCCCTTTTCATGAAAAAGAAATGAGACAGAGAGAAGTCAGTACATTTTTGGGGGGTCCTTTGTAGCCTAAGCAAGAAACAAGCTCCAGGCAACTTTCTTTGCTTTCAAGGTTGCTGTCCCATGGACTGTGGTATTTCTCCCTTAAAGCTGATGGCAGCTAGGCCTATTTCATACAAATCTGAATGAGCAATAAATATTTGAAAGTCCAAACATTCATTAAAGACTCCTGATTCAAAACCTACTGAAACATGATTTTTTTATGTATCCCACAAGCCTGTTTGTGGTATAGATCATCTCCCACTCAGTGCTGTGGCTATAAAGATAAAACATATTAAAACAAAAATATATTTACAACAGATTCCACTCTGCCAAGACAAAGAGCACTAAGTGCTGTCACTTGCTTCAGAATCTCTTCTATAGTGACTTACTCTCTTGTTCATAGCACTTGTACAGTTCTAGGTGGAGACTAGGAACCATCCTAATCTTTGGAAGAACAACTCCCCAAGCAACCACCTTCAGCAGTTCCAGTTATCTAACTCTCCTCATGGCAGCAAGGGGCCTCCTGGTACCTCTGTGGATGGCCAGGGCAGGGGTGGGGAAGGCAGAAAAGGTAAAGGACAGGTCTTTTTCCATGTAACATGTTTAATATCAGCTGGACACCTCGGGAGTTGGACCTTGTGACCTCTAATGCTAGAGAGGGGCTGGGGACCTCTTCAAGGAAGTGTCCCATGGGTAGCTACACTGCATAGCTATGAAGCCTGTAACAGCCACAAAAGCTGTTAAAAATCGGCCACTTGGCAGTCCTCTTCAATGCTTTCTGACTGTACCTCACTGAGGGACTGTAACTGTGACATGTCTTGAAATACAGAAGTGCTAAGTATGATTATTATTGCCATAAGTAATGAATACTCCTAGAAGTTCACAGTGCTGAGTTGATTTCTAAACCATCTGGTGCAGGTTTCTAGCAATGCTCTCCGGGGAGAAATGGGTGAACTCCCCGTAAGCCCTTTGAAAGCTAGTGAAACTCCAGGCAAGCCGAGCTGCCTTGGCTCAGCACAACAGCTGCGTCAGCCAAACTCTCATCCAGACAGGGATTAACCACGTAGGAGAATGAGAGAAATCGGTTTAACAGGAGGAAAGGGAAGGACGGTAATGGAGAAATGGTGAGTTGGTATTAACTGTAACCTCTAAACAACAGGTGGAAAATATGTCCAAACACAGAATACGCTTCAGATGTAACAGCTCCAAGTTAAAAGCCTGCTCTAATTTAACACACTTTCTGCCCTTACTACTGAAAACTCAGCCACTGCTTCTGTTTTCTCTGTCATCTTTGACATGTGCACAGACACCTACCAAGTTGTGGCTCTTTCCCAAGTTCAATATACAGCATCTACATTAGTAAAAGAGTCGTCTGCTTGGCCCTGGCCCTCCCACACACAACCAGACCCAAATGATGGAAGATCTTTACAGCTCAGGGCCTGAATAAACCATTCTGGGATGAAAGGGATGTGGGGGAGAGTAGTGCACAGCTCTTTCTCCATTCACTGCAGCTGCACTGAAAGCAATTTTTAAAGACCCAAAGTACGCATTTACTATGTTCATAGGATTCATGCATTTGGATAACAGAAGAATCCCTATAGGAACATACAGATTATACCCACTAACAATCATTCAGAGATCTTATTTGCTCTTTGTTAAATCCAAATTTCACTCTAAGACTGGTGTGGGACCATTATGAGAAAGATGTGTAAAATGACCCGATACAAAGATTGAGACACAGGTCAAATAATACAAAGGAAAAAACCTAACAAGCCTCCTGGTCTTTTGCCCCCAAATTCTTAATGGCTGCTTGAAAAATTACTTTCACTGAGTTCATATCTCTGTGTATTTCCTAAGGAATTTGTACACCTTCATTTTATGTAGCACAAATTTGTCATTGATTGGCCCAAAAATTTACATAGAGAGAAAGCCTTACATGCTTCTCAACAATTCAGGAATTTAGCAATCAGTCAGTCAAGCATTCATCAGCCTCAGCTGGTATAAATGTGGCATTATCTAAAATTCATCTGTCTTTATTATACCCTGCTACAGAGGAAACAAGAAATCTAAGTGTACCCATCCAGCAAACAGCAGCTTGTTCCTACAAAAGGCAGAGATAATTTACTGCAAAATCAACAAAGGGAAAAAAAGCTGAGCAGAGAAGCTGGATTGCATGGACAGGCAGAGCGAGCCTTTCATTTCAGCACTGCTCATTAGCATTATATAGAAAGCAGGGTCGCGGGATTTCAACACATGTCTGTCTCTTCTGGGACTCATAACACAACCAGCAACATAATTCCTGGTTAAATAGAGCTCTCACTTGTTTCTTCTTAAATAAGAGAACATATACCCAGGGTTTGGAGGTGCTGTCAGGTAGCTGGTTGGTAAAGAGTAATTGTACAGATTCCAGGGAAAAATATACATAGTCTTCCTCCTAGTTTATTATTGTACTTTCATTCCTATGCGCCTAGCAGGGAATCATCGCATAGACTGCAATACTGGGCACTGTACATGATATTACAACAAAGAAAATGTGAAATAAAATCAGCAATCAAAGCTGACTTCTAAGTCTTCATTTTCAGAGGGTTCATCCCACCACAGAAACATGGAGGAATTGTATTTTTTCCAGGGACTATGTTTTATTTATCTAAATACTGCTGCATTGCAATAATACACTGGGCTTGTGAGCTTGTGAGCTCCAGAGACTGAAGCCCTTAGAGAGATGGATTTATAATACAGGCCTCCACCCCAGGAGGATGAAAGAGTTGTGCAGCTCTGGGTTTCATTACCCTTTGGCCCCTCTGCTCAGGCTGTGGCCATGGGGGACCAGAGAGGGAAAGCTATTCTGAGAAGACAGTTTTGAGATTAAATGTCTCTCTTTTGTCACACAGAAAGCTGCAGAGAAAGAATGAGCACATCTTTCCCAACCCCTGTGTGGGACCCACTCTCCAGAGGGCAACCTTGCTCCCAGTGCCCCAAGCACAGGCCACGAAAGACAACCTGTAGGCACTGGGACCTACCACAAGCCAAACGGCCAGTGCGGGCCTGTGGGTCAGGTTCACCCCACGAGATGCCTCCAGCCAACCCACCTGCTGGGGCACAAGGGACATTGACATGTGAAATACATGCACCTGCATGCAGGTGTACACAGCTCAGTGCTTAGAGACGCAAACCGCAGCTACTCCATCTATGTGCTGGTCACCTCCATCTGCTGATGAAACCTTGGGGCTTGCTGCAATGCATCCCAAACTAACATCTGTCCCCAACAGGTTGAGCCACTCTGTGTAAAGCAAAGGAAACTTTGTTGCCCATCACCCTTCTGAAACATGCATGCAACTAAAATTATAGTAATTCATTGATACTGTTTACCCTAATTTGTGTCATAACTGGAACAGCATCACAAAACATCCTTACTTTGTCAGCCAGGGGGGAGCTAAGAAATGCAGGTCAAAAGGTGTGGTGGTCAGAGGGATCAGGATGTTTCTCACCCCAACCCTGGCTCCTTCTGCCTCATTTCTGTGGCATCCTGCAGGTAGATCTGTGCCTCACACATTCATAAATTAGTGACAATCTTTTTTGACCAAAATACTGCAAAGTTGGGGTTATGCTTATTCATGCAGAGTTTCAAACTACTCAGAGGAGAGAGGACCTGTAAACTACACCAGCAACACAGCCATTCCCAAACCACCAAACAGTAAGCACAGAGACAAAAATATATCGAAAGCTCCAGTGCCAAGGAGCAATGCTTGGGGACTATCCTGAGGGTGTCAACTGAAAAATGACACTTGTCCATGGTTCCAAGACAGGAACCCAGCTGGAGCCCTCACCAGGTAACCCCTCCCAAGAGCCACAAAACAAAAAACCCTTGCATCTTCCAGAAAATTACAGAGAGAAACTGATAGCCTGTCCTCCTGGCTCATGTCTTACTCCACAATTAGCAGGCAGCTCAGTCTTGTCTACCGCTTGCAAGCACGAAAGGGTTAAGACGAACCTTGCACAAACTTTGCTGTGAGCTGAGCTCACAGCCTCCCTCCCTTCCCTCCTCGCCTGCAGCTGAGCAGCAGCAGCATCGGAGCACTACGGATCCTCTCTGCTCTAACTGTTGCCTATTGCTGCCGCGGGAGGGGACTGGCTGTTTCCATCCAAGCAGTGAAGCTCATGAGGAGAAGGCTCCTTGCCCCCTTCTCCTACCACCTGCAAAGGAAGGGCATCAGCAGCGATGCTGTTCAGTTAGACTGTCAGTTGACATCTCAAGACCGGGAGTAAGAGCCATCCCTGTCAGCGAACCATGTGAATTCAAGAGCAGAGGAGAAGAAAGTGCACTTGGCATGTCTGTTGCTGAAAAGACAATATCCTGACTCCAGCAATAAGACGGCAAATCTTTCCTGCACAAATCCCACTACCTGGGAGGAGATGTTGCTAGATAAATCACCAGCAAGCTCGTGGTCTGAACCAGCTGCTCTAGTGCCTAGTCCCAACACCCCTGCCTGCTCTGAAAGGTAACTATGCTTTATTCTGTTCTCTTCCTATGCACTACCACAGCTGAGACACTGACATACTATCTTGCACTTCAGCATGAGAACAAAAAATACCATCTACCACTGAAAGAAGAGACAACCCCCTCTTTCCTCTCCTCCAGATCCTCCCTGGAGAAAATGCAAGCCATGGATGGAATTGATACTTTAATGCTTTGTTTGCATTTCTTCAATGCTGATTTTTTTTCTCTAAAGGTCACCTAGACAGAATACACCTGGTACTGTCTGTGTTGAAAACCAAACCTTTCTGCACTTGCCAGCCATTTCAGCTCAGTTTAAATTAACAGCCGTGGAGAAGCCACACAAGTAATTGTTCTATTTTGTCCTACTTATCTCTTTGTAGTGGTTCTAGTATTGGGTGGAAAAGCGAAAGAGAACTCAGAAAAGTTGCTTGCACTTTCAGGGATGCCTTGCTGGCAAGTGGCACTTAAACCAAATATGGGAGTAAAAGGAAGCGAGTAGGCAAGACAAGACATTTTCTGCAGTTGCAAGATCAATTTGTACTGCCTGTCTGCACTGTTTTGGGGAGAATCTTTCTTTCTCTCTGCTCCTCAAAGACGCAGAGTAGGGCCATGCAGGCTTCAAAAAAATTCCCCAAACCTGAAGCTCCCCTGATAGCTGCAGTGGGAGGATGGTAATTTCAGTATCCATGAAGTTTTGGCTCATAAATTTCCTCAGTGACACAATCCAAGAAGAAACCTTTCTGTTGTTTTGTACGAGCCTTCTATTTTCACTACATGTTGGGTTTGATTTTTTAAAATCCTTGCTGAAAAACAACCACAAATTGATAAAAAAAAAGAAGTGTCTGCTTGGAATCAATCTGTACCCACTGAGCATCAGTGAACACTAATGGTGCTTGGCTCCTCTCAGAAATGGGAGTATTGTCCAGCCAGAGAAGAATGTCTAAGCCTTGATGTCCAAACCATGACACTTGATCAACAATTTAGATCACAGGGAATGTGGGCTCTAGTTATGCTGCTCTGCTCTATAACAAACTCCTACTTAATATCTCTGTCCATGGACTTCAGGGCTTGTCACCCTAACCAGTGAGATTTTGCCTCCTGTAATCTGAGTCATACAAAGTTACAATGCTGACCTGCTTTATACACAGTTTTTTCAGAATCTTTGTGTACCACTTATTTTCATATGACCTTGGTCCCTACAGTCTCCAAGCTTCTATTCCTTCAAGCGGAGTGTGCAAGGCTAAATCTACTAATATCCAAAAAGATGTGTTCAATGAGATAATTGGTAGATTGAAAAGCAAAGCTCTTCGGGGTTGCCTGGAGCTACTGAATTATTTCTGGCTCATTTCTGGAACTGATGTACTTAATTTCACAGCTTTCAATAGTCTGAATAGTTGATTGCTCCTGACAATTCTACAGTTGAAACTAAAAAAAAATAAAAAATAAAGCAAGCTGTGCCAACTCCCCATTGCTAATACTTTTTACTATTAATCTGCTCCTTTTATCAATAAATGCCCAGCTGAACTTTGTTAATTCATTGTCTTGGTTTGTAGCTTCAGACTAATGTCCTTAGCATTCTGCAGTCTAATTTTATCAAGTATGTAAAGCCATTAGGCTCTCTGCTCCTTAAGAAGATAAACTAGCTCTGGTTTTTGCTCTCAGTAAGACAGCAGATGAGACGGGCAAAGACATTGCTCTGTACGTTAACTCACACAAGTGTCAGATTCCAGATATTGCATTTCATTATCAACAGAGAAATCATACTGTAAAAACAGAGGTTTAATATGGCCAGTAACCTTCATACCCTCTATTTGCCACCTGCTGTGTAACGTAAGAATATTCTTCACAGGGGAAAATTTCCATTTATAGGTTTGAAGGGTGAAAATCACAGAGTTATTGCCCTATAATTGAGAGCAAAAGTGCCTGGCTGCAACACAACCTTCACTTTCACATCCCATGCTTCTACATCAGCACCAAACCTGCTGCCAGAGTAACTGGCTCCAAAGGGGTTGGGTCAGCCCCTGGAAAAATACTGAGCAGCGCTTTTCTACCGTGCTTGCCCACACCCTCCTACATGAAGCACAGCACAGAATCTACTACCCACACAGGGACTGCAGAAGTCAATTCCCCAGGCAATGTTTTCAGTCAGCAATTTGGTCCAGCTTAGCCAGCCTATTACTAAGCAGGATCTGGCCCAATATTCCCTAAACTGGATGACTGTTATCTCAAACGCTTGGATACTGAAGAAGGTATTGCAGGAGCTGGGAGGTAAAATGTAGACAATCCCCAGTGTCCCTTCTCCAAAAACTCAGCACATCAGATGTTTCCACATCACGTGAGCTAATGTAGGTCTGTCTTGCTTGTAATGAAAACCTGAATATCAGCTCCTTGATGACTCAGGCCTCCAGATTTCAACATCTCTCTGAAGAACAGCAAGGTGGTGTTCCCACTGGTGCACGGAGAGAACATAACCAAACATTGCCAATAAACCAGCTACATTTTACAAACCAAAGGCCCGTGACAGTCAAAATATTTTGCAGCAATATGTCTTTTAGGTGAAATCTTTATCTAAAAGCATCAGAGCTTTTATCATTTTGACCTAACATTTCATTTTAATCTGACTACCATAGTATATAACATATTACATATTAATATTCCTCTGTTTACGTCTCATGTAGGTGTATATGTAGTGAACATTATAAGTGACTGCATCACTTTGTTTCAGTGCTATCATTTTTGCTTCAGCTAAAAACAAAATTCTGGTCTTATCAAAGAAGAACATGATGCTTTTGGATACACCATTTACAGTGAAATTTCAGCATTTACATGTTCTGTTTCCAGCTGGAAGAATTGAAAATGCTAAAACATTAAGATTCCCTGCATTTCTAGTAAGTTCTGCTCCCAGGGTGGGAGTGAAGTGTCATATCCTGTAGCAGAGTTGCCCCAGTGGGACAGGTAGGGCTCTGGGTGCCTGCCAGGTGCATCCTGCCTCAGAAACAAAGTCCTGATAAACAATAAATGAGAGACACATGGTGGAAGACACTGGCTAGATTCGTATCTTTCCTTCCTCTGTGACATCTAATTCCATAGACCATGGGGCCTTCTCTTACCCAGAAGTAGGGAGTGTTACCAGAGGAGACCTTAACAATTAGATTTGCATGGTCTTTCTCTAGAATTAAGTACTTGGCGCTTCTCCTGATCTCAAGGTGTCTCACAGGAGCGTGACAAGGGTTTTCTTCTCTATTTGTTCTAAAGATACAACATATAAGCTAGGCTATTTTGGTACCTGGTTTCATTTCTCTCTCTTTCTCTCTTTTTTTTCTCTTAGAAAGCCACTTTTTGACGGTTCCTAATGAGAAACTCAAAACTCCATACTCTTTAAGCAAGTATCCGTAGCCTTGGATTAGGAGAGAAGAGATCCCCCAGTAGTCTGCCAAAGCAGAAAACAACCTTCCCCAGCTTATACAAGGATAAACCACCTGCTGTGGGAGAAGCTGACAGAAAGCTGACTCAGTTTGTTTGGAAAACAACAGTTGCGAAGACCAAAGCTGTGCAAACCTTTGCAGCTCAGTTTGAGAGATGGACCAAAGCTTTTCACCTACCAAAGGAGGTGACCTACCAAAAGAAGGACCAAAGCATTTCAGGAAAAATAAAAGTCAGATGGCAGTGTAAAATGCAAGTCTAATGCTTGTTGTCATTGTAATCACAACTTGCAAAATTATTTGCAAAGGCCTGTCTCATGCAGTCTGCTTAAACGTGTGAACCAGCAGTCTTGAGATCAAGAGGGTGGAGCATTTCTTGCTGAAGCCATCGTGCCATCTGTCCTAAGTTTTCTCTCTTCACCTCCTTTGTGAGTCTGGTGCGGGAAGACAGGAAATCTGAGGGTAAATAGGGAAAATGGACCAAAGCTGACAGAGAGCAATGACTGAGATTTATTTCAAATTCCATGGAAACCTGACTGGCCGCATCCACTTTCCAACTCTGGCTACAGAAGTAGACACAACAGCAGATAAATATTCCAACCTCTATGTGTATGTGGGATTGTTCCTAACACTACTGGCTATCCTTCTCATACTGCTCTTCTCCATGCTCTTGCGCCTGAAGCATGTTATTTCCCCAATCACCACGTCTCCAGAGAGCACTGAGAATGTCCAGCAGTTCACAGATGTGGAAATGCACAGCAGGATTCCTACCACTTAGAGACCCCAGAGTAAACAGGGCTCTGTGCTTGTGAAACATGTTTTGTTCGGCAAAATGGTGGTGGAAAGAATCTCTGCCTGCCTATTGAGCCCTACAACTTATTGCACAAGCATCAACAGCAGCACAGAGCATATGGAGAGTGTCACGCAACTCTGACTGACTGGCTGGGACCCACTGGCTGTTGACACTACAGGCAACATGTGTGCAACACCCTCAATAAAATTTGCATTACAGAAACCTACTGCCATCAGGAAAGGCTCATATCCCTCTAAAAGCCCTTGCAGAAAATGGTAAAAGCCACAATAATGGCAGCCAAAAACCCAAAGAGACACATAGCAGAACGTGTCCTGGAGCCTGTATTTGCTGAACTATCTCTCTGCCCTTAAATTCCTTGCTTGTGAAAAGAGTTGAATTAACAAAGTTAAGTGGTGTAAGTGGGAAGAGCCCACAGGGCACGTACAAAAATTATCAGTGGTTTGGAAATTCTCAGGCATTTCTCCCATTCAAGAAGAAAAACCTTAAACTGCTTTTTTTCCACTTGAATGGCAGATTTACACAATGGAGTTTCAGAAGTATACAGATGTTTCATCACCTGCTGGAACTATTGCTTTCTGACATTAAAAACCCCACAGTGGATAGTTGTGTTCCAGATATCAGAAAGAGACAGAACTTTTAAAGGAGAAAAGAAAATAAAGATAAAATTTAACAAAGGTTTAAAATAAAAAGAAAGCATCAGCAGGAAATAAGCAGCAGGAGAGCAAAAATGTTAAGACACTCTACCTCTCTTCCTTCATTTTCCATTACATTAACTGAGCTGAATATAAACATGCTCATGCCTTTCAGCCCTCCCAGCATCACTCAGTAACTAAAATGCAATGTAAAGTCTGTGAGTCAATGGACATTGTTCTCCTAAGAGACTCAAATTCATAATAACATTTATTCTCATATCCATGCTGGGTTTTCTTTCTCAAAACACAGACCAGTTCTTCCAAAGCTTTTTCATTTGTTTTCCACCAAAGAAAGTTGAAGAAATGCCAGAGCCTGGCACTGCAATAATGAATAGTGTGAACAGCTCTGGACATAGACTAGTAGGGAACATGCAGATGGAAAGTAAACTCACTGAGCACTAGAAGACAGGACTGGATTCAAATATTCTGGTGGATCATTTGGAACAGCAAGGAAAAAAATGTTTACTTAAATTTATGAAATGACAATCTGACCCAATACTCTTACCTATGAATAATGTACACAGATAGACTTTACTTCTGTGGATGGGAAAGATGGAATCAAATACGGCATATCACTTCTGGGAGAGCCACTGCCTCTTACAGAAAAACCTTGAGCGAGATTGTTTCAGCTATAGCTCTAAAGGGTTCAAATTTTACCCATCTTATCTTCTTTATTATAGTCTAATTCTCGCTTAGCGATAAAATCCCCTAATGCTTTCCACATTTATATGCACTTACTTGCCAATTCTCCTCTCTCCAAGGGCTTTGAAAGTGTAAACTCCCCACACAAAACCAGTGCTAAAATCAGAGAAGACACTGACTCCATGGACTTGTGATAGTAACAAGAAACTGTTTCTCAAATGTTTTGTGTACAACAGGTCTGCGTATGGGTGAGCTGTTTGGACTAGGACTACGGCTTTTACAGATGATTGCGTGTATGTGGGAGCAGAATGACAAGTACTGGATACAACTGGTCCACAGGCAGGACTAGTGTTTTTTTCACTGATGTATATAGTATGAAACAAATTTAAAATTGCTTCCTTATATTGAATGGCACCTTTTATACTCCATTAACCCCCACATAAGCAGGTTTAATCTGTGAAATAGCATGATGACTGCGTAAGGGAATACAGCAAACAATACACTCTCAGCAATATCTCCCCATGCCATGGTTGGCTGTGTTTACCTGGTAAAGAAGACAAGATTTAGGTTGCCCTCAAACTTTCTGCCATGGGGACAACACAAAGATATCACCAGGCAGGATGGTGGCTTCACGCCCCACCTAAAGATTGGCTCCTCAAGGAGCGCTACTCTCAGTACTGCACAAGAGCCCGAATTCTGTGTGATGATTTGGACATTAATCCAGCTAAGACAGATGGCTACTGAGTTAGTCAATGACATTTACATTTAACAAAAATCTATGCAGATCAAGTTGGCTTGATATGTGTCATTCATTCAGCCATTGTGAAGCAGACTAGCCCAGGCTCAACATCTGGCTTGCTCTGTACAGCCTTCCAATTTTCTTGACGTGCCATTCAAAAGCTACAACTTACTTAGATCATAAATGTTCCAACATACTAAATCAGCAACTAAGCTGCATTAGCCTTCCAGCACAACTATCTGTGGAAAAGCCTTATTTCCAAGAAGCTGCAGGACAGGTTTAAATATTGACATAAAATATCAGACCTACTAATGGAAAAAGACAGTATCAGAATCTGAGTTGGCATCCAAATTCCAATTGCTCTGATCTCAGCTGAAAAGCCCCCCCAGAGGTAGGTGTCAAGACTGCATTTCTTTCCTTCACAGTAAGGAATGTTAATTCAGAAGAGTCTCACAACCCTTTAAAACTTATTCAGTAAATATCCTGTAAATAAAAGAGCAATCACTTTATATATCATTACATTATATCACATTATAACTTTGGGCAGACTGTGTATTTCTATGTAATACTGCTAAGGAAGGCAGTCCTATCTTCTAACACAAAAATGACAAGTTTTCCTTTCTAAAGCTTCATTTCACACAAAGTATCTGTCCCACTTGATATATATACAGTCCCAGAGGCAACTGGAGTGCCAGCAAATTTTAAAGCCTTTCCCATTGAGAAATAGAAGAATGCCTTTTCCCTCTTTTCATTCTCATTTGTAATGTCCAAGACCTGATGTCTCTGAGAAAAGAGACTGTTGGGATGTGTTGACCTGTGTCTGCTGAGTGGGCTTTAGTGGAATTTGGCATTCTTTGGCTATAAGGAGTGGTTATTGGAACTTCTGCATGGATTTGCTGGATCTTTGAGAATTGCAGGTCTCACATCCATACCCTTCCCCTTCAGCAGTCTGTTTCCTTCCTACTTGTCCGTCTGCTACAGAAAATTGGAGTTTTTTACAAAAATAAAGAGACATACTACTATCGGTGGTGAGTCATTGGCTGCTCTGTACTATTTCCACCTGTGGATCTGAGAGACCAGCTCATATGCAGAAATAGGCTCAAGTGGTGCCACTGATTTCAAATTAATTGTTGGCCTCAGGGGGCATCTGTGTAAAAAGACCCCCTACCAGTCTCTGTGTATTACTTGAACCAGGACAGTTTGCTCCCACCTTTACTTCCATCTTAGACGTTGGAAACAAATATGACTATTTAGTAAATTCATCACCTCCTCCATTCCCTACCTGCGGGGGAGGACAGCCACCTGTTGTTCTAAAGGACCAGCAAAATGACTACACATTGCATTCCTTGTGGGTGGGACTGTGAGGTAAGCCTACAGTCATCAGAAAACCACCATTGCTCCCAAATCTCCCAGGGTATTTAGTCTAGGGGGTGTCAGGACCTCAGCATGGTGTAATTCCCCAAACCATATATATTCTGCAGGATTTATGCTTGGATAATCTCATCCACATGATTTCCATCCATGTCCATGAATTTTCTGCATTAACAAACCCTTAAGTATTGAGCAGAGAGGTTTGGTATGTAGAATATGTTCCTTCTCTGTGTCAGAATATATAAACATAAACGTATATTTTCATATCCTCACAGGGCTTCAGAGAATAACATAATTTTGCTAACAGCATAACTTAGCAGAGGATCAACCTTGAGCTCCCCGAAGGACCTTTTTTGATTTTACTTGAAAAAGAAATAAAATATGTTTGAAAGCCAAAAAATATGTGAAGTCACACATCCATTTAACTGTCAGCATTAATGAAAAGTTACTTGTATGCCTTGTCTTCACTAGGAAGAGATGTCCTTACCCTGCAGTCACTAACGTGGTAACTACTCATGAGGTAACATCCTAGTGCAGATAGACAGCTATAGCTTTAAAGCAGGTTAGCAGATCAGGAAAGATGCAGACAACTCCTCCTGCTACTTATATCCTCTGCTGACAGTAAATGCTACAAGTCAACTTATTTGCTACCGATTGGGTAGCAAGTTAGGTGAGATTGTTGCAATGACTGTATTTTTTTCAAATAAGATATATCTTCGTGGTGTGTCTATACTTCAGCTTAATTCTGGTATGGACAGAAAGTTTGTTCATGGTCCTGTTTATTCATGTGCCCTGCAAAAAATGTAGTCTTACAATGACATGCATGACTAAAAATTCAGATGCAGACATATCTGAAAAGAGGAAAAATCCCAAATGGTATTTTCTTGGTGTATGAGCTGTCAAATTAATTGTTGCCATTTTGATAGAAAAATAAACCTAGAGACGGTGAAATCTGCTTGATAGAGGCAGTGAGCTTAAAAAAGACTACACAGAATGTTAAGTAAAAAGCATCCAATACATAATTCTATAAACAAATACTAAAGTTACAAGAGGAGATTTAAGACTACATCCTTGCAGATTGGTAAAGATACTATTTTCAGTTACTGTTCCTGACACAGTTTTCACATTTCTTCACAAAAAGGAACCGCATGTTATACATTCCATCTACCAAAAGCATAACCCCGTAAAGCCCTGAGAGATCTTCATCCTCGGACTTTTACAGAAGGTTGTGAAGTTCCAGCACAAATAAGAGCAGTCTTCAATTCCTGATGTTCATTCTGTGGGCACAGATATCAAAACAGAGCCTGAAAAATCACAAAGATAAGTTGGTTCCTTGCACACTTGCTCTCTAGAATGCAGTATATGAAAATTTCCTCCTCAGTCCTTTCATAAGAGAGAACAGTTAAAGTTTCATCTAGGACAGCTGATGTTATGTGTGAAAAATAATCCTAAACTGAACTTGAATCTTGATGGATTGGGTTTTTCAGAGGTACTCTAGGATTTCTTCAGCTGAAGGCAAAAAGAAGTTGTCCAGCTGTAGGCAATGCGAAGTTGTGAAAGCAGATCTGAATACAAGAGGGAAAGGTCTGTCCAATTCATGTCTAAATAATAAATAAACCACTCCCTGTACTCCCACCTGAATTTCATGTCTATGTAAACTCGTCAACTGAGAAACAAATGATGAATAATTCAGAAGACCTTCCCCTCATTTCCTTCTCCTCTAGATTTATTTACCCATTTTCAAAGTATAATTTGATCAAGCTAATAGCCACAGACTTCCTAAACTGACTGTCTCTGCATTAATTCTGTCTTCATGGTCATAGTCCTACTCTTACAGCCCCACTTAATAGCAAGTGATTAAGATATAACAACAGGCACCCGCAAGTCAAATGAGAGCTCAGCAATATTCTTTGATACTTGAAATCTGTTCTTCTCTGCGAGCAAGAAATTTATCTTATTTAATCTGGGCTGTTGTCCTGAAGCTAGTTCCTCTTCAAGTCCTGAAACACTTGTACCACAATAGCTACTGGCTGATGTTTATTCATGTAGTTTTATGAAAAAAACACATACCTACCAGCAATACTGGAAGAGTAAGTAGCACCTGTCTGGGATACTTCTAGGTACCCCACACATGTGAGCAAACATTAGGCAGACAAGCTCTTCTTTCAAATGCAGGGGAGATTCAGAAGGAAACCGGGCTAGGGCTACCCTTTGAACTGTGTGGGCAAGCAGGTGCTGAACTGGGGCACTCTACAGGACAACGCAAACCCGTGAGCTGAATTTGAGCGTATCACAGGCTGTGGCACCTTCCAGCACCTTCCCACTATTCTTCCCATGTCCCTTAAACATCTTCCCATATCAGAATCCTGTCTTTGGCCCAGAACTCACAAGTGGGTGTTTCCAGTGCTGTGGTGCACAGAGCAGCTGAGGGTGGATTTTTTAAGGCTACATAAGGCTGGATTATTAGCTTGAAAGATGCAAATTTGGATGCCACCTGCTGAAGCAAAATTTACAAGGAAGATCTCCCCTTTACTCCTTATGCCTTAGCAATCCTAATTCAAACTAATTCATGTTCATAGCATTTAATGTGCAGCACTTTTTATAATGTTACTCCATAATCTTTAGGTTACTAGGAACCTGTCCAAATAGCCGTGACATGACTAGCACATAATGCCCCAGGAAGCTCACCTCTGGGCCTGTGTGAGGGCGTTGCAATACACTCACTGGCTAATCTTACAGCTTGTCACGACAGAATCAAACTGATGTGGGTTTGCTGTTGTTCACAAATTTTTCATGCTTCCACAGCTTGGAAAAGCCCTGAACAGCCCTTTCAGCACAGACTCTGTCTGCATGTGGAGTCCAGGTGATAACACCACACCTGTTTGCATTTACTTCATGTTGGCACCTAGTGGGAAAGACATGTGACTTGCTGTTGTTGAATGCATTCAACAAAACAGAGTGAGGAAAGAGAGGAGCATTCTGAACGCACTTTTTTTTTGGCTAATGTCGTGCTATGTTACACCCTGAACTTCAAAGCTGTTTATTGTTATAGAGCATAACCAACACTGAAAGGAACAGCTGACAGATAACTACAGCACGGCAACATTCTCCATATGCACATCTGCAAGCTACTTGGGAAGAAGAAACCACTGGGACCAGAATGCTGAGGCCGCTTTTCCTTTGTTTGACATTTGCTTGTAACTATCCATCAATTCACTACCAGACACACCATTGCCCTGCTGTCCTGCTTACGGCCACACTCAGACTGGCTTAGCTTAGCTGGCATGAGGCTGAGTAATAATTTGCTGCAAAACAATTTGGGAAAGATATGCTAACAGACTGAGTATATACTTAGCCTGGGTGAGATTTTGTTCTGTTTAAACTTTTCCAATGAATGTTGCCTGGCTTAGAATTCTTAAAACATCTCCAAATGGATACTGTTTTAATGGGAATTCAGTGTCTTCAGTGCCCACGCTGGACAACAGCAATAACAAAGAGATTAGGAAGAACTTATCATGCTTTGAGGTACTGGGATGGACCAGATGCCGTCTTGAAGGCCTTTCCCTGGAAAGCTGCCTTCCATATCCATGAGCAAGTCACAGTTCAGACATAATGCTTGTAGACAACAACTTTAAATTTGGTATCACTCCTACCACTTAAAGGCTCAAATAAGCCTTTACATTTTATGAATACTGATTAGTTCAGCATCATTGCCTCTTTTTTTTCTCCTGCTGAGGAAACCTGAGATCACAGGAATTACTCACACCTCAAGAGCAGGGGACAGAGTAAGGCATTTAAAATAAAAACTTTAGGTCGGAGCGTCCAGTTTGTGCAGGCACCAAGCATCCATGACACAGAGAATAGTAATCCATACAACAGGCATGCAAGGCAAAGGAAGGTCTGTTGTGGGTAGATGTGTGTCTGTAGCTTTCTCCGACTGTATGCTTTACTCATGATTCAGCTCTGAATCCAAGAGCAGGCAGTAGAGCCACACAGTAAATCATAGGAATGAATCACAGGAGAGTGCTAGGGATGTTCATATAAAGTAAAAAGACAAATCTGGAGACCAGTTGCAGGACCTGTAGGAGGAACAAATCAAAGTTTTCTCAGTGCATGCTTAGTTCTGAGCTTCAAAGCAGGTGGATACTTGCCCACAACAGTAAATATCCTATGGGAGAAAGGAAATATAGAAGGAACCAATTCAATTAATAAAGCACAAAGCTCAATACCTTAACAAGAACTGATTATTAAAGTTTTGTTTTCTACAATAACAAATGACATCTCACCATAAATTGAACAATTCCAGGAAAAGGCTCACTAAGTTGAAATTCAGGCTACTGGCTGACAAGCTGTAACGTGCTTCCTTTCTAACAGGCTGGTCAAAGAGGTCAATGAAGTAGGGGACTAATCTTGTATGGAACACAGCAATGGTCAGAAGAGATTAGCAACTCCATCAGCAGGAGGTACCATACAGCACTTTAGCTTCATGCCAAGCTAAAATCACAATAGTTCATGATGGCAAAATGGCATTAAAATATAATTTTGTTGTTTCTAAGGAACTTAGATGGAAAGAAAGGTGTTGTCTATGGGCTAGAACTGTCAGGTGCAATGACAATGTCAGTAACCTATTTAATTATGAGAAGCTTATGCTGCTCTAGCATCACTCAGAACCATTACCTTCTCAAAGAAATCAACCACTGCTGCGTCAGTCTCAGAGGCAGAGACATTGGCAGAATTGATTGCTCTCTTACTGGTAGAGCTAATCTTTTTGGTCCAGTGCTTGGATTTTAACAACACTTGACATATCGTTCACCACAAGTAACTGCACAAACCTTCATATGTCTCCTCTATAGGGATAAAACAGACTCAGATCAGATGGGAATGGATGGTGTGATTGCAGAGGCTAGTCATTTCTTATTTCTTACTTTAGAGCAATGTGACCTCTCTCACAGCAGACAATAGACTGAGAAACCAGCAACAGCCAAACCAAACGAAACAGTCAATGCTGCACTGCCAGCCAAAGACATTGGAATGCAGACAGACTATGAGGCTATTTTTTATAAGTATAACCTGCTTTGAAAAAGTCTCTTTCAACAAGCAGTTCCTTGCACTGACATCAGGCACAGCAAATGTATCTGAGCTGTACCAAGTTTTTCCTCTGTGCATGTTCCATGGGCTTCTCCTTCCATTGCATACCACTGTGTCAACCACTTAAGAAAGAATACGGGAAACTGATAGCAAGAAGTTATCTAAATAAAATATTTACACTCTTAAATTTACATTTTCTTTGAATGTAACTTAAATGTAAAATGAAGAGAAGCCAACCAGCTTTCCCTGGACTGTTATCACACGGTTTGATTTCAGCGTCAGAAGCAGAAAGACCTGTGAGTTGCTAAGTTTTGTCTGTTTTCTGGAGATTTTGTCTTTGTGGGTGTATAAATTGTGTAGTTTTTTCCTTCAAGGAAAGACAAACACAGTAAACAAACATCTCCATAGCCAGGAAGCAGTGAGAGCTGTTGTCTGTCTCTCAGGTGATTAGATCCAGGTATACCAGGTTTTCACTTCCGAAGCTATCATCTTTCAGCAGTAATCATAATTTGTTTTTGTTTTTCTTAGTAGACCAATCCGTAAATAAATGTAATCCGCAGTCCTCCTCTTGGGAAGGCTGTTTATTCTTTCTTGCAAGTGAGTCTGAAAGATCATTCATTCGGTGTTTTAAAGTATGTGAGACCATTCCATTGAACGAAAATAAGTTTGGACTCCATTTCACCAGGCAGCTGGGAAAGGCATGTTTTAGGCAATTTCAGTGTTAAACACTGCCTCTTTATTTAATATTGGAGGCTTAAAACTTATAATAGAACATCAGACAAAATAAACTAATGCCTAGTGATACATGTATGCATGGTTATCTCATCTCTGAGTGAGCGTAGCCTAATCTTTGTCATTCTCATTTACAACCATCCTCTGTTGTGCTGAAGAAGCCTTGCAGTTCTCTCTGCTGACTTTTTTTGCCATTCAGCAGTCTTTTGAACAACCCTCTGTAGAGCTTTGCAGCTTAATGAACTATCTCAGGTTTGCAGAAATCCAATCAAATCGATGTTGGAACTTGGTCTGAAGAATAGGACTGGGACTGAGAAACTCAGAGGTTTTCCCTTTCTGATCACAGGCAAGTCATTTAATGATATAACATGCCTGGTGACAGAAACTACAATATGCAAAGCTACCTGCATGTCTGAGTGGTCTGGGTATGCACGATAGTTTGGAGTGTCTCAGAACTTCTTAGACGTATAATAGGACTTGCTTCCAGCAATTTTCTTCCCAAGTCTCTCTAGTCCAACATCATTTCTTGAGGACATGTCAATAAATCTATCAACTCTCAGTTGACAGTAACGCTTTTAGGCATAGATCAGTTATTATATTTAGTACGAGCCTAGATGAAGGATGAGAGGAGTTTATACAAACTACTTCACATTCCCGCTTTGTCTCCCAGGGTAGTCCTTCATCTTTTTCTGTTTTTTTTTCTGTGGTACATAGCTGGCACAGGCTTTCTCTGGCTCTCTTTATCTATTGAGAAATGTATTATAATTAGATTTCTGAAAGGTTTTTAGCATTTCTAGGGGGAATTAGTTCTTTACAGAAGAAGGGTTTTCTCCATTGTGGGATTCATACCATAATTAGACAAAATGATGGGCTAAGTCCCAGTGGAAAAAATGCACTGTAATTGGCGTTCATTTTTGCTACATAAACCCATGGAGATCATGCTCATTCCTCCTAGTGCAGCCACTTCTGAAGCACAGTGTTCAATTTAAAACTGTCGTATCACTATTATTTAGTACCCGCAAGTATCCTCGAGACTTTATCCAGCTAAGAAGTCTGACGTGAACCTTCTTCCTCTGAGAAAAATAAAATGCCCCAAAGAAAATTTAAGATCAGTGGTGTTTGCATTGCCTAGTCTCAGAAGCAACAGATTACAGCCAGCCATGCTTTCCCCCTTGTCCCTTGTTCAGGCATCCTTGAACTCAAATTAGAAAAGAAACTGTATGTCAAAGTATCTGTATGTCAAAGTAAGACAGACAAAAGAATTTCTTCCAGCCTACACAGTATATAGGCCAAGAAAATAGCTGATTACTGTCCAGGTAATCATAGAACAGAGGTACCAACCACCAAAGAAAGATCTTACTGAGTACAAGAAATATGTGGGCAGTCTTCGTGGAAAATAAATAAAATAAATAACAATATTTAAATGAGTTTATTGCATCTAACAAATCATTAATGAGGATGGGTGTTATCAAGAACTAACCAAATATTTGTAATTAGTTTTTAGAGGAAAAATACCAGTCTCAAATTCTTGCTATTACCTTGCTCATTTCAGAAATCCAGGATGTTCACAATTAAGCCACAATTCACCTCAACCACAAATGTATTTTTATGGAGGAACAAAACAGTATTCTGTGTACATGCAATTCTTCTAGTTAATTAGCACCTTGGGGTAGGTTGTTCATAAACAGACAACAGTAAGGGACCTGCAATATATCCCAGCAGTATCTTCTGTAACACTAGTCTCAGACTCAACAAAGATTTCACTTGAATCCTCACCAAGTCACTGCCTTGCAAAATAAAAAATAAAATTCCAGGTTCAGAGAAACCAAAGGGAATGATTTTGCCTATCATGACAGAAGTCTAAGACCCTGGAGAAAAATGGGACACTGCTTCAGAAGACGTTTCCTTTTGATCTTAGACATGAATCATTTCTTCAATATCAAAGCTCATTACATTCAGAGAAATTAACTTATTTTACTAGTTATGCCACAAGTGTCATCGTATCAACTGTGGTGCTGCCAGGCAATTACATCCCTTTGATAAGGGACAGAAAAGAAACATTATCACAGCATCACAGAATCATAGAATGGTTTAGGTTGGAGGGGACCTTAAAGATCATCTAGTTCCAACCCCCTTTCCAGTAGACCAGGTTGCTCAAAGCCCCATCCAACCTGGCCTTGAACACTTCCAGGATGAGGCCTCCACAACTTCCCTGGGCAACCAGTGCCTCACCACCCTCACAGTGAAAAATTTCTTCCTAATATCTAATCTAAATCTCCCCTCTTCCAGTTTGAAGCCATTACCCCTTGTCCTATCATGACATGCCCTTATAAAAAGTCCCTCTCCAGCTTTCGTGTAGGCCCCCTTCAGATACTGGAAGGCTGCTATAAGGTCTCCCTGGAGCCTTCTCTTCTCCAGGCTGAACAACCCCAACTCTCTCAGCCTGTCCTCATAGCAGAGGTGCTTTAACCCTCTGATCATCGTCATGGCCCTCCTCTGGACCAGCTCCAACAGGTCCATGTCCTTCTTACGTTGAAGGCTCCAGAGCTGGAAGCAGTACTTCAGGTGGGGTCTCACAAGAGCAGAGTAGAGGGGCAGAATCACCTCCCTCAACCTGCTGCTTCATGGCAAAGGCGCTGGGTCAAGTTCAACACTGTCTGATAGCAACTCAACGCTGTTCTATACAATGGTTGCCTAGCAGCCTGCAAGTGTCCTCAGTCCAATTTCTGATGGCCAACTGCCCATATCTCCACTGAAAGCTCAGAGCCATTACCAAAAGGATTAGAAATGGACCATGCTGTGAAGCATGAAGTATTTTCTCAGCCTTTGTAGTTCTACCTCCCAAGCAAGGCAAAGGAAAGCTGACCTATCTGTATATCTGCCAAGTATGTTTTACCTCACTTTTGGATTGATTAAAGACCTCAATCTACCCTCAGCTGTCAGCCCAATCTGTGGTATACTTCAAAATCAGATAAACCAAAACCAAGGCCCTTCGTTTGGACTGATTTCTTTAACCATGAATCGCCATTTTAATATGGCACAGTGACGAGAACAGTTCTTTGCAGTGTGCTGCTAACAGGAAACATTGGTACATATAGAAATGAATAGTCACATTTAGTATCTGAATATCTCTTAGGTTCACCAGTGTTACTGTAGATGGAAGTACAGGTGGCCATGCATAAGTATGCTACAGGGTGAAGGAAACAGGATTAGCATGAGTTCAGCAAGGTTTTCTCTAGGGACAAGATACTGTAAAACAGTCTTGTTTTGACATCAGTGCATGCAGCAGTAATGACTCTCCCAAATGTAACACTGAGCTCTGTTTTAGATCTAAGTCAGTTAAATTACACCTGGGATGAATCTGGTCCAATATTTCTGAGTGAGTTCTAGCAAGATTAGTTATTTTAAACAGATGAATGTTATCCTGGAATTATGATGCAAGAAAGCCCGAGGGAAGATTCACCATTATATGCTCATACCTAAATAAGAGTACATGTTTGTAAAGTGCACAGGCACACACACTCAAAACAGTTTTCTAGTTGTAAACATGACTATGTATCTCTTACATGTCTCTCTGCATACATCATTAGGACATTAAAAAATAAAAGCCACAATTTTTTATCTTCACATCTTTGTGAAATTCACTGCATAATATTAACCTTCTGGTTTGCCTCTGCATAAAATATTTCTAGCATTTCTGGTGGCAAAAAGAAGGCCATAAACAGGAAATGCGTGCAAACAAAAATGTTTCTGGTATTGATTCTTCTCAGTATGATTCATGGCTATATAAACATGCAAACTAAAAAAATGGTAGCCCAGACAGAGCTCTCAAAGCACCTCCAAGTTGAGCTCAGTGGTTTTGGCAGGTATCTAGTGGCTACTTCGATCCCTAATGTCTAATAGAAACTAGACTGCCTGTAAATAATAAGCTGACTACAATCTTAGTACAAACAAAAAGGATAAATGAATCATGACTCTGTCACTGCTATTAGCACCCCTACTGCTGTTGCAAAGGCTACGAAAGGATGCAGAGGTACAGTTCCTCTGAACAAGACTTGCTGGAAATGGGCAGGCTCAGTGCGTGAAACATCATTCAGTCTTTCAGGCCTTGTGCAGATCTGTGTTGGCTATCTCTGCTGATCACCTGGGAAGCGAATCTCATATGCTTTCACTATTTCACTTCGGTTTTGAGAGCCAGCTTGAGAAGAAAAAACAGGTATTGCGTATGTAAAGATGTTAATGCTATGCTGAAAAGACCAAGCAAAAAGGAGCCTGCATGCTTGATGCCTTTTGATCTCCTCGATGCAGTGTATGCGGGCAGCCCTCTACTGGCATGAACGCCACAGAGTATGTTTGCCCAACACCTGTGCTCTTCTGTTTTCCTCTCAGGCAGAATTAGAGTACCTTTTCATTAACTGTAGGGTATATTCAGCCAGTCTACATACTTCCAAAATCCCTTTACTTAATCAGTGGACTGACTTAGGTGTCCCTGAAGACTTCTGAAGAGCAATTCAAAATGCCTACATAAACTACTGCTGCCGAGAGCCAGCTGAAATTGAAAAACATTAGGCAAATAGATAGCGGTGAAATTTAGACTGGGTTCATAGGTCACCTGCTTACCTGTTTTCATGATGCATGGCAAAGAGATATTTGTATGTACTTGTGTAGTTGGGACTGGCTGAGAAAAAGGAGGAACGCTGCTCACTTGGAGCTCCTTCCTGAAGATCTAAAACTGTTGGTTTATTTGAGCATAATATTCTAATTTCCTTCAAAAATGCAGATCAAAAAGAATAATTGAAACATAAAGTCTATCTCAGTGCTTGTAAAAATGCATGCAAGGCCACCTCAGGATTTGATTATACGTGCACCAGCACAAGCTGCCTTCAGAGAACAAAGCTCAATTGATTTCAGGGAGTCTGATTTGCCTGGATGAAAATGAATTTTTAATAGATTTGGTTGTCAGAGGGATTATGCAGGAATATGAAATGGCAGGACATTCACACAGTGGATTGCTGTGGAGGTGTTTGCTGGTTGCTAGCAGGCAGGAATAGCGGTGTGTGTTTTCCACAGACAGCAAGGAGTAGTGCCAGGCTGTCACAGGCAGAGATTCCCTGGGGAGCTGAAGGGACCAGTTGCCAGGAGACATCACCAGATCGAGCCTTCACAGCCAGGATAATGGTCCTTGCGACAGACCTCACACTCCCTCCTACGCCTGCATACTGGCCTGTTTTGCAACCTTTCTTCAAATTATTTCCTTTACAATCTCCCAAATATCCCAAACACTTAGTGGAAATTACCAGCTTTGAGAAATTTTATTTTATATGAAGCTCATTTTCTGGTTCTGTAATACAAGCATTTTACCCTTGACAGAAATCTAGCAGAGGCATCAAGCGTCGGTAAGGATCCAGTTCAACAGCTGGTACAAATCAATTGAGCCACACAGTATTGAAACACAGTATATGCTATATCCCAGAGCAGAGATGACCTCCTGCTTCATGGGCAGGGCAAAGACCAGCAGCACTTGACTTTCATAAATTAGTAAGCTCTGAGCTTCCAGAAGTCAGGTCTCAAAGAATCATGACATCATTTAAATATAAAGCAAAACAGGAGTAATAAAAAGATACATAGTCATAGATACACAATAAATATTATTTATGTGTTAGTCTTCAGGGCCTTAAGATTCAGTGAGTTGTTTTCTTGGTGTCCTCTTCAGAAGCATAAGGCCTTAAAAATCATGATTACGTAATTCCAGAACCTAAGGCTTCAAATATTGCAAAATTTAGAAAAATCCACAAGAGTTGTCAGATCATGGATACTGATTCTAGCTAAGCCACAGCCTCCTTTTCCACTTCAAATGTGAAGTACTTAGTGGACACAGTTCCTCTGTGCTGCTTCAGCACCTGTCTTCTGCTAGCCAGCCCTGAAGAAGAGGTGATCTAACATCCCCCTCACTGTCTCCAGTCAGTCCGGGCCTTTGTGTATCTGTAGGCTATCTGACAATCCCCACTGCCAAATAACAAGCCCACAAAAAGACAATTCAAAGGATGTAGAAATGTTATGATGAAATATTTCAAAGTATACTATTTAAATTTGCCTGACAAATGTTCCTCTTATTTTCCCAGACCAAGGATCTCTGAATCAAGGTAATATGAAGGAACCATTTCCCAAAATACTCTCCATCTAATTTTCACAGATCCCTACAGTAACAGAAATATCATCTCTCATCAGTACAGCACTACATCTAAATGAGAGAGGAAAAGGAAGTGAACATTTTTTCAGTTCAAATTTATATAAAGCCAACTAGAAATAGAACAAAGACTATCTTTACTCGTTTTGCACATTCATAAACATATAAAAAGTACTGAGACATAATGTAAATTTAGTATGGAGAAGTCTAATTGCTCTCTTCTGCCTCATGTCTTCCACTGCACCACTATATCACAAGCCAAATGGAGAATCAATCTGCACACAAAATACAAGGTAAAGGAAAGACAGCACTGCGTCTTTAACTAGCTAGTAATTGGCTTTTTTTTTTTCCTTCAAAGAAAATCAGACTTTGTAGGCTTATAGGTTTACCTCCCTTTCTGTTGGTGTATATTTTTAAATTATTCATTATGATTCATTACTTCATACATTATCTGCAGCCCATGCATTTCAGGGGTCGCCAGAGTTTTATTGTGACAGTTGTGAGTCTCTAGACCTCAAGAGCAAACTGAGGGCAGTATGTAGTTTTCAGAAACCAAGATGTGAACCAACTAGTTTATTTTCATGCATTTTCTTACTCCTAAGTAATATAATTATGGAGCTTTCAGGGCAAACTGTGGCAAGCTGAGCTGAATACAAAGCGACAGTGCCCAAAACTGAGCCATCCAGAACCATTTCAAACAAAGGCTAAGGAGAAAGGAGGAAGCATACATCATTTCTCACTTAAAAAACAGCTTGCACTCATGCCATCTCCAGTTTCTTGCCCAGATGTTGTCATGGCAAGAAAATATCAGAATATAAATTATGCCATATAAAGCACAGATGGGAGCGAGCTCTCACAAGAACGTACCTTCCATTTTAGCCCCTTCCCAGCCTCTCTCTGGGGTCTTTGACTACATTATGTCAGATTGAACTTGTATTTCTTGAATGTCCCTGATAATACTGCACACGCATATCTTGGAGAGAAACAATTGGCACTGCAAAGAGAGACTCTCCAGCCCAAGCAGGGACAGGTTCACACAAGGTTTGCCCCAAAGGCAATGGGTACTCAACTGCCTGAGCCACAAGGCTTGGGGAATGTGATCGCAGCTACTAATGGCAATGAAGAGGCAGATATGGGTGCAATTCCCCAGCATTTAAGCTGATATAAATCCAAGGTGCCACAATTCTGCCTCCTTCCTTGTGCTAGTAGTGGTGCTTGTGCAACTCAGGGAATTGATGTAACTGCAAACAAATAGTTTTCCTGTCAAATCAGTTCTCTGAATTGGATCACTATGTGGTTGTATGAGTATCTGTAGAAACACAGAGCAGGGGTAGCAACGCATGGCCAGAAACAAGGCATAACACCAAGACTGGATTACATGATCTTTAGCTGCCTTAAAGCTGCAAGGGACCAGCTCCAAGTATGTCATTCTGCGAATGATCTGTAGTTCTCATGGACCAGAGCATAAGTGCTCATGGACAAAATTCTACTTATGTCCTGCACAACTTCTAATTAAAATAGCAGGTACAAATTAGCATGAGATTGAGCCCTATAATGGATGGCTTTCTCTTTTCTCTTTAGTTTAAAATCACCTTAACAACCCTAATTCAATGTGCAAGTGGAATATATTCTCCAGTGAAAACTCCAATGCAAATTTAAGTCACTGCAATATTACTTTTGAATATTTTTTTCTTCTAGTTCCTATACAGCATGATGCTGGGAGTATACACTGCAGAAGACACTGACTTTCAGTGACACACTGAAAATACCAAGCTGGAATCACACAGACCTGCTCCATACTGCAGAAATCATTCCAGTGATTTCTGAATTCTCTTCATTCCAGAAAGCACATGAGCAAAACGGGTCCTGTAGAAGTGAAATTCAGCACTTGTGCAATAAAAAGCAAGAGAATTAAATGCAAAACCTGATGTGCCATGATCCTGATCATATTGTATTTTAAGAGCAGCTGTTTTAACCCTTATTTCAAACAAAACTGTATATTGCATCTTCCACAAGGAGTATTAAAAGAGATTCAGCGTAAGGACTCCCTGTTGGCAGGTGCTCACTGACTCCTGGACATTTTTGATTAAGAAAACTGAAAGATAGATTCCATTTGACACACTAGTAACATTAGGTCTGTTTTTGCAAAGTGCTGTATGGTCAACTGTCCTTGAAACTTAAAGTACAGTGCTCTTATGCAATCAGGCCTTCTACACTTTGGAAGAAGAACATTATGCTTTCTTTCCTTTGAGCAGTCCTTTGATCACACAGAAATTAATCCAAACCTCTTCTTAAGACAAAGAAGAGGTCGGTGAATCTGGGTTTTTCTTGAGCTGCATGGGTTTATTGTTACCTAACATGTCATTCTCCTAAAATGCCCAACATTTAATTTAACTTGTGAATACCCTGAAGCACTGACAAGAATAATCAAGCAGTTTAGAAAATACCACCAAATGGACACCCATTGACTGGAAGAATATGTATGGAAACATTAATAGTCAGAGCAAACCTAGATACAAGAATATAACTCACAGTACTATGCAGACTATACTCCAGTTTCTCTCTCACTTAAGGGTTAAGAAGACAAGCATTATTCAAACTGTCTTCATTTTTCTAAACACACATTTTACGCTGCTGAAATTTGAGGGAGCAAACAGTGCGACTATGAACAAGCTGTTGCTCACGCATGGAATATTTTCTTGAGAGTGCCTTACTTTACAGGAACTTTAAGTTATAAGTGGCTGGTTGAAAGCAAGGTCACAGCTGAGGTACAACAGCAGCCACTGTAAACTTGTTCTAACTGCAGAATGAATGCGTGGATTTACCTCATCGTGATGGCAAGCTTATTTTTCAGTTTTAGCAGAGTAAGAGCATGTGTGTGGTGAGTTATAATGCTTCAGTTAAAAATAAGCAGTAATTTCCTAAACTACTGTAATTAACCTAATATAAAATAATGATATAAACAGGAAAACACTCCAATATATTTAAATTCTATCCTCATTTAAAAAAAAAATTACAATCATTTAATTATCCCATCCTTATCTTTTCTCAGAAGGATTTATACATGTGTTGACCCTCATCTCTGACACACCTGAAAAATTTAGTATCCTTCCTTTCATCCTAAAGTCTGACTTCCTCTCCATCAGTTGTCAAGGCCTTAACTGTACTAATAGGTCTTAATTATCCTGACCAGCCTCAGCTGGAGCTTCCACCCACACCCTCCAATGTGGACTTCATTTAAGCTCCGGCTTTAAGTAAAATCATAGAATGGTTTGGGTTAGAAGAGGCTTTAATGATCATCTAGCTCTAGGCCTCTCCCCCAGCTACTGGAAGGCTGCTCTAAGATCTACCTGAAGCCTTCTCTTTTCTAGGCCGATCAACCCCAACTCTCAGGCTGTCCTCATGTGGGACGTGCTCCAGCCCCCTGATTATCTTTGTGGCCTCCTCCGGACCTGCTAGAGCAGGGCCATGTCTTTCTTACACTGGGATGACAGGTGTGAGTTGTAGGTGTCCTTGCTGCTAGTTCTGCTCCTGAATTGCTGTTAGTTTCCTGGGCTGATCTTGGAAACAGCTTGTTACCTTTTCTTTGCCTGATGGTCACTGTATCGCTGGATCTGTCGCTGCCACTGCTCCCCTTGCTTTTCCCTGGTGTGGTCACACTGTGCTCTGTTAGTGAGGTCTTTGCCTGGCTTGTGTTGTGGTCAGGCTCAGCTCCTGGCTTCATTGTCCTGAGGGAGAGCAGTTAAGAGCTGGGTGAGGCTGGTCAGGGCCCCTAAGGCCCTGTGGTCTCAGGATTCCGACATTGTTTTGCTCTACAGCATGTTTCCCAAGACAAAGTGCCACCCTCCCCCCGGCCATGTCTGCTGTCAGCACCATTTGCTTTAATCAAAAAATAAATACATTTCAGTGTGGCTCATTATGCTAAACGAAAGCAACAGGGGGCTAATGAGCATTGTGAATGAGTCATTAACATGGCAATCAGAGCTATCCTCAAGATAACTACATCTTTTCTGCATCTTTCTTGGAACACTCAGTAGCATATACAGATGTGACCTCATCTATTAAATTTAATTTGGGGAATAAATAGATTTAGGTGTCTAACTTGAGTAGTTTCTTTTTGTAGAATTGTACATCGTGTTACACTTGTAATTAAGAAAGAAAACTGCTTGTTCAGTTTGTGTGACTGCAAAGGGATTATTTTTAGCCTTCAGTGGACAAGACTGTGTTAACATATTTAATGTTTGGATTTTTTTTTAAATTAAAACGTTATCCCTCTCCCCTGTCACCCCAGGTTTTCATCACAAAGGGGAAATGTACCTGAAACAATACATTTACTGGTGACTTCATCTTTGCAATTGATTTAATGTGGTTTATCACTGAACAGCATTTTTATTTTTCAGAAAAGGCCTTTGTCTCCAGCCTCAGTTCCGGCCTGATTTACTGTCCGTTGGCTCTTGGGACCCTATTCCACAGGGAGCTGACATGCTTTTGCTCAAGAAGTACTTTTCCTCAGTCCTCATAAGAAAGTAGTAAGACCAGCCTGAAACAGCATCAAAAAGACATGCACTTAGAGAAAGGGCAACAGGGAGGAGGGGAAACATACCTGTCTTCAATGATACGGAGAATGTATCTTTCAAAAGGCCAAGGGAAGGAGGGTAAGCCAAAAAAACCCCAACATTCAACATCTTTAAAAATTTGCTACAGTGAAGATTTTTAAAAGACTCTATTCTCTGCACAATATAATCACCTCCACAGAAAGCTTTAGAGGAGATAAATTGCTTAACACTGCCTTGCAGGTGGAGAAACAGAAAAGATGAGCCCCTCTGCAAGGTACTAACACTGGTCAGTGGCAAAGTGAGGAAAAGAAACCAGGAGGACACAGCTCCTAGCTCTGATTTCAGTCTCACTTTCAGAGTTTTCCCTGAGTTGCAATCTCCGCTCCTGTGACAGGTTCATCTATTTAGGCCAAACAATTTTTACGTCTGACTTTTTCTGCAATCAACTAAGAGCTTGCAGACAGCAGTTTCTATTGGAGTTTGCAGCATTTCTGGGATTTTTTTAAGGAGTGGGCACAGTGCACAAGCATAGGCAGCATTATTAAAGTTCTCCTAACAAAAAAATAGAATGCAGAGTCCAAACTGTATTTATCTCTTTTTCTTCTGTCTCCCATGTTCACCATTCCCTGTGCTATCAGTGGAAGGATATCCACATGGCAAAACCACCCAAGCTGACAGAAATGTATGCAATCTTCTCCCTCCTTTGGTCATTTGAGGGTAGGCTTGTATCCCATGCATTTGCTCTGCCATGCTATGTCATTGCCTCTGGTGATCCTTTGACCAGAAGCAAAGACCATCCCCCAGTGGAGCTCAGTGCTCAAGGGGATGTGTCAGCCCATCACTCTTAGGCCACCATTATAGGGCCCATCGCAGCACTGAAACATCCATCTCCCCTACAAAGCACGAGTCTAATTTGCTACTATCCTTTTGTGACGTTACTCCCACAGTAAATGCCGTGGGAGTCTTGGGCCAGACCAGGTACTCCCATCCTAGTCCAGGTCAGTCAGTCTATAAAGACAAGGTAGCTGCGGCCACGCTGTGGGAATGGCAGGCTGCAAACACAGCCAGCCCCTGGCCCCAGTCAGGCTGTCAGTTACAGTGACCCGTGCCCCAAGTGCTAAAATAACATGTGGAGGGCAAAACTTGCTGAATCCCTTTTCCAAATTTGGGTTACTTTTTTTTCCCTTCCTCCCCCCCGACAGTCTGAAGAATTGAGACACTCGCGGGCTACCACGCTGAGGTCGCTGATCGCCGCCGGCGAGTGGGCTCGTCAGGCACAGCGGGCACCGTCCCTCCCGATCCGGCACCGCGGAGGGAGTCCCACACCCCTGCAGCGGGTCCACCTGCCCTGTGACACCGGGAACCATCCCCTTCCCGTCCCCTCGCTCGCCTGTGCGGAGGCGGCGGCCCTAAAAGAGCGTCCGGGCTCCCTGAGGAGAAGGGGGCGTGTCCCCCGGCGGCCATTTTGAGGAGCGCTGCGGCGAGCGGGCGGTGCGCGGCGCCCCCTGGCGGCTCCCCGCCCGCAGATCAGCTACGAGCGGCCGGGCGCCGGCCATGAAGTCCGTTTTCGTCACCGTGGGCACCACCAGCTTCGACGACCTGATCGCGACCATCTGCTCCCCGGCGGCCTTGCAGGTAAGGCGGCGGAGAGCCCGGCTCCGCGGGCAGCCGGCCCGAGCCTGCCCTTCACAGTCTGCCCGCAGAGCCCCAGCCCGGCGCCTGCGCGCTGGGAGCTGTCCCGCCCTCCCCGTCCCGCCAGGGACTGGCGGGGGTGTCTGAGGGAGTGGGAGGTGGTGGGGGGTACCCGGGGCGGTGGTGGGGGTGCGCGGGGCCGTGGTGAAGTGAAATGGAGGAGGAGGAGGAGGAAGACGGGCGGGGGGAGCGGCATGGCAGTGGTGTGGCGGTGGCCCCCGGGCCAGGGTAACTGGGAGCAGGGCCCGGTGTCCGACCTGGCTACACGCACATCTTCCTCCCCCCCACACGCCTCCATCCCACCCTCCTTCCCTCCGCCGCAGGTGCTGCAGAACCTCGGCTACCAGAAGCTGGTGCTGCAGGTCGGGCGGGGCGAGCTGAAGCCGGCGCCGCGCAGCAGCCCGGGCGTAGCGGTGGAAGCTTTCCGCTTCAAGGACTCGCTGGCCGAGGACCTGTGGAGGGCGGACCTGGTCATCAGCCACGCAGGTAGAGCCCCGTTTGTTTGCCCAGCCTTTTGTCCCGGGGGCAGGAGTGGAAATCGGTTGGATGACATCTGTCTCTCTACGGCTGGAGACTGGGCTGGCAGTGAATGTTCAGGCCCACAGCTAGAGCTGGGTGGTTAAATGTTCACCTTCAGGAGTCTCCTGTGTTTCCAGAGCAAACATTTCATCTGTCAGGGCCAAAACTCATCGTGTTTCCTGTTTCTCCTGTAGGTGCAGGTAGCTGTCTGGAGACTCTAGAAAAAGGAAAACCACTAGTAGTAGTGACAAATGAAAAGCTGATGAACAACCATCAGCTTGAACTGGCAAAACAGCTCCACAGAGATGGGCACGTCCTCTGCTGTAACTGCAGGTATGGAGCTGCTGTGGCTGTCCTGACTGATCAAGCAGTGTTCAGCACGATCACTCAGTGTGTTATTACTGTATTGAGAATGTAACAAGGAAAGTTACATCCTTCTCCACAACAACCATTTGTTTGCAAGGCAGATTTTTGTAGTGGATAGAATAACATTAGGTGCTGATTTCCCAAACTTATCAAGTCTTTTGACCACGACTTCTTTTACTTTTTTTTTTGGAGGGCACATGTACTCAGATTGAAAGAAGAGCAATTTAAACCAAATAGAAGTGGTTGAATCTGGAACAGTCAGGTAGCATCCTAGAGGCACCTAACTGCTTCTCTTTTTCTCTGCTCTTACTAATTGTTGGATTCTTTTTTGAAGTCTAGCAATAATACAACCCAGACCATCGGTTTGTAACCATGAACCATAAGGAATAAATTGCTCCCTGCAGACTTAGGACTCCATCATTTTGCTATGTGGATTTTCCTTGTAAAGGGCACTAAAGTTGACTATATAGATGTAGTGACAGAATAAAATTGAAAGTATCTGGACTATTTTGAACAAAATGTAAGAATGGCCTTACTGATACGGATCACGAGTCCACATAGCTCAATGTCCTATTTGCAGTGGCCATATGCAGATGCCCAGCCAAAAGTAGAAACAGTGCAAGAACATAGACTTGTAGAATGCTTAGAGTTGGAAGGGACCTTAAAGATCGTCTAGTTCCAACCCACCTCCCGCTACACCAGGTTGCTCAAAGCCCCATCCAGCCTGGCTTTCAACGCCTGCCCCAGGGATGGGGCATCCACAGCTTCTCTGGGCAGCCTGTGCCAGTGCCTCACCACCCTCACAGTAAAGAATTTCTTCCTAGTATCTAATCTAAATCTACTCTTTTTCAGTTTAAAACTGTTACCCCTCATCCTATCGCTACACTCCCTGATAGGGAGTCCTTGTCCACCTTTTCTGTAGGCCCCCTTTAAGTGCTGAAAGACTGCTAAAGGCCTCCCCTGAACAACCCCAACTCTCTCAGCCTGTCCTCATAGGAGAGGTGCTCCAGCCCTCTGATCATCTTTGTTGCCCTTCTCTGGACTCACTCCAACAGGTCCGTGTCCTTCTTACGTTGGAGGCCCGAGAGCTGGATGCAGTACTGCAGGTGGAGTCACACAAGAGCAGAGTAGAGGGGGAAAATCACCTCCCTCAACCTGCTGGCCATGCTGCTTTTGGTGCAGCCAATCATATGACCTATGTTACTTCCTTGTATTACTTTCCTTCCCATGCTCTTAAGTACTTTGATTCAGGGAGGATTCCTCAATGAGATGGTGTCTGGTTAGTAACTTTCAATACCTCTGTCTTCCGAGTGCCTATTCAGGCTGCCCTTTTAACCAGACTTCATGAATCCACCACGTTCTCTGACATGGAGTTTCACAGATCTACTGCCTGTCATGTCAGGAAAAAAAACACCAAACAAAACAAACCAGCAAACAACCGGCCTCCCCCAAAAACACCGACAACAAAAACCTCAGCTCCTTTTGTTTGTTTGTGTTCATCTTGGCTCCTGTTAGTTTCACAGGATTTTAGATCGATTGCACTCTATAACAGATGACCTCTAAATTGAAGACAGAGGAAATGCAACTCCCATTATTTAGTCTGCATCACATTCCTTTGCCCTGCAAATAGGATTTCGTATGTTTCAGAAGAACCTTCTGAAAAGACTAGGCCTGTCATTCGTTTATATCGGGCAAGTTTCTTAAACTTATCTCAGTGCTTCTGACAGCTTCGGAGACTGGAAGGAATTTTTATTTATTTTTGTTGAACAGTTCCTAGCATTTGAGCCTTATTTGCAGTCCGCTAATACCAAGCTAACAGATTGATTTAGCTGTTCTTTCTGGCTATGTGTTAAGTGGAGAGCTATGCCATGTGTTCAGATAGGATGAATTTCCTCGTACAGTTTATGGTGAAGATCCTCAGATCTTGTTCAGCCTCTCAACATTGCAACCACAGAAGACTAAAAAGTTAGAGCTGAGGTTGTCTGTGAAAGCTCTGACGTAGGCTGAAGTGTGTTCTCAGCAGTGCTGCCTATGAGCCAGTGAAGGTTGGGGCCCACTGGTTTGTGGCATTTCTTCTTCCTTTCAATACATGTCCTTATTTTTGTTTATGTGCTAAGGGATTATGCGTGTATGAATAGAAAGAAAACTGTGTGAAGAAAAAAATTTCCCTTTGGGATAGATTATTTTTTTTTTAATTTTTGGTTCTGGTCTGTTTTTACAGCACTCTTGTGGAGACACTGCAGTCGATGGACTTGTCAACTTTGAAACCTTTCCCTCCCGGACAGCCAGAAAAGTTTGCTTTGTTCTTGGATAAAGTTGTTGGGTTTCAATAAACAATAGTTATAAAAATGTCAGAATAAAACCTTTCTCCTCTCCTAGTGAGGCCTTCCGTACTTAAGAGTCCACCAACTGGGACAAACCCTTGAAGAAAATGTCCGTTAATATTAATGGACATTAAATGGTTTCCTATTTGGTGCCAGTTTAAAGCCATCTAGCTTTACATGTAAAAGAGCACAGTGCCAACAAGGGGGAGGGCGGAGTACAAACTGTCTAGTTTCTTGGACAGACAGATATTTACATCACAAAATCTGCACTAAGTTGGTAATTCAACAAAGGAGGACAAGCTAAATTACTTCTTAACAGGCATGGCAGATACACAGTGGTCTCGTGACCGTATTTACCTAGTATTAGTGGAAAAAAGTTGTCCTTGTTGGTGTTCCTGTGATGTTCTGCAAAGAAGCAGATGCTTTCAGCTCTCATTTCGTGTGCTTACAGAAGCACTGAAAAGAGAACTTAAAAAGTGAGAGATTTAAGCCTCTTTAAAGGGAAAGGGTCATGTGGTGAATCTCAGTGGAAACGTCAAGAGCTGCAAACCTGCTGCCAAACTGCCCACCAACTGACTCGCCTGGTTTTGGGTGATTTACTCCCAAAGTAAAACATGGCCTATAGGAGAGGAATGGGCTTGACAATACAATAAATCCATTTATGTGGTGTTATCCCATCATCATTTGGTTTGGACTTCTGTAAAGGGCAGCATTTCCTATTTGATGCTGATCAGAGCACCCCATTGAAAGTCTTGCAATTGTCAACTGTGTTGATGGTACCATCAATTTGTTTGAGTAAATATTTTGAAAAGCAAAGGGGGCTTAAACTTAAAAATGCTCATGCAGGCTATTTGGTCTGTAATACTCTAGAATTGTGTAAGTGCATAGTTGGTGTTAATTGCCCTCTCTGCAAGTACATTGTTTGGGGTTTTTTGTTGCTGTTGCTTAAAACAAGAAAAACTCCTGAATCGGTGCATCTGATTTCCAAGTGCAATTTTTACTAGCAAGTTAAATGTACATAGTGGCATTCTCCAAATCAAGCACAAGGGCTATATGTGGAATAAATCATGCTGCACAGTTGCGCAAGAGTGATTCTTCCCGATCCCCAAATACTTTTATGAGGAGCAACTAAGATTTTCACATAACGATTTGTATAGAGCCTGTTGTTACTCCGAGTTTACGGCTAGCAGCTTACCGCCAGTCCGAAAGCATGCAGGAATGTCACAGGAAATTTTGAATAACCATTTTGCCTGATTTTCCCACTAGTTACCTGCAGTCACGGGCACATCAAGCAATGAAGCTGGAAGCAGCTAGCTGAGCAAGGGCTCCCTTCTCTTCCCGAGGCAGGCCCTGGTCTCTGCTGGGCCTCACGGCGGTTTGGGATGCACACCCGCCCCAAGGGCTGGGGGGGCCGGGGGAGAACGACCCCGCCGCGCTCGGACAGCCGGCAGGAGCGGGGCTCTTCGCGGGCACCTTAAAATGGCTGCTGCAGGCGGTACCTCACCGGGGGGGACATCGCTGGCGGCGGCCTTTTGGGACAACTGGCAGGCAAAGGGAACCGGGCCCAGCTGCGCCGGAACGGGGGCGAATGGGACTCGGGGGCGCGCTCTGTGCTCGGCAGGGCCCGGCGCCGGCGGGCCGGGGGATGCCGGTGGTCGCGCCGGGTCATGGCGGGCCGGGCCGCGCAGGTGGGCGCGTTGGGCGCGGCCCCTCATTAGCAGCAGCCGCGCGCCCGGCCGCCACGCGCCGCGCCGCGGAGCGCAGCGCCCCCGCGGAGCCCACCCCCCCCTCTCCCGCTTCTGCCCTCGCCGCTTCAGCCCTCGCCCCCCGGGCAAGATGCAGAAGGGCTGGAAAAAGTACTTCGGGCAGAAGTCCTTCAGTGAGGTGGCCATGGACGAGTACCTGGGCAGCCTGGGGCTGTACCGCAAGATGACGGCCAAGGACGCCTCCTGCCTCTTCCGAGCCGTCTCGGAGCAGGTGGGGCGGCGGGGGCGGCACCGGTAACGGTCTCGCGGGGAGCCGGGGCGCCTCAGGCTCGCGGTGGCCGCTCCGGGCCCGCGGGCGGGGGTGGGCAAGGGGCGCTCCTGGAGACCCCTCCTGGGTGGCCGCAGTGAGGTGTCGCGGGCGGGGATGTGTGTGGGGACGCGTGCGGGCGCCTGGGTCACCTGGGCTTTTCCTCAGCTTCGTCCCCCCAGGCGCCTGTGGCCCTTTGCGGCGTCTCCTCTCCCTGTTTTGTGAAGTGTTTTGTGGTGGTGTTAGTCTTTAAATAAGCCTAATGTGAAGGATGAATTAAACTCTGCGATTTTCTCCTTCGTTCTTTCATAACCTTTTTTTTTTTTTCCTAGCTGTTTTCATCTCAAATTCATCACGTGGAAGTTAGGAAAGCTTGCGTCTTGTTTATGAGGCAACACCAGCATAAGTTTGAATCTGTAAGTAACAGATTAGGCAGTTTCGCAGGCAGAGTTCGGAAGTAATGTGGGAGGGGGCGAGCGGTTTAGCCATAAACATACCCACGTAAACATATGCACTGCAAACTTGTCCCGCTTTGCCGGGCTGGGTGCATGCGAGAGAAGAGAAATGGCAGGGAGATTTCTTGCTTGCCTTATTTGAGTTGCAATCGCGCAAGTTTTGTGTACCTTTATATTTCTGAAGTCCCTGAAATCAAGCGAATTACTAATACGCCAGTAACCAGTAAGGTGACAGTCATTTATGTAGTGTATTCTCTGTGAAGCAGCCACTGCAGAATTTAGTAGTAGAAAATATGTAGGATTTTGCAGTAAGAAACAAACATAAAGATAGTGGAAAACTCCAGAGCGTGTTTAATCATTGTGTAAAGTCATGGGTTTTGGGGTGGATTTTTGGTTGGTTGGTTTTGTGTGTGGTGGTTTGTGTGGCTGTGGGCGCATGTGGCAATTTGTGCGGGTGCAGTGTGGTTTTCTGTGGCAGTTTATGTGGTGTTGGGGTGGGTTTGTTCTGGGTTTTTTTTGGTTTTTTTTTTGTTTGGGTTTTTTGCTGTGTGTTTTGTT